>VZTA01026202.1:295778-462249 GCA_013398855.1 Mohoua ochrocephala
AAAGTGTTCCCGAGAGCCAGGCACCATCCTACTTCACACCCGGCAAATCACTTAACCTCTCACCACGTCGGCTTTCGCAGCTGTTAACACGGGGAATGGTTTTATTTCTCCTCCTCTCGTAAAGAGCATTGCGGCTCTGATCGACCCGAGGCCAAGCATTATTTCCACTTACAGATAAGTTGGATTTTGGCAGCTGGTGAGAGGGAGGCAAGCACATTCATCTGGGTAAAATCCCCTGGCTGGAGAAATAGCCAACGGGGAAGTTTTATAAGGCAGGCACAAAGCAATATCAGCAATATCCAGAGCAAATCTTGTATCAGAGTTGTCATTTTTGCTCCGACCTGGCAGTGGTCGGCTGGGGAATTGGGGGGTCTGCGAGGAGATTGGAGCAGGCGAGCAGCAGAGCGGTGCTGGCCAGCTCAGCTGGGGTGGTGCTGACACTCACAGCACCCGACAGGTTCCTAAATACATATATTTCCAGGCAGGCAGTTTGCCTCCAAAAAATTTATTCGTCAAGGCTTGTTCCCATCTGCCAAAAGAAAACATGTCATTTATAAAAAAACCCCGAAAACCTAACACTGACAGACAGGAGTGCGTTGTTGAGCTACAGCCCTCTGGTTTTACCTGAGCCAAGCGCCGGAACCGTGTGGGGAGACAGCGCTGTCACCCACATGCTTTATTAACAGGCAGCTTTTAATTGTGCTTCTCCTTTAGTCACAGTTCACCCTTTCTTTTTTTCCAACAAATACCGCACTTACTTCATTAAAATTTCTGCAAAAATGAGCCCAGGCAAAGTGACTCAGTCACTGTGCAGATTAAATACCATGTCACCTCTTTTCCCGCTCCTAGTACAATGGATGTAAATTAAAATCACTACAGTAATTTTAGTAATTTATGCTGTAATGCAGACTGATAAACTTGACTCTGTGTTTCTAGTTCTGCCCTGTTTCTTCTGCCCTCCCTTCCTGAAAGTAAAGTCGTGGTCCCCACATGGGAAAGCTTCAAGTTGAGAGAAGGTACAATAAACTCCTAGTTATTTTAGAAGTCTTTAAGTGATTAAGGCAAAAGGATGGTTAATTATAATATTCTAAAAACACAGCTGCTAAAAAAAAGTTTCCAGCAGCCACCAACTTATTATTTTTTCATCATCTTAGACATACTTATGACATATGGGAAAAATAAAAGATTAAATCTCCGTCCCCAAACTGCCCCCACAGCCACGCAGTCCTGGAACAAGCAACATCTTCTGAAAGAAGGAGGCTCGGCCTGACTCCCTGCCAGTGTGCGCAGGGGCGGCTTCCAGCCCCACGTTCACTTTCACAGCCTTGAAAGCTGAATCTTCTGTCGGGTTTGCAAAACATCAGCTGGGAAAACTGTGGCTAAATCAAGAGCAACCACAGTTTGCCAGGGAACAAATATCCCAGCTTTGGCCGTAATAGTCTTCTATGCACTCCCGCTCATGTTTTCGTTTCTCACACGTCACGGAAATAGAAAAGTCATCGCTGGTACTGCCAGTGGGGCTGAACTATGGAGCCCCATAAACATTTGCACTCCGCCTCGGTAAAGAGCAGCAGCCTTCTCCCTGTGCCCACATTGTTGAGGCTACCTCAAAAATAAATCTGCCTACAAGAGGAAACCACAATATTTTTCCCAGAGGCGGATGGTGCCTTGGGTGGGGAGAAGATTTTACATCTCCAGTCTATCCATATGGCCAGGCCAAAGTGAGTAAGGAGCCCTTGGCGTGGTGTGGCACCCGGGAAGTTGGGCGGCAGTGGGCGACTGGTATTGTCGGCAGTGTTATTTGTGCTGATGTGCTTTAAAAAAATCACCACTTCATTTTAAAACTACAGATCAGGCAGGATGGCTTCTAACTTATGATCAAGGTGGAGACTGCTGAGGAAACCAGAGACGCTCAAATGAAAAGTAGACGTTGCTTGAAACACTGAGCAGAAGCTGTGGTTGCGTGAGTGGCACAGCAGTGTCTGTGGTGGCTTGGTGAGGAGACCAGACTTTCTGTGAGTAAGGTCTGACCATCCCCTTATTACAACCAAGCCATGAGCAGCTAAGGAACACAAGATTACCCTTTGTGCTGCAGCAATGCACCAGTTAGACCTACTGCAATATCATTTCTTTTAGTTACGTGGAAGGCAGAGACCATGGCTGTGAGGGTGTTTGTACAAAGCTCCGGTGAAAGAAACCATCCCCCCTGGGAGCACAGCAGAGTGTCCCTCATTTCCCAGTGAGCTATCCTGATGTGGGAGGAAAGAAGGCATGCCAGCCCACTAAAGAAACACTTCCAGCTCCTTTATAGAGAGATGTCATTGGATGTTTGGGAAAATACTGGCCCATGTTGGTTCCAAACCTTTCCAGGTCTGTCTGTGGCACATCGCAGAGTGCTGGCATTGCTTGGCATTGCTGCCCCGGCAGTGCTGGTTCTGAATAGGGGCTGACAAGTGCCAGTGCTGCAAGTGGCTCTCATGACACCCCGAAATCCAGGATGTGCCTGTGTGTGCCCTTCTCCCAGCTGTTCTTTCCTCCAGTGTTCCATCGCCACGGGCTGAGCGCTCACAAATAGAGCTGACAACGCTTGTCAGTGAGATTTGCAGCTCGAGTCTCAGGAGAAAGGAAAATTTGGGCACCTGGGAGATGAGACCCATCCTTAAGCTAAACACGTGCAAATTTTTGAGGTGTGAGTGTAATGGAAACGTACGGGCTCCTGTACATGGGTGTGTACGTACCAGGGGTACCTGGCCCAGCTTGTGCAATGCAGAAAGCCTCTCTACAGTCTCCCAGTTACAGGAAACCATTCCCAAAACTTGCAAGGAAATGTCTGCAGGAGGATGTGAGGCACCAACTGGGGTAGCAGCAGGATGAGGAGCGGTAACCAGGCCTTCTCTGCCAATGTGTTTTTCCCCATGCTTGCCACTTTCCAAACCTTTTTTTCCCTGGGGACCAGCTGGGATGCCATGCACATGCACCAAGCTACAACGTGTAAACGCCTGGTGCCACAGCCATGCCACCAGCTGGCCACCTGCGTGGAGCTGAAATCTGGCTGCATGAAGCACCAGGGCTCATTCCCTGGTGCAGGAAAGAGTCTGATCCCTCCTCTCCACTCTCTTGACACCACTTGTTTCACAAAAATTATGCAATAAAGTGGCTGTAGCAGCAGGGTGGGATGGTGCCTCATCCCAAAGGCTAGTAGAGGTGGCGTCCCTCACTCTGGAGTCTCTGGGACAGGCCAATAACAGCAATAACACCATCGGAATTGTTCTCATGGGCTCACAGGGCTGTAGATCCCACCAAGAGCCACCTTTGGGCTCGCACCGGCGCAGGGGAAGGTGTGCTGTCTTTCTGCTCCTCACAAAAACACCTGTCTGCACTTGGGAGGTTTTCCCACCACTTCCCATGAAAGGCTCGTCCAAACACCTTTACTGTCCTCATAGCTTGTGTTAACTCGGTATCACACAGACCAGCTTAAGTTTATAGTGCTGTTTTTTATAGAGGAGCATTTATTTCTTGTATCAACTCTCAAGGATGTTTTATCTGTTTTATATCCCATTGAATCCTCTGTGAAACTGCACTAGTTTACAATAATTTTATTACTTTATTAATTAAACGTTTTCCAACAAGCTAGCTATGGCATTTCTTATCATCAAGGGTTCCATTAGTTTTTAATGGTGTGAGACAAAATTACCATTTACCCACATGCAATTTAAGAAGCATCATTAACACAGAGAAAGCACCAGGTGGGATTTCTAATAGTTACTGTTTCTCATTTTTGTTTTTATTTAAAAGGAATAACTGGTTTTGAGGTTTTTGCTGCAAGGTTGCCAAATCCTCACTTTGTTTTTTTATGTTCAAGATAATTTAAAATAATGTTCTTCTATCTCCTTAGGCTCTTCTCCACCCTATTTCCCTTATCAGCACATCGCGCGGCGCGTACGCAGTGTCTCGGTGCAGCCGGGTGAGTGTGTTGTCTGCACAGTAATCACCAAGAACAAAGACTCATCTGCACGGTCAGCGAGCAGGGCTGGGGGGCTGCGTGTGCACACGTGTGCCTGAGACACTGCCTGGCTTTGCAGGGCTGTGGCAGGAGGGAGCTGAGCCGGCGCGAGCCCCAAACCACACACAGCTCTCACCTTGTGTGGCTCAGGGCCCACGGGCGCTGGTCACCGGGTCCCACGGGAGCCATCCCAAGCACAGGAGAGCGGGTGCTGCTCCTCGGCCATGCTCATCCATGGCACCAGGGACCAGCACCGTGATGACAGGAAGTGGCAACCTGCCTCTTTAAAGTTCTTGAGAAACTTTGACACAGTTTGATACTTTGATATTGGTGTTCCATGCGAAAGACAAGGGAAGCCCCATGAATGTAGTAAATATTTATCTTAAACGAAATAGGAATAATTAAATGGCACCTTCATGACTATATTCTATTCAATTATGCTGACTATTAACTAATTGCTGACTCAGTCCATTTACATGTTAATAAATGCCTGTGTTTAAGGTCCTCCTTGCTTAATTTCCTAGGTTTAACAATACAAAATTGCTGGTCTTTTTTTTCCCCATGAACTCATTCATTGCTTTTGCTTAATTCTGTGACCTCCTGCTGCCAGGCATGGATATGGGTGGCGCAGCCCTGCCACTGGCCGTGGGGCACGCGGTGGGTCCGAGCCGGGGCCTCGCCGGCGAGATGGAGCGCAAGGGTCCAGATGGTGCACGATCCCATGAACCGCTGAGCGCGAAGCGCGCGGGAGGGTGTTAGGGATATTTAGTGGGATGTGTTTGACAAGGTGTTTCCTTATTTAAAGGGGAGGGGAGGAAAAGGCAGATGGTGTGGCTGTTTCTAATGACATTCCCTGGCTGGGTTTTTTAACAGCAGACATAAGAGGGGCAGAAGCACCTGACGTGCCTGTCTGCTTGGCTGCTGGGAGGGAAGGGACGCTGACAAAACAGGTCCCACCGCCACCCCACTACCTGTTCTACTTATTTAATATGCCAGGGCGCCTGGTGAGGCTGATGGAAGGGTCTGTCCTGGGCCAAAGTGCCGAGAGCCACTGGTCCCTGCCCTGCTGCGGTGTTTACCCTGTCACTCTGTCGCATCTCAGCCACACGGCTTGGGGGAAACAGCTCTCTTTCCCAGAACCCCACCACCCCTGTTTTGCTTCCCTGCACCTCTCTCCCTCCAGCCTCATCCTGTCTTATTTTCCTGCTCTCTCAGCCCTCTTCTCGCCCAGGTGGTTGTGCTGCCACTGCCAGCACTGTGCAGGTCTGTCCCACTGCAGGTTGGAGCTGCTACCTGCCCAGTGGCCTCCTGGAAACACCTGGGGCAATGCTCTGGGTGGGAGAAGGGGGGGGTTGCAAGTGGTGTTTTCCTCTTGGAGGTTTTTAAGCATGCTACAATCAGAAGTGGTCTGATTTTTTTTTTTTTTTATGCATAGGAGCATCTATTAAAATAGAAACAAATTCTGTATTTCCTAAATGGGCAGATAATTGTTCCACGACAGAGTGCAAACAAATGCACAGGGATGTCCTCTGCTTTAAATGTACGCCGCACTGAACTTCTGGTCAGATAAATTTCTAATTAATTTGTTTGTGCAAAGCATGAAACAAAAGCTCTGATTATATACTAGAGCAAGAGGGGCAAAAATATCTCCCTGCATGCTTCCAAATTACCCTGTTTCTTGCCTGCAAAGGGACTCTGGGGTGGCCGTCCTGGGGGTGATGCCACTGCAAGCCCCAGTGGGAGTCACCAAAGTATCCTGACCCCCCTCAGCATCCCAGGGGGTGGGACAGATCCCACCACCCCCTGTCAGCCTGTGGCAGGAACGCCCTGCCTGGGCCGGCGGCCGGCTGGGTGGGTTTGGAAGCGGTGCCAGGCGGGCAGGCGGGCAGCGCAGAGCTGTGACTGGCACTTTATGCTAATGGCTCAGTCATTATTTATTCCTTTGGAATTCATTACAATCACATTATTTGCGATCGGCTCATTTAGTGTCACGAACGCACCCTTAGGATTTTTTTTTTTATTGTGACCTAATTAATAATGAATGATTCCGTTCCGAAGCGCCGCCGTACGCGGGGTTTTAAGGCGGGCGCAGGAGTTCCAGCGAACGCCACTCGGCTGCTCCGTGCGCGGTGACAAACGCGCTGCTCGGCCGCCGTGGCCCCGCGGGCAGAGGCCCGGCAAGGGCTCTGCAGGCTCCACACCACTTCCCTGAGGCCAGCAGCCCTCAGCCCAGGAGCCCTGTGCAGCTGCATCTCCAGCTTTCTCTCTGTTCAGAGTACGGGTTTTTTTTTGGCGGCAGCAGCTCAGAGCTGACTCTTCTACCAAAACCAAAGTTGAGCGCTGACCTTGTCTAAAGCAAGAAAAAACTTCAACAGTGTTTTGGGAAAATTCTGTCTCAGTTTTCGTTGACCAGTAATATATTTGGGTATTGTAAAGCTGTATAGGAAGAGAAGACCTTCACTGACAGAAAATCTTCACTGTTTTACTTAAAAGTAAATTTTTTTTTTTGAACATGGTACTTTCAAAAAAGACCCCAAAAAACAAAACCAAAAAAACACTTAACTTTTTTTACACGAAATTTCCAGCAATACTTAAAAAGTAATTTTATTTTGAAAGCACTGAAGTGACATCGACTTTTCTAGTTTTTTTTCCCTCCTCAAGAACCTTGGCAATACCCAAAAGAATATACTCTTTTTTTCCCAAGAAAGTTCTCACCCAAATCTTTTGCCAAGACCTACTTTTACGTGAACCCATGCCATCCATCAGTTCCATTTCACACTGACCCCAAGCCTGGGTAAATGTGGCACCACAGCATGGAAATGGCTCCATCTTTCCCTACTCAACACCTCCTGGCTAAAAACACTTCAGTTCAGCAGCAGAGATGTCAGCTCACACTGATGTCTGGGCTAAATTCGTTCCTGGAGGAGCGGTGCAGGGAAGTCCCTGTCCCTTGCAAACCCATCTCAAGCTGAGCAGGTTGATCTGCACCATGTTTTTTTATTTTCACAAAGTCACATCATTTCAAATCTCCCTGCGGAGCAACAAGCACATTTTAAAAATATTTGTGAAAGCCTATAAATAGTTATAATGATATAAATAATATTTTTGTGAATGCAAACCTACTCCTCTGTTTCCCACAAGCACAGCCTGGGAGGACTGTACAAGGGCAGTGTGGCAGGTTCAGACACATGGGAACATTTACTGGGAAGCAACAGCTTCTCCCTTCCTCCCACCCGGGGTACACCCACACCCCTCGCAGCGTTCTGGGGGCTCATCTCCCTCCGGGTGGCGGGAGCTGGGCACAGCCAAGGTGGCTGCCAGCTCGGTTTGGGTTTTGCAGCAGGAGCCTTGCGGCTCCCAGCCACCCTGGCAGGCAGCACCCAGACCCACACGGCAGGGCAAACCCCACCCATGCCGTTCATACCTTTGACACAAGCACTGTAGACAACTTCATTTCAGATTTTTAAGGCCAAACCAACGATCTTGTTTCATTTTGTTACAATGAATACCTATAACTCTGGTAATCAACCTGAACTAACAGCAAAAACTGTGTCTGGTTGTGGACTAATTGACAGATATAGCTAAAGTTGTGGCATGTCATGAATTTTCTTTTATGTAGCCATTGTTGGCTACATCCTGAGAGAATGATTCTCTTGCTCGTCCCTGCTGACAGTTTCAGGCTGGCATAAGACCTTAAATCCTTTATGAACAGCTGCAAGGCAAACATATGAAGTTACTTGCTAACATGGAGTCATAGAATACCTTGCACTAATACTTCGGGACAAAATTTCCTAAAAAAAATTGTTACGGCAAAGAAGAATTTTTAGAAATCTATTTTTGCTCATGGTGTGACATTTTAAACAGCAAGGGGAAGGGCTCCTCACCCACTCCCTTTGCAAAACCTCCCAATAGTGCCATGCTACTTCCAGGTGGGAAGTCCTCCTGGACAAGCAGGATCTCCTGCCTGTGCTGGTGCATGCTGCTGTGGGGCTGGATTCCTCCCACACATTGCTATTGGCTTTAGGTCCTTAACAGAGCAAATTACTTAAGCAAAAGTCCTTTAAGACTACAAGTAAAAGCCTTTTTTGCAGAAAGCTCGTAGTGGAAACTCCTAAGTTAGGACATGCCTGTGCAGCTCACTGTGTTTGGCCACCCGATTCCTCTTCTCAGGTATAATCACTTAGGACAGCCCCACAGCAGCATTTGTGTGTGGAAGAACATGGGTGCACAGAAATTTTCAAGGAAAGAAGGAAATAACTGAAGGCCTGAACCTTTCCTTCAGTGCTCGGGAAGGTGACAGAGGTTGTTAGGAACGTCGTTGTCCCAGCAGTGCCCACAGGAGCTGCCTGTCCCCACCACAGAGGTGACGAAAAGCTGTGTGACATCATCTCTTTCTCAGGAACATTACAAAACTAAAATGTATGTTCATAAGGTGCCTTCAAATCCTCAGAAGGAAACCACCAACCATGGTGACTGCAGAGGCTGCTGTCTCTCTGAGAACACAGAACTCAGGGGCTCCCCTCCAGCAGGGCCACCTGAAGGGCTGCACATCACCTGTCCCTTTGTTTTTTCTAAATGAACAGAAACAAGCTACTCTGGCCGGTGTGTAAAATCACAAAATGCACACACTTCCTGGCACACAAATCAAGTGAGGCCTTTGTTGTGCACATCCAGGTACACACACACCTCTCTCCACACCCATTCCATTATTTTATTGGTGAGCACCTGGAGGTGGGGCGTGTGGGGAGTACGTGCGTGTTTTGTCTGCTCGCGTGATCACTGCAGAGAAATCCACATTAAACAGGGAATTGGAGACTCTGCTTCTCTACATGAAATCCAGCTCAATTTTAGAGCAAACACTGCTACCAAAAGCGCTGCCAGAGTCTGCATTGCACAACTCCAGACAGCATCTTTCATAAAACGATTATATTTTTTCTAGATGTAGTGAAAGCCTTGAAAAAAGTTTACTTGATGTCTAACCAAGCAATGCTGCATCTTCAAATTTGAAGGAGAGCTCAGAAAGTTAGGTTTTTATTATTCTTCATTTAAGTATTATTTTTTAATTGCAGCGTATTAAACATAAAATCTGGTACAATCTTTAAAAATAAATAGGACCTAACTATAAATGGGCCCTGTTGTGTTTTTATCTTTGACAAGCAAGTAATTGCTTCTCAAATTTATCAGTTTGTTTATGCAAAAACCATTTACCAAGCCTAGCTCAAAAGCATCAATTTCATCATTATCATCTTATTAATTTAGCCAAGCTATAACACAGCTGATTATTCCTGAGTAATATCCTCTGCAGCACATCATGTGTGGCAAAACCATCTGTACAGTACCTATTTAATAAATAAACCCTCGGCTAAATGTCTCTGTTTATTGAGAACTAATGTTTATAGAAAATATAATGGAACTCAATAAATAACTCAGCTTCATCAACCTGCATATGAATCAGTATGAAGAACGCTGACATCATCACCTTTCAAGTACCAGAGAAAGCAAAATTACCCAAAAGAGCTATAGAGTCAATATTAAGGCATTAAAACTGCAATGAAGGCATATTAATGCTTAAAACTTCATTGTTGGCAGTAGAATTGCCACCACGGACATATTTTATAACTCTAAGAATACTTAGGCTTTATGACTGTTTCTTTGTTGAGTGCCTTGCACTTAATGTAGTTTTCCACTTTAAATAAAAAAAACCCTCAAGATCTTAAAAAAAAAAAAAAAAAAGGGAAAAAGAAAATTGCTGATTCCAAGCATTCATTTTTAAAATAATGCAAACTGCTGATTCCAATTGTTCGGGTGGAGGAAAACGCGAACTTATTTAACTCCATGCTTCCTGAGCTCCTGGCAGCAGGCACGGGGTGTGCCGAGGTACAAATTGCTCAGCAGCACTGCACAAAGATTACAGAGCAGCCCATGCCCAGCCTAAGACATTATTAATAGAATTCCAGGGTTTAGGGGAAAGAAAAATGAAGAGAGTCGCGGCAGACATTGGGATACTTATTGATCGCTGGTTGTTCCTACAACGGCAGCTCTCACTCGTTTATTTGATTTGGTGCTTTACAACTGCTTCTCTGCCACAAATCAGGCATTTAAAACATATCTCTACACCATCAGCAAATAGTAACAGATTAATTTCTTACAGCTCCTTTCCTGGGGCCCTCTGAGAGCTGTTTTTTTTTGTTTATATTTTGCTGTCTTTATTTCTGAGGAATATCACTCCGTGCATGCAATTTAAGCGAGGGCACCGCAAGGCTGCGGGCATGGGTGGACATCCAGCCAGAATCATCCTCTGCAGTCCTGCCAGGTGCCTCCAACAGGTCGCAATTCCACAGGAGACAACTCTCTCCTTGATGAATGCAAAGTCCCATGACGCTGCGTCGGTAGCGTGGCAGCTCCAGCTCTTGTGAGGGATCAAGGACACAGTGCACATTCCTACGAATTCTCGCAGCATTTCCCTGCCCGCAGGCAGGGGCAGCCTCCCCGGGGTCCTTTCTGGTGGGAGAGAGCAGATCAGAGGGACCAAGTGTGAGACACAGAAAACATATTTCATAATCCATTCATTAGTGCACACGTGATGGGAAACACTTAAGGGTGCGAATATTTTTAACACTGTATGTGTTTACATAAAAAATGTGATTTACACAAATCTTCATTTGCTACGCTGTATAAACTTGCTACATGCATTAGAACTGGTCCATCATGCTTTCCTGGGAGAGACAGAAAAGGGACACCGAGGTCTGAAGAACCTGCTGCTTTGCTTCCTGTGTCCAAAATGGCTTGAAAAAAAAAAATAAGAAAAAGTGAATGTGCTTCTGAGTTATGAAAAAAAATGCATTTTCAATTTTTGAAACATTTTGACCAGATAACTAGAGAAACAAAGCAATAAGCAAAAAATCCCTAATGACTACAAATGGAAAAATTGGAGAGATTTTTCTCCATTGGGAGAAAATCTGGGACAGCCCCCTGTCTGCCATCTCTCTCAGCTTGCAGACTGCTGTGGCACCTTGAGGTGCAGCTGTCCCCCAGCGTGGGGGGCTCGGACTTGGGACGAATTCACCCCTCCCACCCTGCAGGCAGCAGGAATCAGTGGCATCTCCTGCTGCAGCCGCCTGTGTTAACCCTCGTTCAGAAAGGGTTTCTGGGGAGCACTCGTTGGCCCCTGAGCCTGGGGGACTGCTGCTGGGCAGCAGAGACAAATCCCCACACGCTGGCCACGTGCAGCACCCAGGTCCACTTTTCTGAAGGACTTTCAGGCTGGCAAAGGGCAGGAACGTCGCCGGTCGGATCATCACCAGTCGGAGCATCACCGGCTGGATTGCGCTGATCTCTGCTAGTGACAAGGCTGACGGAAACAAGCTGGGTGCAATCCCACATTAAATCATCACGTCCGAGCATCTCAGGCACTCTGCAAGTGCCTCGAGTTTTTCCCATTCTCCTCAACTTATGTTGCACATATGCAGCTCTTGTTTGCCTTCCTGAATAAAATAGCAGATCCACAGCGCTTCGCCGCCTAATGAAACTGAACATATTTAGAACATATGTGAGCCCGCTCGTCGCGAAAAGAACCATTTGTGGTTAACGAAGAAAGTATTCATGGTTTTGCTGCTAATTGCAGGGCGGTCTGCGTTTTCTTTCTGAGCAAAGAAAAAGGTAGCGCTGCAGTTGGAAGCACACAATAGAAGCATGGCGCCTTTTTTTTTGCTGAGTTTTGATGCCTTTGGATAAGTGAATCAATCCACGGGGCAAGGACATGGACGGGGGAAAAATATCACTGATAATCTTTATGTGGTTGTACATCAGCTGAAAACCCATATGTTTCTTTTAATTATTACTCACACTGCACATGAAAAGATGGGATATTTTCCTCGCTCAAAGTCGATGGAGGTTTGCCATCTATTATAATCTAGCAGGATCTGCCAGAGCTGGAGACTGGCAGTTCCCAGTGACTCCCAGATAGCAGCACTGCCTACCACAGCCTCATGACCAGGGCTCTGCCGCGGCTCAGGGGCCAAGAGAGTTCTCCTCCTCTCCCAGCTTCCAAGATGCTGTTTTTTGGCATTTAAGGTTTGCTGGGAACTCAAACTGCTCATGAGAAATGTCACGATAGCAATATATTAGACAATTTACTGAAAGTATAATGCATTATTATTAATCACCATGTTTCAGCCTACTGCTGTGTGGCAGGCACCAAATCTCCACTAATTCTGGAGTATTGAATCAACACAGATTTTTCTAGCCAATATAATTTTAAAAATTTTAATTAATTGAAGTGTCTTATCATATCCTACCCTCAAAATTACCCCTGAAGCCTCTCTTTGCTTCTAAACATAATGTTCTTTTCTCTTTCAAAAAGAGAATTAAAATGGTGATTAATATCTCCTTCAGAAGTATAAACTGCTACATCTTAACATTATGAAATGTGAAAAAAATCTTTTGTCACTATCCTTACCAGATTCAGAAATTCATCATAATCTGTGGCTTGAGAATGTATTAGTAAGTGAACAAACCGATACAGAATGATCACAGAACTGGCAAGTCCCAAATGAACCCTAAATTAGAAGCGTGTAAACCATCAATGCACTTGAAGGGACCAATAAGAGTTTTAGCAGAGAAAAAATCAGGATCAAAATATGAGATAAATGCTGCAGGGCAGAATATACAATTTTAAAGGCTTATTCATATGTTATACAGAGAGCTGAGCTGATGTTACACAGTCAGTGCTAATGTATCTGCCTGAGTGGGAGGCTGACAATTTAATTCAGAGAAAGAATTTAGGTTTTGAATGAGTTTGCACACGTATGGAGAGTGGAAGCACTGAGGAAAAGGGCTTAGTTTCTAATGAACGAGTGTTTCAGAGGGCTGAAGTTTTAATACATGGTTTTGGTGTCCCTGGCTGCTGGCAAGATTGGAGTTGCTGTAGAGGGGCACCGGCCATGGCCCTGCACTCAAATGTCACGTTGTGACAGGTGTCCTCGAAAATGCAGGGCTGAAGGAGGAAATGGGGAAAGGACTCTGCGGGCAAACCCTGTTACCCGCAGCAATACCGCACTGCGAGCACAAGGGTTCACAGGCAGAACTCACAGCAGGGCCCAGGCAGATAGGACAGCAGATTTTCACCTTGTGCAGGCTGTCCATGCTCCCCTCAGGGGACTCGGATATGGGTGCTGGAGCGTGCTGCCAGGTGGGAGCTGGCAGGCTGGGCCTCGGCACGAGGGAAGGAGAGAAGGGGGCACACTGCTCGTCCGAAGCTCAGGTCCTGCCTCCTTGCTGGGGCTTGGCAAAGGTCCTGTGGCATGCTGGGATGAAGATCAGCACCGTGGCAGCCTTGGGATGCAGGTGATGGCATTTCAGCTGGTTGTGTGAGACTTCTGCCACTGGAATTATGGCAATGAACGCTTTCCCGAAGGGTGCCTTAACGGACAAAATCCTGGTGGCTGCAGGTGAATAAGCTGCACAGTTCATGGGCAGTGGAAAGGAGAGCGAGCAACTGAGATGCAAAATGCAGACAAGATATTAATTTTTCCCTCTAATATTTTATGAAGAGGAAAGATTCCCTTTCCAGCCGCCTGGCTGCTTTTAAAGAGTACCCAAAAGGGATATATTCCTGATTACGTCCTTCTGCCCCACTGCTCTGACAGTCGCACATTGCTCTGCAGACCAAAACCAAACTAATGAGAATGCCTTAAAATAAAGTGCACTCTTTTTGGTGTTCATAAATAGTGATTTATGGTGCATTATCACCGAGACTACGAGTATGCCATGTAGCAACATCATGGCAAAGCACAGTCAGCATAGAAAAAAGTTTAGAGCTTGGGCTGGAGTAAAACCACCGACAGGACACTGCTGTGGGGAGAACCTGGCTGAGGGGAAAACTGGGCTCTCCTTCGCTTTTCAGAGGGACATGAAAAGCCAATGTGCTTGTGCTTGGTACAGCAACCTTACAGCAACTGAGACAGAAGGTAAGGAGATCTTCGGAGTAAGATAATTGGAACGAAGCAAGACTAATGCAGCAGCCCTCCTGCAGCTGAAGGTCCCTGACCATCAGTGTGTCCTGCAGGCTCTCACCCCGCTGTTCCTCGCCCGGATCACTGGCCAAGGCAGTAGGGAGCGCCGTGCCACCATCACAGCATGCATACCAAAATAGCCTCAGCAAGGCTGTTAAGAAACTAAATTACAACCTTGATGTCTGCTGACTTCCAGAGGGCTGGTTTTGTTTACAGGATGGGTAAGAGCCAGTGGACTCAGCTCAGCAAGAATAGAAACCCCTCCATTACTGTGAGGCCGGACAACAGATGGCAGGAAGGTCACGGGCTGGGTTTGTAACCGCAGGGCAGCCAAATGCTGACCTGGCCTTTGGGGACATACAGGCTTGGCCAGCAATTCCCTAATCACCCTGTCACAGGGGGCATTTTGGGTGCACTGCTCTCCACCACCCCGTTGATGACACGGTGGCTCGGGGCACCCAGGGTGCAGGTGGCCCACAGGGCTGGCGTCATCGGCTTCCACCCACGCTGCAGCAGGCCAGAGACACTCGCAGGGAGCCTGAGAGGTCAGGAACCAGTCCCTCCGGGCTATTTCAGGTTGGTGATTGCAGGTTGTGGCTTTTACTCCCCTCTGCCGTTTGACTCAAATGTGGTCTGATGGTGAGAGCAGCCAAGGGTGAGGAAGGGCTGTGAGGTTGCTCTGGGGTCAGGCTCATTTGCAGCCACCGACAATGTCACTGGGAAGGTGGGTGATTATCTGCCACCTTGACATCAAACTGAATCGTGCTGCTCAGTGCATCACTTCTTTTTTCCATCACCGTTTTTTTCCTTTCCACAGCCACCTCCCAGCTGAGGCTCCTGGCTCCCCCAGAGCTTGATTAATTCAGCTGGGTCTTTCAGCCTCCTGTACCTCCTGACCAAGGTGCTCCTAGCTAACAGCAGCAGTAAGTATGAGTTCCCAAGTGCATGACCATCGCACTTCCTTCCAGCCAGCACCCTGACTTTGGCCATCTAGCTGTTCCAGCACCTCATTCCACTCTGTCTACCACAGCAAATTTCATGGGGACATTGCCACATTTGTGTCAGGGTAAATGGCTAAAACACAGAAACAATCTGGTTCCAAGAAGTATGCTTAAAAAAAGGGTCAAGTAACTACCCTTTTATGCCACACATCTCTTTGAAGTGTATAAAGTCACTGTCTCTGCCAACATGGATGTGGGGATTACTGCCTCTGTGTGATGCCACCCATCAGCTCTCACTCCCTGATTCCCCTCCCGCCTCCAGCACCACCATCACCAGGAAAAATGGGGGCAATTATTTTGGAGCCACTTCAGAATTACCTTTAATTCTTAGTGCAATGTGCCCTTGCTTTTCTCCCTCTCTTTGTTTTCTTTTTCTTTATTATCATAAATATGTGGTTTGTTTTATTTTCCTTTGCAACGTCTACAGCAGCTGCAACAGGAGAAGCTTCTCTTGCCTTTTACATGATGCTTCATAAAAGACAGTAGCTCTTGAACGTGGAGTGAGCCACAGAGCATTATTTCTGAGGTACCTCAGTAATAATGCACACACCATCCTCTGCAGATAAGAGAATAATGTCATTGCCAGGTTAACTGTTGCTTGAGAAATACAGAATCCCCGTTCCTGGAGGCAGCTGTTCTCTGTTTGATGGAGGAGCACACAGGTTGCTGTGGCAAACCAAACTGAATTGCCAGGCTGCAGCTTTGCTGGGGAGCTCCAACAGTGCAGAGGGCAGCCCTCCTGCCTGGCTCCCGCTGGGGCAGAGGGATCTGCCATCAGCTCCCTCTTCCCGGCTGATATCTGGGATGCCCGGGCTGTGACAGAGGTGCGCTGCAGCCCAGCCATCCGGGGTGCCTTACAGCCCAGGGCTGCTGAGCTCCAGTGAGGGTGTTCCATTCTGACCCACAATCACCCATTTATGTTCTACTCCACTGGCAAAACTGTTTTCCATGGAAAACAATAGGCTCCTCTGCTTGCCAAAAGTAGAAATCAGTCCTATTGAAAGGCACTTGACAGGAGTGTAAATAAATAGCGATGCCTTGAAACAGAAACATTGGAGGAAGGTTAATTTCTGAAATCTGTAACTCAGATGTCAGATCAGATTTGTGAAGCAGTGAAGAACATAAACAAGTAGATGAGAAGACTGTGATTAATGAAATCAATTAACTATGTCAGAGGGGTTTCTGCAATCTGAAAGACAAAACCAGGTGAGCAGACCCCTGCCAGGTGCTCTTGGCAGGGCAGCCAGGTAGGAACCTTGGGGCAGAGGAGCTGTGACGGGTACCACAGCAGGGATGCACCAGGCTCATGCCCTGCCCCTGGGGTTCTGGGAGGGCTGGTGGCTTCCAGAGCGTGTGGCTGACACCTGCCTGGGGGTTCTCCCTCCAGCCCCTCTTCCCTAGCACCAGCTGCTCACCAACACAGCCAGCCCTTCTCTCCAGCCTCAGTCCCAGCTCACGCCACAGCAGCACAGCCAGAGAGAAAGGAAGTGTCCCTCAATGCAGGAAGGTGGTTAAAGCCATCATCTAAATCACTACCCCTGAAAAATAATAAAAAATTGGCCTGAGCATGTCACCCTGCACAGCCATCTCCTCTCCTCTGTGGCCCCAGGTGCTTTGGGGCGCTGCAGGGTGGCCTCGGGGCTGGTCCCCATGCCGGGCTCCTGGCACAGCCTGGGGGGCTTGCCTGGCCAGTGCAGCACGGGCCGTGGGCTGACCCCGCTGGGATGTGGCGCAGCGTGGCCACACCACACCCACCGGCTGGGGCAAGAGATGTGCTGTGCTGCAATTGGGTTTCCCTCATCCTGCAGCTATAATTAGATTTCTCAGTGTTAATATGTTGAATTAAACACCTACTTCTGGAAGGGGAGGAAAAGAGCGGGTTGTATTTTTTTTCCCTCTGCAAGTAAGCAATTTGCTGCATGCTGTAATTTGTCTGCATGCTGTCCCTTTTTTTGGGACACATGTAATTTTGCTTTGATGAATGACACACATTAGTGACAGCCCTCCTTGCCGGCCGGGCCGGGGAAGTAGGCACTGACAGCCTGCGGGACGCTTACAAAGAAACTTTGTCAGTAACCGCAGGAGCCACGGCCTCTCCAAAGAAAACAAGCTGGGAGAATGGGGTTACTGAGGGACCACGCTGATGGCAGGTCACAATGATGCTCTGCAGATGAGGAAGCCCAAAGGGGATCAGAATCCCAGCAGGTCGTGATTTTGACGGGATTTACCCCACAGCCCCTGTTTTTATGTCGAAGACGAGGAATGGCAGCAGGGAGGTGCTGGGGGGAGCGGAGTCTCAGCAGAGGCAGGCTTCTGAAGGGGAGGAGGTGTCAGGGGGCACAGTGATGCCAGCCAGAGGGGGCCAACCCCCTGGCAGGCGTCACTTCCCCCGACGTCTGCCCCATAAGGGCTGCCATACGGGCAGCAAATAAACCACTTGCCATATCCCTCCTAATAGGGGCCGGTGCATGGGTGGCAGGAGCCAGAAGCGGCGGTTTGCTGCACAGCCTGCCAGTGAATTCGTGACTCCCATCCAAGCACTGGAGAAGCGACTGGCAGTGGGGGAAAGACCTTATGGCATGCAAAAATATTTGGAAAACATTTTTTTTTTAAACCTCAGGGAAGAGAAGACTAAACATCTGAGTTCTCTGTTAATAAGCTCTCTTAAGTGATGAGCTTCAGCTCTTCTGACACTGGTGTGCTGCATGGGATGGCCTTTCCTCACTGAGGCTGAGACCAGGGGCTTGGACACTGAAGCAGAAATCAAAGGCACATAGTGCTGCTGGTAGAGGGTAGTGCTGCCTCTCTAGTTGTTTAAAATGCTGAGAGGAAAGCATGTATTTACTCGTAGGGGAGCTGAAGTATAAATGATGCAGAGGTGCTGCCTGAGCATGGGTTCAGTGCACACCGGGAACTGAGGGAGGCTTCCTGCACCCATGGGTTGCTCCCAAGCTCCCTGCAACCAGAGCACAATTTTGACCCCCTGACTTGAGGAAAGAGGCTCTCCTTAAGTACAAGAGACACGAGTATGAGCAATTGCTTGCCAAGTGGAGATGATCATCTCTCCGGCACTCAGTTTTAAGGAGGGCTGGCTGTTCTCTCCTGTGCGAGGCATCTCCCCTCCCTCCCATGCAATCTGCTGCCTCCTGAGAGCCTCTCACATCATGATTATCAGTGCTGGAGTGCACTTAACCTCTCCCAAACAAAGCCAGGCTGGATCAAGATGGGCTCTTCAGCAAGGGTCACTTGTCCCCCAGTTCATGCCACTGCCACCAAGCCACCAGGTAGCATGAGTTAGCACATTGTGAACTCACCACAGCCTTCATTTATTTGGTAAAATGAAAGATACTAAATCAAAGATCCCACCGTTCATTGCTCTGTCACTTAATTTTGCAAAAGTGACTCTTACAAAGAAAGAGGAAAATAAACATTTTAAAGTCAGAATTCAAAGCGGGTTAATGGCTTGTGAGAAAGTTTTGACATCTGAAGGCAGGACCTGACCTGATTTGCTGAGAGGTTCCTGCTGCAGGGAGAGTCTGCAGGGCAGGTCAGTTCTGCTGCCAGCACCTTTGTGAAAATCCACCCTCTCGCTGGGGTCTCCTTCCCTTTGATGTTGGGATCATAATTTTCCAAGCTGATAACTAGGCCTGTGCAATGCCCTGTATGGCACATGGGCTGCTCCTGCAGCCGGGAATGGCCGGCTCAGATCCCGCAAGGCCACAGCTGGGCAGGAGCGTGGGCAGCTGCTGCCTCACCAGCAGCCAGGGTGTGAGCAGGACCCACATCCCGCCCCAAAAACATGCTCTGCCATGTGCAGACCTGTGATGATCTGTGCTGGGGTAACCCAGCTGCTGGAGCAGCTGCAGTTGGGACAGGGACAGAGCATTTTGGGTGCAGAGCAGAGGGGGACTGCAAGAAGCAGGGGGAGCTGGAGACAAAACCCCACCGGACCAGCTGGATGCAGCCACCTGCGCATCACCACACTGGGGATAGGAGGGCACTGCCAGCACTGAGGGATAACAGGGCCCAGGGCCTGCGGAGTGATGGGTGGTTTGGGATGACTGAGCCTGCAGAGCTTTAGAAAGCTCTCAGGGATCAGAGCTGCAGTCCTGGAGCAGGGCGCAGTGCGGACATTGCAGAGGTACAGTGCCAGGGCCCATGGGAGCAGGAAACCTGGGCAGCGCATAAACAAATCCCACTCAGCTCGAGGGTAAACGCAAGCTGAAAAACATCTGGGGAAAACTAATCCAGAACACATATGGTTTTTCTCTGCCCAAGTGATCAGGAAGACACGTTCATTCCCACAAACGGGTGTCTGTGCAGGGACTTGTGCCCTTGCCTGGCTGCTGCAGCCTGGGGATAGGGACCAGCCACCACTGAGGAGGTCACAGGAGAGTGCACACAGCAGATATGTGCCCCAAAACTTGCTGGCAATACACCTGGCCATGAGCAGGGAAACAGAAATTGTGAAGGGGGTGGCCTAAAATGAAAGAAGTGTTGCTGGGGACTCCACAGCAGCAGCTCTGGGGGCCAGAGGAGCCCTTGCAGCTGTGAGCACTTTGGGGCAGAACAGAAAGACTGCTGTGATTTCTTAGCAGTGTCCTTGCAGCATCAAGAAACAAGGAGAAGGGGCTCCTCATGCAGGACCCAGGCAAAGGCATCGGAAGAGGAGAGGGCCGATGACCCCAAGTGTTTACAGTCCCAACGACAACATATAAAACTGCTAGCATTCAACAAATCTGGTTGATATCATTCCTTCCCCCTCAGGCAAGAAGGAAACCAGCTCTTTAAGACAGGACGCCTCTACACAGCCAAACATAACACCCGTTCTTGTGCAAAGCTTTGCAGGAAAAAATTAAAACATCCTGTTGTTTCCCAAGCCTGCTCCAAGCCCCCTCCCTGAACAACTGCTGCGCCCCACCAGGACTGGGCAATGTGCTCAGAGCTCCTGGTGGGGATCTGGGGGTGAGGGGAAGGGAGAAGCAGGAGACCCCTCTGTCTTCCCATAAACTCAGCTCAGTGAGGGCGGTGTCTGAGTGGTCTGGGGGCTGCACGGAGCAGCCTGGCACTCCACGAGCTGCCCGGCCTCACAGCACAGAAGTGAAGGCCCATATCTGGTATCAGATACACACAGACTTTCTTTTCTAGTAGGAAGAGAAGATGAGAGTAGTGTCAGCCAAAAGCTGTGCTTAGATGTTCCCCAGGTGGCATGGCAGTGGCATGAACATGTCAGTTACCCCAGCACTTTCCCAGGCTCATTATTTTCCCAGCCAAGCTCAGCCCATGATTTTGTCCTTCTCTCTTGTTCACACATGGATGCCTCACCACAGCACCTCTTGGATCCCTCTGTGTAAAAATTGTAATTTTAAAATATTTCAAGCTCCACTCTGGAAAATCCCATTTGCACCAGTAAAAATGTGCTGGAACTCAGCAAGTTTATGTTTTTCCTGGCCACTGTGCACAAGACCTGCAGTGTGAGATGAGCCGAGGGCAAGAACTTTAATTGGCTTAAATTGAATCAAAGCTGTAGGAGGAAATCTAACTAGAAATGTGACAGTATCTGGTAAGCTACGAATGTTTATTTGCTTCAATTTCTTCATATCACCAGTCTCTGTGAGTAAAACCTGGTCCTTGCTGCACCCAAGGACTGAAGTGCCAGAGGATCGTCACAGCGTGGAGGTGGCAGCGGGCCAGTGGCACAGAGCTGTGCTCAGGCAATGGGCTGCACTGCTGCTATCGGGCTGCAGGAGGGACCAATTGCAAGGACAGCAGGCGAATCCCACACATTCCTCATACCTCTTTGGATAAAAGGGTTGGGATGGAAAGAGAAGACACCAGCTGGTGGGGGGGTGTCATGCTTTGCTGGGCTCATGCCCAGCACTTGGCCCCTCTGTTGGGGCACCAGGGCCCAGCAGGCAGGAGCAGGGGCTGCCTCCTTCTTCCTCACTTTCCCAGAGTTCTGCAACGCAGGTTGCCAGAAACATGCCAAGGTGCTCTGTGCCCCCTACCTTCTGCAGCACAGGGGAAAGTAATGTATCTTAGCATTGCCAAGATTTAGATATTTACCGCCAGCTTGTCTGGCTGGTCGCCTCCAAGCATGGAGCCGGAGGGATAGCAGCCTGAAGGGCATTGTGGTCGGCTTTTGTGAATGGCAAGAAACGCTCCAAGACAATGGAAATAAAAGCATTGTGGGAGCACTGGATGAGAAAGCCAGAGAAGCCCCACATTGTTCCCGAGTCCCTAAAACATCTCCTTGCATTTCTCGTATTTAAGAACGAGAAGTAGAGGGCAAAGATTATTTTGAAGTGTGAAATTAACAGACTCTTTACCTCCCGTCTGGGGAAAACTTTCAAGGCTTCCAAGGATAAAGAAAAGGACCCAAGGACCTGAGCCACCTGCGATCTGCTGATGCCACCGCTCTGCCGACGCTGGAGACCTTGAAGTGAATAAGTAGGGACTTAACAACACCATCAAGGGACAGGGACGAAGAATCCTTTTACAAAACACTGAGGTGCCATTGATTGCCAAGACAATGCCTGAAAAAGCTTCATGGCAGGTGGGAAATAATCGAGAGGCGCTGAGGGGTCTGCCCCTCCCAGCTCCATGGGACTGGAGAGGGGCTAGGGGCTTCCTTACGGCTTTAGCCCTTGGACACATCATCAGGGAGGTGGAAACAAGCAAAAAAATGGAGCACAGGCATCAGCCATGCACAGTGTAGAGCTACTACTCACTGTCCTTGCAGCAGAGAGGGAGGAGAGCGGCTGAGACACCAAAGGGAGAAAGACAGTTTTGAGACTGTACAAGAACTCATCAGGTAGACTGGATAGCTCAGATCACAGATCACAAGATTGCTTGTGGATCTGCAGAGTTTAAACCTGTAGAAAAATATCTAGGAGATACACAATTAATCCTTAGAGCCTCTTGAAAGGAGAACAAAGAGGTATCAGTATGGCAGCTTCAGAAAGAAAGGTGTGGTCCAAGAGGAAGGAGGAAGGAGGCGTCAAAAAGGCAGGGACAGATTTTTCAGGTTTGAAGGAATTAGCATCCCTAAAGTCAGACAGATAGGTACAGAGGTAATGCTAAAATAATTCAGCTTTTTATGACTAGTTTGTTGGTGGTGTTTAAATGGCACTGGTTCTTCATCCTGGCACTGGTTCTTCATCCTAACAAGTTGTCTCGGAGATGTTTGTGAGTCCCCAGGTCCGCAGACACGGTCCTGATGCCCCCAGCTCATACTTAGGCTGGGACACAGATGCCCCAAACCTGTGTGCAGGGAGGAGACCCAAGTGTGTGACTGCAGCCAGCCCCCACTCCCCTGCCTGGGAGCAAGAGCCAGGTGAAACTGCATCTTCATGCACTGAAAACTTGCTGTAGTTTTTTTTAATCAAATTCTTCTTGAGTGAGTTTACTGGGATGGAACAGAGACCTTCATGCAGACAGACACCCAAAGCTGCTGCTGCCTCCGCTGCCCGTGCAGCCTGACTTCATGTGTGGGTGCCCACACTGAACTCTTCCAAGACTCCAAAGCCAAGAGCTCGCCATCTCTGACCATGATACATGTCATTCCTAGCACTCCCAGGCTTCGGGCTGTCAAAAATGCTCATTTGCCCCTAAATTCATTCCCACTGATCTCAACAGGTCTTCAGCTAGGCATTGTTCAACAGTGCCATTGCAACAGCCTCAGGAATCCCCCAGCTCACTGCCAAATGCTTTCAGATAGGGCTCAGGTATTTAGGGAGGTGCTCAAACCCAACCAGAACTGGGTATCAGCAACTCAGCAGGTATCACTGGATTAACCTTTCCTTACATGAAATTTAGCTCTCATACCACACTCTACAAATGGGAAAAACCTCAAGGGACACATAAATTGCCACAAATCTTGACGCTGAGCTTGCTGGTACATGCAGTGAGGCTGAGAGGAAGGTGAAGTGAAGTAACAGTGCTAGAATACAAAAATAAAATTAAAATGAAGATGCTTATTTCTATTGCCGAATGCATTGTGAGACATTTCTTTTCTTCATGAAATAAAAATGACTTCATGAAATAAAAGAAGTGAAACAGCAGATCAGCGCTGTTCTGGCTGTTATAAGACGTGGCCTTGCACCAGGAGGCTGAGCAGGGTTTGGAGCCTCGAGGTGCTGGCTGACGACTCCTCCCGCTGTGCAGCACAGTGTGCCTCCTGTCTTGACTGGTGTGGGCAGTTTCGAGCCATCCCACTGCTTGTCCACCCCAGAAGTGTCCACAAGACTGGCCCTGAACCCTGCCTCCATCACATCCCGGCATTTGCACACTGCTGGTTTTCCACGCGCTCGCTAAAAGGGATGCGCAGTCCTGGGTCGCACAGCATCCCTGTGGATATAGACATAAACTAAGGGAGCTGCTACATTTGAACCCTTAGAATCACTGAAAAATTCTCTGCCTTTCTGCCACTGAGCCCCCTGTATGTGTGATTCCAGCTGGGGAGAAACAGCTGAAAAAACAGAAGTCCTGCAATGGAGTGAAAAACAACCCTGCGAGGTCATCTGGGGCCAGTGCAGAGGCTTTTTTACTGGGAGTGAAGAGCATGAGAGGTAAAGCTCTGTCTGGGAGGACAATGCCATGGGGCATTAGCCAAAGGCTTGCACTTTTTAGGGCAAATAGAAACAGGGCAGAATCTAAAGCCCTGAAGTCAGTGGAAAGAGTCCCTCTAATTCCAGTGGTCTATGAACCAGGCACATGCGGATTTGGCCGAAAAAATGTTTCATTTCATAGTGCTGTATAATGGAGTCTCTCACAGTAAGCTCTTGATGGTTTATGGGACAAAGGCATTTCAGCTTAAGAAGAGGAGTGCAAAGATCACCATCGAGAGTGGGTTTGACAGACACAATTTCTCTAAACTAATTAGACAAAGAAGAAATGTGGGAGAATGACAGCTGCCTCTTAAGATAATAGGAAACCTGTCTCTTTAAATGTGCTGGGGTTTTTCAATGCAGACCAGGCAGGACTATAATCAGAGCAGCAGCGGGTCAAATTTAGGTTCAGTACAGTATAATTCCATTGCAGGGACCATCCAAGAATACTTTGGCAAACTCAAATACATTGAAATTGCCTTGGCTAGTGGCTTGCAAAATGGCTGTGGAAAGTCAAGATAATTAGAGCATTGTGGAGAGGAGAGACAGTAAAATAAAGGGGAGAAGTCAAAAAAAAGACAAGCCAATAAAAAAAAAAAAAAGGATTAGAGACACGAGGAAAGTTTCAGAATGGAATAATGGAAGGAGAAGGGCATAGCCAGCAGATTGGAGTAATGTCATTTCTACAGCAGGAAAAGGACGTGCACACCAAGGAAAAGAAAGACCAACCTCCCAACAATTTGAGATTAATAAATGAATTTAAAAGTGCCAAGGAAGACACAGCTGGAAATTACATAGGGTTTCTGAATGGACTTAAGTTAAAAATCATAGAGGAAGCATGAGAGAAGAAAGTAAGTACTTTTGGAAGCAATGCTTGGAGTTGATCCTTGCCTGTTTTGGCCTGACAGGTAACAAAGAAAAAATCATTTAAATAAACTGAGAAGCCTTTCACTGAAGCAGCAGCACCTTACTCAAGTTAGCAAGTCTGAGCCCCGTTCAGCCAAGTGCTTGAACCTGTGCCTAAACACATGCATGGCACAGACCATCAGCCCCTAAAATTACACACTTACGAGCCCCGTTTAGTACCAAATCCCTTGTTCCGTGAAACCTGAGGTGACTATACACTGTAAAACACCCAAGCCAACAGAATGTTGCCAGCAACTACAATGGGATGAGTTCTGCAGGCACCTATTTTACAAAAAGTAGATGCTGCACTAAAACCAGTGAGGAGACGACACTTTCCCAGTGCTCCCTACCCCCGGGGTTGTTCATCCTCCTGTGGGAAAGCAAACCACGCACCGGCGCTGTACTTGTGCACAGAGAGCGTGCTCTCAGCTCTGCCTTTTACATTCCATTTTCCCAACCCTGATTTCTACTTGCCATTCGTTTTGTGTTTAAATGTCCAACAAAATGCATTTGCATAAGAGTGTGGGTCTACACAAACACAGTAAGAGATGTTTCTCTCCCACACAAACAGAATTATGCTTCTACATATTACTTACACATGTCTACATAATTTATATGTATACTTACTATAAACACAGAGATGTATATATAACTGTCCCTGTGCAGTTCCATTTTCCACAGAGGAAACAACTTCTATACCAAATGAGTAACACTATCACCCATGTTGTCGTGATCAATTATGAAAGCAGGAAGGATAAAGAGTTTTTGAGCCCGTGACTCCAGCCCAGCTCTGCGAGGCGACGGTGGCAGCTGGGGCTGTGGGAGCAGGCAGTGCTTTCAACACACCCCACGTGCCCCAGCCCTGAGCAGGGTGGGCTGTCTGTGGGGCTGGTTATCACTTGATATGAAGCACAGCTCCCTGCAGAGGCCTGGCAGCCCCCACTCCCCTCTCACCTGCTACCGGTGCATTCCCTTCTCCCTGCTTGCACTGGGTAACCGGTTGGGTTTTTTAAGGCTCCTGGGCCTGAGCCTTGGCTGTGTAGACTGACACAGCTGCAGTGGGATGGAGCAGCATCCCTATACCACAAAGGGAAACTTTGGGTCTTGCAGGTTGGTGTTGCTTGCTGGCTGACACAGCTGTTGCAGTGGGGGGTGTCAGCATGTTCCTCCTCACGTCAGCTTTCCTGGCAATTTGCGCCACAATCCGTCACATTTATTTACTAGTACTAACCTTCACAGTAAAAAAAAAGAGGATTTCCAAAGAAACAGCAAGTCAGGACAGACAGTGTTCACTCCCAGTTAAGACAGGCAGAGCACATTGCTGCAGGTAGGGACCTCTCACAACTCAGGATATGAGAAAGCTGCTCGTTTGCAGAGGTTCACTAACTTTTATTTCAAACTTGGCGTTACAAAATTTCCTTCATCTTCCTCTAACTCAACTGGCTTTTGCCATGGCGGGGGAGCAGGCTGCAAAACCAGATAGACTGATGGTCCATTCAGCTTGGAGATTTCTCTTTTCCTCTGGCCTTACTGGGTTTTCTGCCCAAAGAGGAGAGCACCAAAGCAAAGAACTTCTTCTCAGAAGAACACAGCCTGTGTTCGGTGGCACGACACGGCTAGCATGAACTGTGAAAATCATCACCAAAGAAAGAACTAACCACAGCCACTTTCAGTAAATGTCCTCTGGATATAGATGGAAACTCATGGGCCACAGCCCTGCGCTGGGACACAGGTTTGCAAAGGAGCTAAGCCTTCCTGGAGAGGCATGTTTTGGGCAGCAGCAGAGTAAAGCTCAGACGTGCTGGGCTGAGGGGTGCGGAGGTTCTGCACAGCTCTGCCGTCAGCCACTGCTGCCCAGCCATTACAAAATGATCTCTGCCAAGTGGGCCCCGTAGCCACAGCGGCAGTGGCCACGGCTCAGGCTGTCCTGCGGCTGTTTCATCTCACAGGCTGTGACAGACACAGGAACACGGAAAAATGTTTCTCACTTCCAACCACGACGTGGCTATAGCCCATCCCGAAAGCTTAACATGTTAGCAGGGAGCACCATGAAAATTTCATCAGGCAGCTGTTCCCTGTGGTCCTTGTGGGGACTCGTCCCAGCCCCGCAGCCTCCCTCTGCTGCGCCGGCAGGCTTGAGGTCCTGCGACGAATCGTTTTAATGTGCAACACGGAAAAAATATTACCTGGAAATGCCTGGACGTGCAACTCCTGATGCAATGAGCATCAGCCCCGCTCCCTTTTCATCCTCATAGATGTGCTTCATTATTAACTTTTCATGTGACAACTGTTTGTGCATTAAGAGTGCTTCACAAAACATAAATATTGGAAGTGAGGACTTCTAACAGCCCGTATTAGTGGGTCCAGCCTTTTAAATGATGGTGACTGAGAAAGTGGAACGCAAGTCAAAGAGGTCTGTTCTGACCCTCCTACCCTTGTTTTCTATTCTTCAATTAAACCACTGCTTTCAGCTATTCGTTTTTATCAGTATTATATAAAACTAGGACAGAGTAAATGAAAATTTATAATTTATAAACAATCTGGGGGAAAAAAAATCACTGAATTATTTATGGCACTTTTGAAATATGTGTTTGTTACTTGTACAAAAATTAGTTGTTAGGTCTTAATCATAGCAGTGCCACAAATATGTTGGAAATTAGGACTTATAAACCTGCTTGTTTGGAAGGAAAAAAAGTCCTGTAATTCTACCTACAATTGAAAAACCCAAACCAAACTGATTCTGAATGGTCTAGTCAAACAAGTGCCAATTATTGAATAATTCTCTGACCTAAACAGAAAGTTATTGTATATGGAAAGATTTTTTTTTTTCCCAGAGAGTGCTTTATACCAGATGCCCTTTTAAATTGTTTTGAATTCTCTGTAGGCAGTAGATAACTAAACCTACAGAATGTAGTAATGGCAAAAAGGAAGCAATCAAGTTGGCCACTTCTAGTTAGGAGTCATGGAAAAGGCATCTGTTCTATATGAATTGCAGACTATAGGAACTTTGACAGGTCATAGACCAGACTTAATTTATTAAACTAAGTTTCTAATATAAACAGTAATTCGTTTCAGGCACTGACACTGAAGGTCTGGATTATGTGAATAAAATATAGAGACCTCCACTGGCCTCCTGAAAAAAAGGTAGTTTTGCTGCACAGGAAGAAAATAACCGAGTGTGCCTTAGCAGCAGGCACCAGGGCTGGGGCCATGCCCTGCATGCACCGAGGCACGGGGTGCAACTCTGCCCGCAGCCCCGGCCCAGCACAGGCAGCGCTGGCAGCGTGTCCAGCTGGCATTCCTGCCCGCCTCCTGCCACCTGGGCACAGAGCATCCTTGAGATCAAGGATGGCACTTGTCAGATGTCTCAGCAAAACTGCAGTTTGAAGTCTTCAGAGAGAAGTTCATTTGCAAGCAAAACAATGACTAATAGGATGAATGTTGGGAGAAAAGATTGAAGGAGGCATGCCTCGATGCTGCATGCCTGCTGCTTATCCAGAAAGGCTGTTACTCCTGACTACACCTGGGCAGGGGCTTGTTGGGCACCCACACACCCAGCCACCCCACCCAGGCAGGGTAGGGGACACGATGATGACTGGTGCCTGCAATGTACATGCACATGTGCATACAAAAATAACTTCTCAATGGCAGTTCTGCCGATGCAGAACAACAAATATTGCTATGAAGCACCCGAGTGAAATTAGATACTTGAAGCATGATTTATGGGAGACCCTCACTTTGTTTGCCCCGTCTTCATCCAGGTCTGAGAGTAGCATGGACCAGGGGGTCTCAGGCCATGATGTCAGCAAATGTTTATCTTCAAACACTTTAGTAATTCAGGTGAATGCAGGAGGACAATTTCACTGCTTAAAATTAGGCAGGTACCTAAACAATTTCCTGAATCAAGTTTACATTCTTCTCAAGTTTCAAGCACTGGCTTTGCTGTAGCTTTGACCAAAAGTTTGGTCATAACTCAGAAATCACACACAACTATTTTCCTTATGTCATCAGCCCTCAGCAAAGACTGAGTATGGGAAACCTCAGTTAGGGTTTTTCTGCTGCCAAAAAGGCTATGGATAGGAGTAACGAGATGAAAGTGTTTTGCATTGGTGCTGATCAGTCCACTGCTGTTAGTGAGAATAAGAGATCAAAGTTTCTGGTAGCCAGTGTGAAAGCAGCTGCCCAGCCTCCTCTCCAAAAGCCGAAGGCGAGTTCCCTGTTGCCCCACACTTCAGCAGGAAGCGAGAGGTGGCTTTTGTGTGGCACTTTGCTCAGGCTGAACCCGCTGTGTTGCCAACCCCAGCTAATTGTTTGATTCCCCATCTCATTTGCCTGAGAACGACTGAGAATGTGAGACAGCGTAGGGTCTATA
The DNA here is from genome assembly GCA_013398855.1 of Mohoua ochrocephala. Classification (NCBI taxonomy): domain Eukaryota; kingdom Metazoa; phylum Chordata; class Aves; order Passeriformes; family Acanthizidae; genus Mohoua; species Mohoua ochrocephala. Next base: position 324,683 of record VZTA01026202.1, read on the forward strand.
AAATCATTAATTGAATTACTAGTGTGGAATAAGTAGTGCATCAATTTGAATTCACCATCATCCCCCTCCTCTCCTCCCCCGTGTTTTAGAGACCAATCCTACTGTTGATATGTGCACAGCTTCAGAAGGAGGCTCAATAAATAGATGTGCTATTCTAGCTAAACAAATTTATTTTTCCAGCTGTTCTACTGAATTAGTAAATTGTAATGTTGACTTCAGACTATCTTCCCCATAAAATATATGCTGGCCTGTATATTTTACTGACACTTCTTTTGTGACACCTCATTAAGGGCTGATCCAATCTGTATCCCATTCTTTTGGAATTATGCTTTGACCCAAATGAGCTTTGGACCAGAATGCAATATTGATTCAGTACCTATATTATATTTTATTGCTGAATCATTAGCAAGATTTTTGTGTGCTCTCTCCCCTTACGTGGTTTTCTAAGAGATTGTAGGGCGATAATTGCAGGTACAAGTGGGCTTGGAGTTTTGTGCCAAATGTGCTGTCTGAGCACATGTGGTTTCACTGGCACATATTGATGACTGCTTGTCTGGGAAGCAATCAGGAGTTTTTGTCCAGCCTTGATATGGACAATTCTGCTCAGCCTGCCTCTGTGTTCAAATGGACTCAAAAGCTTTTTTAAGGTTTGGTTTTCAATAGTTTGGCATCTTCCATTTCATTTACACCAAGGCATAGCAAGCAACAGAGTTACCAGGTCCCAACAGCAGCATAGCAGCATTTTGATTCCTATGTAAATGTAAATTGATTCTGGGCTACAGCTCAAATTCCCCATTTTTCATGCCAACAGACATTTCAGCTGGCAACAAGCAGGTGAAGCTGAGCCTGGTGGCCTTTGCCCCACAGCTCCATGAAGGGCAGCACACAGTCAGGCACCACAGTTTTGGGGCTCCCGGGTGGTTTTGTGGAACGATTCCAGCAGGGATGAGTCCACAGGTATCCTGTCTCCAGGGTTTACCAACACTGAGCAGAGCCTGGCAGGTTTGCCAGCACAGGTGCAGGACAACCCCACATGTCCTGGAAATCTATCGGCTTTGGCAAACCACGAGCTTCCTATGAAAAGTGGGTTTGTGGGGTGCTGCTGGGCAGCTCTATTCCAGACAGCAGGAACCAGGACCACTTTTTACAGAATCACAGAATAAGCTGAGTTGGAAGCAACCCTCGAGGATCATCAGTCCAACTGCTGCCTTTGCACAGCACCATCCCCAAGAGTCACACCACGTGCCTGGGAGCATTGTCCGAATGTTTCTTGAGCTCAGTCAGGATTGGTGCTGTGGCCACTTCCCTGGGGAGCCTGTTCCAGTGCCCAGCCACGCTCTGGGTGAAGAACCTTTTCCTGATACCCAGCCTAAATCTCCCCTGACAGAACGGCAGGCCATTCCCTCGTGTCCTGTCACTGGTCAGCAGAGAGAAGAGATCAGTCTCTGCTCCTAGTCTGAAGCAGCTGCCATTTATGATGCTGGAGAGAAGCAAATGAAGACAAAAAATATGTGTTGATATTGCCCCTCCCAGCCTAAGAGGAAAAGATCATGTTTGTTGCATGTCAACAAACACAGGCATTTGTTCTCATCTCTACTCTTAACTTCTTTGAAAGGTTTGGGTTCTCCCACTAAAATAGCCTTTGATAACAGGGAAATCAGCCTGAAGTCCAAACACGACGGTCTAAGTCTCGGAAGAATGTCGCCAGGCTGAGGGGAGGGACAGAGGCAGCTCCCCGTGCCCCTCGGCGCTGGCACCCGGGACGGGCGGGCACAGGGGACACGCGGCCCCTCGCCCCCCGAGGACGGAGCGGGCACGGGCGGCAGCGGCTCTCGGGCTGCGGGAGCGNGGCTCCGGCCGGGCTGCCGGAGGGGCAGGGGGAGCGGCCGGGAGGGCACCCGCAGCAGCGAACGAACCCCAGACCAAACCGGCTCCAAACTTAAAAACAAACAAATAAAGAACCAATAACGTGCTCTTAATGTCCTGATGCGAGAGGGATCTAATACCATTTCCACATCCATTAGGCAAAGGATTTTGCATGTTCCCTCACAAAGAGTGAGCATTCTCAGCGACTTTCCCTTAAATTAAGATGACAGGTTACTGCTCCAGCGTCGTTAATCTTTTTCTAAAAGCTTAATGTTACTACTTAGTAGTTTACTAATAAATCTGAGAAAATATGTAATGTCATTTTGGTTTAGATATAGATGGATGACTTTTTAGTATTTGTGAAGGTGTAAAACAGGTACTGCCACGGCCCTTGGTGGAGGAGACGGTACTCGCTGTGGTGGCTGTATTCCTTTCTGCCCTGGGGCCACAGCGCATTACACCATTCACGTGTTCAAAACCAATTTAATACTCTGTCATACGTACTCCACCAGTAACTGGCTTTCAGCTGTCTTTCATGCAAGTTGTATTTAGGATGGTTGTTAATTTTCATATACTTTCCATTACTTGATCCTAATTTTCATTATTTTAACATTTTTTTCACCTGAAAATCTTCTGATCATAATCTTTAGGATCTTATCTTTTTAAGCATGCATCAATGCTACTGTGATCCTGCACTTGATTTTACTGCTGAATTCTCTCTCGTTTGTGGATTTACTGTTTTTGATGCCATACGGGTGTATTCAAATCAGTAGCCGGGATGTGACCCTGTCCCTACAGCAGGACAGGCGGCTGCTGGTGCATCTGCCATGCATTCCCCGTGCCCCAGTGAGACTCCAGCAGCACTAACCCTCCCTTTACTGGTAGGTCCGTCTTTGCCGGCGCGGACAAGGCATCCCTAAGAGCCAGTGGTCACCAGTAACCTGCAGCACCGGAGGCCACACGCACAACATCCCATCAGCAGTGCAAGGAGACAGGGCGAGGGCCACATGCCTCATTCTGTCATGGTGGGTCCCAGTCTTTTGGCCACCAGGGGTGGGAGCAAGATCCTGAGGGAAACTCGCATGCTCCTAGTTTGGAAGCCAGATGACATTTTTGAAAACTCAGGCTCTCTGAGGCTGCCTTTGGCCATGAGGTCTCCCAGCACATTGGGTAAACCAGGAATAACCCAGTGAGTAGGGTTAGGGTAAAATCAGTATGAGCAAGAGACAAAACACCTGTGATACACCTGACCCAATCCCACAAGGAACACTTGGCCCGTAGCACGCGCCTTTCTGAAGGCGTGTTTGCCCAGCTACCGTCCCTACAGACAGCAACAGCGTATTTTAGCTCTCTGCACGGGCGGCACAACCCATTCTGCAGGAACGCAGGGACGCTCTGGGGAGAGGAGGCAGCCCCTAAGAGGGAGGGAGCAGAGGAGAAAACCTCCATTTCCATTCTGGTCATCTCCTGCTGTTGCACAGGTACTGGCAGCAGTTGCCTTTTGGAGGGGCTGCAGCTGTGCAGGGGTTAGGGGGAGCAGAAACATAGACAAGGGGCCCCTGCCTGGCTCCCCTGGGGTGGGGACAAGCCCTGAACAGGGGGACAGGAGCCTGTGTCTACCCTGCCCAAGGTCCTGCATGGGCCGGCCCCATGCTGGGACATCCAGGTGCCAACTGTCCAGGGAGCCAGGGGCTGCTTCCCCTTTATGGGGAATTTTATGGGAAGAATTCTTTCTTCTTTATGGGAAGAAAAGCCCCGGCAGCCCATTTTGTACTTTTTAACACCAGATCCTATCTATATTCTTAGGTGCTCCTAAGGCCTCCTAATTATTGCTTCCTGGTCAGTTTTACTTCTCCTTATTAACTTAATAGGTTCTCTTATAAAGCAAAAGCAATTGCAAGCACCCAGAAGCCACCACCAAACCTTCTCATTTAAACCAGAACTCACGATTTTATGCCACTGAACTATGCATTTTTTGCTGCACAATAGATGGCAGTAGAGAAAAAAGGCTGAGACTAGACAATTTATAATTTGGAATATGCAGATGATTTTTTTCCCCCGTCAAATCACCGTACAGTATTTGTTGCTTTCTTCTCAACAGAGAGCTTTCCTAGAAAAGGCAGTCTGGGGCGGATGAGGCTAGATGAAATAAAAGATTCATGCATGAATAATTAACATATTGGAGGCCTCACTTGAACTTGTTGGCTTACCCAGATGAATGAGTTAACATGTTGGAGATTATTATAAAGAGGGACTATTCTGCTCCAGTAGATCTATTCAGCTGAAAATGATGAAGTATCGACGCACATATAAATATATGCTTGGTACTTAAAAATAATCCTTCCAATAAGTATAGTCATATTGGAGTTCTGCTACGCTGACAGTCGCAGAGACAAGATAAAAAGATTTGGCATGAGTCATTCAGTTTGACTTTTGCACTGAAATGAGATGCAAGCCTGGGAAGTCGCTCTATGTAGGGCAGCCGCCGCGCAGGCGGGCAGCTCCCACCTCCCCGGTTTCGCAGCGCGGGGGAAGAGTGGCGGCAAGTGGAGCAAGAGCACCTCCAACTTCAACACAAAGGCTGCTGGATGAACGCACGGGGCTCGCCCGCCGCTCCCTTCCATGCGCAGGGGCTCACTCAAGTGCTGAGGTGGACGCTCAGCGGGGCACTGCCGGCAGCCACAGGGCCCACCCGCGCGCTGGCAGAGAGCGGTGCAGTCCGACAGCGGCTCCGCGCCGAGCAGAAAGTGCCCCTGAACTCTAAATAACCATGGTTTGCCAGTCTCTTTAATTTAGCCAATGCTTTCCATTGCTGCCTACTTCTTTGAAGGCTAATTGCTGCAAAAAGGAGTCTTCCTTGTAAATTGTCATCAAATTCATGCTAACCATGGGAGGGAGAGAAAATTTAATTACAAACTTTAATTCTTACCTCAGCTTTACTAATTTTTAATTGTGTCTAATAATAGTGAAAACCAAACTGGGAAAAATGTAGGGGATTAAATGCACTGCAAAGAAATTGCTAGACTTCCTATCCAAGAGTATGCCAAAGCTTTTCTGCCTCTCCATACACCCCTCTATATCTCAGAGCACTAATAGTAAAATAAGGTTGGGAAATAAAACCGTATCATCCCTCTTCCATGCCTCTGTTAAATAAAACCTTTCTCATGCAGGGAGCTCGTGCCATGCATGTTGCATGTGGGGTGCCTGGACTGCAAAGGGACGGCAGCCACGGGCTAGTGTTGAGCAGGTAGGGGGACTTGGCAAGGCAAACTGAGAGTGCAGCACACCCTGTCCTGGTTGCAGCTCTCACTGCATTAGCTGTTAGAAATTATTTCAGAATCAAATGATTTTTCTTTCAGCCAAAGCTCCTCTAACACCATTGCAGCCACCTCCCTGCCACATGGCATGTCACAGTGGCTGTAGCCCTCATGCCAGCCCTCGTGCCCAGTAGGAGCAGCACGAGGTCACTCTGGTGCTTGGCACTGGGCAGATGATGGGTCCTTTCTGTGTGGTATTTTTTGTTTTTCAGGGTTAAAGGTGTACCATTCCATGACACTATCCAGGACTGCTGGAAAAATAAAAATAGATTGGAATTATTTTGGAGATGTTTCTGTATATTATCTCTCAGCTGCACAGTGCTGTCAAGAAAAACTTCTTTCTTCAATCAGTGCACAAACATAAACCAGATATGACAGGGCACGGAATTTGTGTGTGTGCAAAAACGCCTGATTTCTATGTACAACTCAGTTTTTGACAAAGTTACCACTAGCAGCAGCTCTGGGCAAAGCAGGGCTTTTCTTCCAGCTCTGACAGTGAACTGGGACTCACCAGATGCCTGAGGCCAGGCTTGGGCTGCCAAGGGTTGGCAGACCCACAGTGACAACTGAACGGCACTTTTCCTTACGTGGGTCCCCCAGCTGCTCACACGGTCACAAATTGATGCACTTATTTACATTCACCTTCAGCAAATCGATACTTCCCAAAATCTGGGCAGCAGCAGCAGCAGCACAGGGATGTGCCGAGGGTGCCTCTCAGCTGCGGATGGATTTAGCTGTCCCCGAGGCTGCTCCCCAGGGAGCCATTGGAGGGACGTGATCCTCCCTAACACCCAAGCTCTGTGCTTCAGAGCATGCTTGCTGATGAAACCATCCTGCTCTGCAGACAGTCCAGGGATCTGGTAAGAAAACCTTCACCTGCTAGCAATATTTTTCCACTTAGATCTGTTCCTAAAGCTTATTGCCACATCAAATCCCATTATAGAAAATAAGGAAATGTTAAAATTAAGAACTAATGTTCACATGAAAGAATTTTTTTTACTATTTCCTTCAGCAAACCAATGAATGTTTAACAGTTGAAATTGCTTTGAAACAGCAATAAATTATTTCATGCATACATGCCAAATATTAAAACCAGAAGTTTTCTTAATATGAAGTCACTGGTACCAAGATTCATGTTTGTCTTTGTTAATTATCTACTTGTTTATTAGCTTAGTTTCACTGAGGAGCTGCTGATATCCCCAAGTTAAGGATTTTGGAGCTGTTCACAGGATGTAATAATACAATTTTATTGGGTGCTTTTTCAGAAAGCGCTCTTAGTTGTTTGCACTTAAGCCATAAAACTGCCATTTTGCCCAGCCTGAAGCCCCCTGCACAGGTTCCTGCTGGCCTGTGTCTCCCCAGGGCAGCCACGGTGTCCCAGTGCTGCAGGCATGGATGCTGAGGGAAGGTGGGATGCTGCCCTGGCACCGCAGCTCGAGCAGATCTCCCCCTTGGGCTAAAAACAGCCTCAGCCAGAACAAGCCTGCCCCGGGCTCATGCTCCCTGCAACCTAAGAGGGGCTGCTTCGAGTCAGGTTCTGAGCAGGCCAAACCAAAGAGACACAAACTTTGCTGTTGATTTAATATTTTAAATTTGGGAAGATCTTTAATTACTCTTTTTTAATCAGCAGATTGTGCATTCTCTACACAGCAAACTGCTCCAGGCTGCAAGGATTTCCTTCGGGAGGGAAAATCAGTGGCACAGACTCTGGGAGTATGTTACTATTGGCTAAAGCATTTTTATCACTATCAGCAAAGAGTTATTCCCTCAAGCATCACCTCCCAGAGCTGGGGCAGTAGAGTCAAGTTTAAAAAAAGTTTCCAGTTGTACTGACTGCAAGGAGAGGCTTCAGGTACATTTGGGGTGAGAAAACAAATGCCCCCCAAATCTCAGCATTTAGCAAGAAGCTTTGCTCTGGACCTTGTGTGTGGCTTTAAACCAAGGACTCAGCCTTCTTCTGAGCAAAGGCACATTTACTTTGAACTGAAGCCCTCAAAGAAGAACACTACAGCCTTTCTTAAAGCACTGCCAGCATGATGGGTGAGACGGGACAGGTCCCAGCTGTGGTTTGACTCATCCTGAGCCCACGGAGCACAGCCAGAGGACAGCATCAATATTGCAGGAGCACACCTCCCCGATTTCCAGGGGATGCTGGAGGCCTCTGCAGACACATCCAACTGCACCTTGCTGAGCTGCAGTGCCCCAAGGCACTGCTGTAACAAAGGCACCAGGAGAGGGGCTGTGAAATGCATCCTGGCTGCAGGCTGGCACCTCTGATCTTCTGAACAAAAACGTGTTTTCTACTGACTGTGGATATGTTACACAGAACTTAGGGCAAAAGAATTATCTTATGTTGTCTTCTCTCAAATGCAGCAAATTACCCTTCTAGAAATGTTTGTAACAATTTTTCAATGCAACTTCAGAAAATATCAACTCTGTATTTCAAAGTCTGCAATATTTTGAAACTCAACTTTTCCTATTGCTGCTTAAAATCCACAGAAGTTTAACACACAGAGAACAGCACAATTTAAAAAAAAATCCTATAAATAATAACAAACACATTAAACACATTTGACCTACTCTGGTACTTCTCAGAGGCAACACGAGTCCTGCGCTGCAGCCCCCTATGGGGTGCACACTCCTTCAGCCTGTGACAGTAACCAGCTGCAGGTTACCAGCAGACTTGGAGATGTGCTTTTCCAGAAAGATAATCATTTTTTGGACATGTGTGGCAGATGGGAGTGTTAACTCATAGTGCTAGGAGTTAACCTGATTGTATTATAATGTGATAGCTCCACAGCTAATGCCCATCAGCACTGTGGGCCATTTACTTTATCATAAAATAAAATTAATTGAGTGAAAATAAATTGCAGAGAGATACAGAAGAATTGGAGACCATATACATGAAATACACGATAGCTCGAGTCTCCTGTGACACTTATCTTCATTAGGGAGGAAACAATTATTATTAATTCTCTCCTTAAAAATAAATATCCTGAAACTCGCAACGAGATTTACTGCACAGACTGCAGATGCTGATACGGCTACGCAAGTGCTAAAATCTCTTTTCCTTTGAAGAAGGACTTCCAGACTCAGCAAAACGTTACAACAAGGCGGCTGCTGGTGCCCACATCCTGGTGAAGCCTGCCCAGAGCCCTCGGGGTGCGGGGAAGGGGATGCGGGGGGCCCTGGTGCTGCTGTGTGTGGGAGCAGCGCAGCGTATCCCCCCCGGCCAGGTGAGCAGCAGGCGGCTGGGCTGCAGGCACTGGAGTCGGCTAATGGGCTGCAATATTTCTAATGGAGAATGTTTATTTGAGGGCATGCCTGCATTTGGCAAGTATAGCGAAATAATGACATTGAGGCTTATTGATAATAGTTATAATTCCATGTAATGACCAACTGAGCAAAATGATACAGCCATCTCCCCTTCATCTATTATACTCCTGTCCGCAGAGATTTCTCAGTTAAGGGCTGTTTATTTCTGCAGCAAGACATAGAACAGATATGCAGAATATAAACCTTCCTATTAGGACTCATATGGTTTTTTTCCTTCCAAGTCATTCGATGGCACGCAATTTTGGGGATCAGCTTTCTGGCTGTGTGCGAGCTGGGAGTCAGAAATGCAGCCATGATCGTGGTGCCAAGTGAGAAGTAACCAGCCCGTCTGGTCCTGGCTGCAGACACCCGCTACACTCCCACTCAAGAGAGCTTTTATTTATCTTCTTACAAGTCAGTCACAAATTCCCACAAGAGGATTTCTACGTGTTAGAAATGGCATTTTACAGGTCACCATTAGTTAGTTTCCCTAAATAAAAGTAGGGCGAAAGGTTTTTTCTTTTCCTTTCTTTTTGACATCAGTATAGCGGCAATCCCTCAAGCTTTCCAGTGTCAGCTCCCTGCTGAGGAGCAGCTTGTGGGCAGCCCTTCCTAGTGCCAGCAGACGGAGGCATCAATGGACATGCCAAGAATGCTCCTTCTGACACAGCCACCCCAGGTCCCTGTCAGGTCCTGCCCTGGACCCATTCGACCACTCCGGCGAGGCTGAGGAAAGCCCACAGGGCTGCTTCAGCAATCCCAGACACCCTCCGGTTCTGGCTTTTACAGAACTGCAATAAAATTCACATCTACTCACAGCAAACCACACTGGCAGCTTCTGCATTTACTGAGCAGCTGCCCACAGGTGCAGATGTGAGGCTTCACTTGCAAAACCGCCCTGCCGAGTGCCCCCCTTAATGCCGCCTCCTCCTCCGTTTAACTGGCACCAGACACAGATTTGTCACCTCCAGGTGACATCTCCAGCCTGGCCACTGAGAGGCTGGGCAGTAACAAACCTCCTGAAGTGCTAGGTGAACAGGAGAGACCCTTTAAACTCACAGGCATTTTACTTCATTACTGAAGACTTCATGTGCCTTTTACATGATGAGTTTTGTTCCTGGGTCTCAGATGTCTGTACTGCTCAAGGTTAATTGGATAAACTTAATAGAAATAGCCATGTTTGAAAGAGTTACATGCACCCGCCTCCCTCGTTACAGGAAGGGATAACCCTCAAGCACTTGACCAGTGCGCAATGACTCCAGGTAGCGAGAACCTGAAATCAGATTACATCCCCCTGCAATTTCATTAGCACTGCCCAGTGACTGGGTGCAGGTAGTGGTTATTGGGCTGCAGCACAAGGTGAATGCTTGGTAGCAAAACAGTCTTTGGGCACTGCTCTGGACATGCAGGAAGACAGATAAGATGCAAGGGATGTGGTTTAATTAGACCACAACTTTATTAAGTTAACTCATCTGGGATCTATCCAGCACAATTCTTTCTTTAATCACTCCCACATGGCGGAGAGCTGCCATGAGCCCTCCTGCTCCCCACAGCTGGTAACCAGTCCTGTGCCGGACTCTGCCACCTAGTGCATGTACAAGGGTTAGGTCTTCCTTTTACAAGGCACCGTTGCTGCCAGGGATGCCACACCCGGCCCCAGCTCAGCCTGGCAGCGAAGCATCCATCCCACTTTGCTCCCACAAGGACAGCCTGTGGCACAGCTCCTGTCCTGCCACCAACCCAAAGACGCTGCTGGCACAGGGCAACAGTGCACAGGGACAAACAACCCCTAAGATGCAAAAATTAATTAGCATCATGTCCTGGATTATAATTTTTTTTTTTTAAATTGTCTCTTTAACCCTGTAGGAAGAGTGCAACAGCCAAAGTCTATTTTAGCAAGGGAGAGCTGTTTCCAAGGGAGAAAAGAGCTAGGCTTCTTCCAGCTATTGTCCACAGCACTGCATAGCAGCCAATGCTGTTTTTTTTCTCCTGACGAAATGCAGACTACCTTCCTGCGTTAGAAGATTTTGGGGACTTTAATTACCCAGTCGTGTGTGTTTGGGGCAGAGAGAGAGAATCCTGAATGCAGAACAGATATTACTCTGCACTGTCAAGTCCAGTGCTGGTCACCAAACTGCAGGGAGGGGCTCTTCCCCTGTTCACGAGTGCACACTTGCACCTTTTGACCACCATGTCCGAGTCCAGCAGTGTCCCTCATGCTTTGATGAAGAAATATTGCCCGTGCATGGGTCAGAAGCAGCCAATTTTTCATCTCTCTAGAGGCTGAGCTTTCCATTTTCCTGACCAAAAGTAAGCACAAAAAGCATCCTCTGAGGGCCATCTCCACATGCCAGAAGGGCTTCAATCCCCATATGGGGTGGCACAACCTGGCTGGCAGGCAACAGAACCTGCCTTGAGGTTGCTCACTGGTGTGGTGCTATGTTTCCACAGCGTAACTTGAAGCAATTTAATGTTTGTTGTGTCATGGATGCTCCTTTTTTCTAGAAAACATCAGGGGTCAGAGGAAAGGGCCATCATCTGTTGCATGACTTTGTTGTTACATGCTGGTTGCGCTGGAAGCAGCAGCAGCGTCGTGCCCAGGACCCACCGCAGCACCACATGTGAGGCTGCACCGCTACCCGACGGTGGCTGTTCCTCCTGCCACGTGACACTTGGGCTCTGCTTCTCTTGTGCACAGCATTATCACTTCTTTTTATCTTCCAGATTATTGTAAGCCTTCATTTGACTGCTGCAAACCAAGGTCCTAATCAAGCTCAAGGCTATATTATGCTGGAAATCCTCTGAGGGAGCAGAGGTGATGCCAAGCTGTGGGCTCTCGGGCAGGGCCAAGTCTCTGACTCAGCAGCTGTATGGCATTGTTTATTTTAAGCTAACTCTGTGTGTGTGCATGCAGAGGCAGAGCATGTGCATGGCAGAGACCTGGGAGAGTCCGCGGCCCCGTACCCAGCGCTGGTGCTGGGGCTGCTCTTGCTGGAGCAGCCAAGGTGTGCCTGTGCTCATGGCATTTCAGTGTTTCAACAAGGTGGAAACGTGTTTTTCCTAACATCTCAAAATCTTGCTTTACCCTCTCTCCATCCCATCCTGGGGTGTTGATTCTAGGTCCCTGACAAAGCAGTGGCAGTCATGAGCCTCCAAGAAAGGCTGACCCCAAATCCAGCCTTTGGGAAAGGAGCCATCTGCTAGTGTCCCCACCAGACCTTGTGCTTTGAAGGACACGGAAGGAACTTGCCCCTGGAGGTGAGCCCCACAGTGACATGCCGTGCTCTTACTCCCCAAACCCCGGGCAGAGCTGGTTTTGCCCAGCTGTTTGTGCTTTCCCAGGCTGCTGCTGCTGCTGCAAAACCAAGCTATCCAGCCCTGGAGGCCACTTACCTGTTGCCTGTATTTGCTCCATTCCAATACAGCAACACACCTGTCACATTTCTTAGGTGACACAAGGCTTCCTCCAAGAGAAGAATTGCATCAGGCTTTTTTTGCCTATGAGTGAGAGTAACCTCCGGGGAGGCCAGAAACCCCCAAATCTCTGACAGATCCAGCACTGAACCTACTGAGGGGCCAGAGGAGACCCTGCCTGTGTTTAACTGTGCTTTCCCACCAAGGACAATCCCACTAAAGCGGGATCTTGGGGCACCCTAGGCACCAGGCAGTTATACTCCAGCTATCATCAAGCCCCGTATTGTAGGTCAATCCCTGGACTCTCAGACCAGATCTAACAAGTGTTTGTTCTTCAGTTGAAAGCAAATGAGATGGAGGAGAGCAGGGAGGCAATGGTTGTGCTGCCTGCCTGCACTAATACTTCAGGTGCTCAAGGAATGTCACTGCTCCTTGACTCTGAGCGTGTTTCCACCTAAGTCTTTCTGGGTGTTTATTTCTTCTCTGCTGTCCTACTGCTAACTCCTTTATCTTCTCCCAGATGAACTTCCCTGAGCTTTTGCCTTCTATCCTCTTTGGATTCACTGCTCGGTAGAAGTCAATAGAGCTGATATCCCAAGGATATGAGCTTTATATCTACTGCAGTCTCTAAAGAAAACACCACATGTGGTATCCACAAAAGCACACAGTCTCCTTTAATAAATCAGTCCATTCCACATACAGTTAATACCCCCTTCTATTTATATTGCTTGTATATTTTCCTTCTGTGTCCCTCAAATACAAGCCTTTCCCTCTTGCAGTAATAGAACATTTGCCAAGAAGAAAATTAACCTTTCTCACTGAGCAGTTGAAGTTGTACAGCTCTTCCAGACCACACATTCAGCTCAATCCCTGTATGGGCCATTCACTTAAGAGTTGGACTCAGTGATCCACATGGGTCCCTTCCAAACAGAATATTCTGTAACTTCTGTAACTCGCACTAAAAGAGGACAATGTGCCGGGGTTGACACAGTGACACACTTCAGCTACAAGAACACTTGGAAGATCGAGCTCTCAACACATCTGTTTATGACTATTTTCTTTATAATGCACAAATCCACAAGGCAGGTTTCCACTTGAGATGCACGGCTTCCAAAATACAGGAGAAGATGAACAAACGCTGTGTTGGCTTTGGTCAGCATTGACACACACACCCCAGAGCCAAGACACGCCACATTTCCTTGTCCCTCCTTCCACTTTCCTCTTGCAGCTACTGATGGCATATCAGCATCTTGTCATTATGTAGGGATTTAATCTCAGCTGGCTATTTTATAACCCTTGCTTTGTCCCATCTCTAAAATTAACATCTAGCATTAACATTTTTGAACGTGACTTTAAAGCCTTCAAGCAAATATAAGCAGAGATGGACCTATGTAAAATAGGTTTCCTTGGCATGATGACAAGCCCCCTGAAATGGCAGGCATGAAGGCTGTCTCTCTTCATGGCGTACAGTGCATGCTTTGGAACTGTTTGATAGTTTTAAAATATTTCTGATGCAATGGGTCATAATGCCTTCCAGATGAGGACATGGAGTGCAAAAGGTAATGGCACAGACACTTCACTGTTGTACCTCTTGTCCCCTTTCTGGCAATATAAGAAGAATCCGTCTCATCTTATCTCTAGTTTGCTGGTAATTTTGAGTTATTCGCTTCCCCCCTTTCACTAAACTGAAAATGTTAAAATGTACCACAAACAAAACTTATGAACTTTTTTTATGTGATTAAAATGGTCATAACTATCTGATGTTTCTTGCTGATTGAATCTGCCACTTCCATTTACTAGGAAAATAAATAACACATGTTTGCTGTCTTTCTAAAAGGTTCTATTTATTCTGTGGTCATTTCCCACTTATGATATTTCCATCTTAATTTCATAAAACAGCTTTTACATGGCTAAAGAAAAGGCTCTTATTGTACATTGTCTTCAAAATATTTTGCCTTTAAGCTGTGGGCTTTTATTTGTAGGAACAACCAACCACCCTGTTTGTGAGGCCTGTATTCCTCCAAATTAAAAAGAGAAACAGCTGTATGTCTTATAAATGCCTGCAGAGCTCCAGTGAGATACTGCTGAATTGTTTGCTTCCCTATCTTCCCACAGGACATGCCTCCTAAATCCACTGCACGGGAGAAAAACATAGGTGAAAGCCAAACAAATGTTCCCCTCCGGGCACATGCTTGCAGGCACGAGTCATCCATCCATCTCCAGCAGAGAGTTTACAGCTACTTTTTGGGATTTACACATGTAAATATGAACACAAATAGTTTGATTAAAAGTGATGGACCCACACACAAGTTGATTCCATTCTCTGAGCAAGGGCTGCCACGCCTAATTTGTCATCAGCACAATGCTAATTACAGCCATCTCTTGGCATTTTATTTAAAGGTGTTTTTCTTCAAGCCCCAGCCTGCTGAATTCAGGGAATTCCTTGATCTCCATCTCTCTTTCATTGGCATCTACAGTTATACAGGTGGCTTAAGGGGAGGTTGGTTTTAAACTTGGTATCAGAGCTAAAAGGAGAAAATGTGAGAACCGGAAGGACTCTAAACTTGAGACTCTGGACAAAAAAAGGGGCAAATTAAGAAAGATTCATGGCTGATTTTGTTGACAGCAACAACAAGTACTTCTGAGCTGATTTTTAGCCTACCTCACAACCTGCCTGCCTTCAGGTGGGTCACCATTTGCCAGCTGCCAACAAACACCCACCGTGTGCTCAGGCCTCTCTGGGTCCCGCAGGGCACTCCCGGGGGCCAAGGGCTGGTTCCAATTCCCGGTGCAGGATGTGAGCTGCATCCCAGCACATCAGCTCTCACACATGCCTACCTTGTGCGGAGTTGCCAGTTTTACAAGATGGGCTGTGTTGTGTTCACACATAATGATGAGCAGATTTGAGCCCTAAATCTGGAGAGCTCAACAGCTGCCCCCAAGTCAAACAGGAACAGAGACAATGCATAACTGAAATGGCAAGTCATGGGATAATTAAATTATTTGTGACAGTAAACCAAAATAGAAAGAAACAAAAAAACCCTAAAACAAACAAACAAACCAGACAGAGCCATATGCTCCCATGCGCTGCACACCGCAGAAAGAGTTATTGCAACACAGCACAGAGACCCCACAGCCCCGGCCGACGGCTGTGCCGAGCGAGAGCTTCCGCGAAGCTCCAGGACGGAGGCGAGGCGCAGTTTGGGCACACGCAGACCGGAGCCACTGGTGGGCCCCTCCATCCCACACACGTGCAGAGGTGTGTGGAGGCTTGGGGCTGCAGCCTCGTTGGGGAGGACGCTGGCGCTTGCCTCCTTCAACCAACTCAGAAGACAAAAGGCAACAAAAAGGCTCTTCTCTGACGGCAGCACAGGGGCCCCAGGGTGACACAGGTGAATTCCTTCATAACCACCCATCTGCTGGTTGTGCTGGGATGGCTTGACCACCAGTGCTGGGCTATTAATTTAGTCCCCTGGCCCAGAAGAGCGCTGCACCAGGCTGTGTGGAGCACGGGGCTCTGCTCTCAGGAGCACCGATCCCCATCTCCCGTCCGGTTACCAGCTGTAAGGATCAATACAGCCGTGTCAGCGGGCAGCTGCTGCCTGACCGCCCTGCCAGCAGCACCACGCACCCCAGCTCTGGTGCCACTCCAGAGAAGGCTGAGGCCTCTGCAACGTGCTTGTTCCTGAATGATAGGCATCGTTTGGCATTGAGTGATTAATGCTAAGCAGATGGTAAAAGCCCAAAAAGCCAGGAAGAAAGTTCCTAGGATCTGTTCAGTGAAGTAGATTAAAGAGAGCTAAATTGACAAATAAACTCCAAATAAATCAAGTTTCTGTAGATGATCCAAAACCCATCCATAGTTTCTGTGGATGGATCCTTGAGAAGTTTTCAGCAGGCAGCAATCAGCCCCCATCCATAGGCAGGAAGGGATCAGCAGCTGCTTTCGTGTCAGTCCCACTGTGGCCACCTACGACTTGGTATAAGCCTTTAAATAAGCCTTCAAGGAAGGCACGCAAAGGCTGCGAAGGGGGCTGTTGGGGGTAAAGGGCAGGCTGAGGAACGTGAAGGGACATGGAGCGAGGGGCTCTGGTGACCACACTGCCACCAGTGGTACTCGCTGCTGCCAGGTCACAGGGCCGGCTTCGCTCCTGTGCGCATCCATGTGCGGTTTCCTTTTTAAAACTGATAACTTGCAGAGTAGGAATATGGAAATATGGTAATGTTTATAGGCGACAGCAGCCTCCACCTTCGGATGTTAATTATACATTAGAACTGGACAAATTATTCATTGGGAACAGTTTGGGCTCAGGGGAAAGAAAACAGTTTTCTCCTCTAAATACTGCAACCAAAGTCTTTGTCAGTGCACTTAAAATATATAGAGTGGATTTGTGTGCACATACTTTACAGCACAGCTATATTTATGACCAATGTGATCTGCCTGCTAACTCAAGTTCATGTGCGGGTCCAACTTTGCTCATCTATAAACTGCTCAGAATTATTCAGGTATGTTATTCTTCCAACACGTTGCCCCTGCCATGCGGAATTTGCAGCCCTTGACTCCAGCTCGTGTGCCTGGACCTATCCCCCCTAGAAGTAAAATTGTCTGGGAGCTGGGTTCCTGTGTGCCAGGCAAGGGTTGCTGGGCTTTCCCACCCAAGACAAGCATTTGTCATAGAATGTCTTCAGACACGTACAGAAACCTCATCAAAAACATCCTGATAATGAGTCAGCAGAGAGTGTCCACATTTGATGTTGGCTCAGGTATCTCGATCGCTCTCAGAGGTATTTGTCCCAGCACCAGTGGCTGAACCTCGAGCTACCCAGGGAAGTTGCAGCCACATCATCGTTCCCGCAGCCACCCCACTCCGTGCTCTGCCCACACAGGCACAAACCTCAGACATTGTGCTCCTATTCTTTGACTGGGCTTCCATGAGTGGTGAAATCCCATTTTAACTATGCAGCAGTCCCAGAATTACTTTCGCACATGAAAAATTACTGCTTCCATTAAACTTTGTAGATTTTAGGAAGACAAGGCCCTTAGATGTAAATTGGTTGATGTTTTGAGGAAAGAAGAAGGGGGAGAAAACTAACACCACAACTTCGGGAGGGAATTTTGTCATGAATTAAATGTAAAGGAAAGAAACCCCAACACTAAAATAGAACAGAGTAAGATATTTACAGCTTAATGCTTTTTTAAGTCAGCAGAACAAAACTCTGGTTTTCCTTATTGACTGTTAACCACAATAACATAAGACTTGCTCAATTTCATCTTTGTTCCTTTAATATTGGGAATTTCTTTTTTATTTTATTGACGAGGAAACATCCAGTTTTCTGGCTGGAGCCTATTATGTAAAGAAAGCATGAAAGGATTCATTACTTTTTAACTACTAGCAGGGAAGCAAACAGAAGAACTGTATTCTTTTCGGTGAGTTCAACAGCTGGTAGCATTAGTGTTTCAAACACCACATTTGGAATATCCCATCTCCCAAACTCTTTGAAAGAACATCAGTGCGGGATCTGATGACTACGTCATGCACACATGTACGTGTGGGGGCTGACCTACATTACAAATGATGCATTTGCCTACACACAAGGGATTGCATCCTCCTTCCATTAACTGGCAACGCACGTTAGAGCACGAGTGCTGGGATTCAGTCACTTCGTTGGAATTCAGACTGGTTCTCCATGCGCTGTCCTGGTTACAGTGGGACCCAGTGTAGGCTGAGCCGGTGGGACATGCTTTGGTCACTGTGCCTGTGCCATGACGGCAGCTCCCTGGGCCCAGCCACGAGAGCCGTGCCTGACTTCCCCCTTGGGAAAAGGAAACCAGACAAATAGCAAGGATGCTTAAGGAGACGTGTCCTTCCCTTACTCCTCAAACAGAAATCCTACTCCCCATGCATCTCTCCACAGCATCTCTTTTTTCAGAGGCTAAATATTACAAAGGTTTGGCATACAGGACATTTTAGGGTAGATTTTGGGGTTTCTTTTGAGCCGCACAGTAATTAAACCAGTGGGTTAAGCAGCGAAAGAGAGAATCTGCCTCAGGGCTGAGGGCTGTGGAATACCATCCCCACCAGAGACTAAACACTGCAAACCACTCTGCTGGTAATGGATGGGCATTTTAAAGGAGGCAAATGATAAACAGCGAAGGAGCGTAATTGGCGCTGTTTGTTGTACACTGGCTGATGAAATGCCAGCGAAACTGAGTCGCTTCAAAATGACATGTTTATGTGACATCAAAGAGGCTGAGCTGACTTCACATTATATCTGTGACAAATGTATATATTGGATCGCTGTTTGCCATTTAGACCTCCTCTGATTACTTCTCATTGTAAAGAGAAACATTTGCGATTCTGCTCACTTGGTAAATCTGTAGAGTGACTTGTTAGCAACACATGCAGGGAAAGTTGTTGAAAAGCCCTTCTGGGCCTACCGTAGTAAATATGTATTCACACACCCGATAACGTGCTGCCGCTTGTTGCCTGAAAGACGAATGCAGACAGAGAGTGCTGCACACAGCAGTGCTTCCACACGTGCTCCCAAACAACTATTTGCACTTCAGGCACTAAACTCGAGCCGCCACCGCCTCCTCTTCCCCAGACCGTCATGCGACCCCACTTCGTGTGCTTCTGCCCCTCAGAGATCAGGAAAGTTTGCTTTGCCATGGCAGGCCCTGGAAGCAGGGCTTGCATAGGCCGCCTGGCTGAAATGCTATGATTAAATTTTCCTGGGGAATGGAAAATAAGCGATTGTACTAGGAAGGGTTAGAAGCAAAAAGTTGCTTGCCTTTCTCAAACATGTGTCTCTTGCCTTTAGGGAGAAAACAAAAGTCTAAGGAAGTATTCAACACTGGTATATCCTGAAAGGGCTGGGATTTTTCCCAAACCCAGCAGCCCTCCCTCTGTCAGTGGGGTGGGCTCTGTCAGCCGAGCAGAGGCTGCAGGCATTGGAGCTGGCACAGCTTGGTGGCAAGCTGGGAGGTGGCACAGGTGGGGATTCCCAGCCACCTCAATTCTCCAAGTACTGCTTGCCACCAAATCCCCTGGATACTTGTGGCTGCTGCTCGTGATCCCTGAGCACCCCATGGCCTCACAGCTCGGTCGGTCACAGTGGCAGAGTGAGGTGCCCCTGTGCAGGGAGGCCATGGGGAGCATGGGGCAGCTGGAAGGAAGCTGGACAACCTGGGAATCCACGCAAGCCTTTGTGGTAAAGGCCATCTTTGATGCATTCCACCACTTCTCATGCTTACTAGCAAGCAGGTAACATGTTCAGGCTGAAAGGTGCATGCTGTCATTGAGAGGCTTGAGCATGTGCTTCATCAGGAAAGCTAACAGCTCCCACAAAGCAAGGGAGCAGGATGCGGGGAGGAAAAGTACATCTCCAATTGCTAATTCCTGCCTAGACTTGCTGGGTTAATGGCTCCTGCCAGGCACACAACACTGGGTGCCCCACAGAGAGCAAACAGACACAGGCAACTCCTCTTCATCTTTCTCCCCCTCAAAAGACACTGCCCATCAGTCCTGGCTAAGGAAAGCCTGGGAAGATGCTGCCCAAAGCATTCCTAGCAGCACTGGGCCAGTACTCTGTGGCCAGGGTACCACAGGAATGACCAGGAGAAATATCTGGGGCCAAACATGGCACCATCTGATGACAGTGAGGGGAAGAGAGAGAGCGCAGGTAGTCACCTGCACTCCCACTGGCTCGAGAGCAGTGGCCCAGGGTGCTCGTGCCCAAGTGGAATGAAAGGAAAGGAACAGCAATTGCTTTGTGCTGGGGCCAGCTTGAGAAGCAGCTTTGCGCTGAGGACAAGCCAAAGGGAAGAGACTGGCCACAGAAAACCTGAGAACATTTCATTGTTAGCTGAACATCAGCAGATACACAGCCCTCAAATCAATTTTAAAAACAAGCAAAAACCCTGTGACACAGCTAACAGCCTTGCACCACTTACTGCTTCATGTGCAAACTGTGGGAAAGCAGGTTTTGAGCCCAGGAACAAAGCATTTGGGAAAGAACAGCACACCTCTCGCTCGAGGGACTCAGAGCTGGCTCACGGGTCCGGCTGTGGTCTCATGGCAGCTCCCTCACCCTCGGCAGAGCGGAGGCAGCTAACAACAGCTGAACACACCACACAGCTTCCCCCCGCCTCTGTGGGTCGATACATAAATAGAGAAAAGATTTTCAAGCTGCTTTCTATTACTTCTGTTATGTTTTAGCCTTCCTTTCCCCTCTGCCCCTGCCAGCCCCCTCCGTTTGCCCGGCAGGCAGCGAGTGGGGCTGGCTGCTGTCACCCCCCTCACCACAGCATTGCTGCTCTCACAACAGGCAGCGGCTCCGCTGTCCTCCGAGAGGCCAGAGGCTGCCAGGACGATGAAGTCCCAGCCTCAGGGGCTGCAGCACTCTCTTCCCACTATCTGGCCAACTTCTATGTTTTGTTTTGATCTTGTTAGCCTTTTTTTTTTTTTTTTAAAAAAAAAAAAGCATGTTGATGATTATCATACTGGAGGAATGCACTAAATACATAGCATAACTGGAGGAAGGAATTATTGCTGGGGGAATGTATAACATGTGTGTGCACAGCTCTGTAATGTTATTCCTGTCTCATTGATAAACTTGGGCAGATTTCAGAGGCAGATATATTTGTAAATATTGCAGGGAGCGGATGGTCTTCGAGCTGACATCCAGACAGGGGCTCAGGAAAGCAGCCCACACCCGAGCTCTGGTGTGCTCCCCACACTGCCCCTTCGCCCCAGGAGGGGGGAGGTAGCATCTCCCCCACCAACCCACCACCCAAATGGTCTGTGCAGCCCTGTCTGCACACACTCATATTTGATAATACATTCACCTGGAGGGCAGTGGGGGCTTTCGCCACTAGAGAAGGACTTACATTCCTCAAATTAAAGCAGAGGTCTATTTTTACCACTCTTTACAGACATACCCTCATTGCAGCCAGTAGGACTCATGAAACTTCATTTGTTCCAGGGAAGAAATGAGAAGCCTGAGACCGGATGCTTTCTGCATTTACATGGTTAAGGAGAACTGAGGCTTAGTATATTCTTAAACCAGTGCCATTGCAACAGGACCACACTGCTACTCCCACCTCCTGCACAGATGAGAGAGAACCTGAAGCCCCAGATGTGTTCTGGCTCATCCATCACCATCAGCCTTCCTGCAGGTCCTCCCTGGACCACTCCAGGAGTGCTGCTTCCCCTGTCCCCACCCATGCATGGCAGGCTATGAACCACTGACTCACACCATCCCTGCTGCAAGCTGCCCTGTCACTGTCAGAGCCTGCAGCGTCCAAGCCCCCATCACTCTGCTGTAGGCCAGACCTTGGATTTGTACTTATTAGACACCACTTTTCCTTCCAGCCCATGGCACACACAGCACAAAGCTGCAGCACTGCCGGCCACCAAAGAGGAAGCTCTAGGCCTCTGTACAAAGCTTGCACAGGAGTAAACACACACGGGGCCCAGAGCAGATGTGGTGGTTGCCGCAGGCACGTTCCGGCAGAGGGGATGACTCTGCCCTCGTGTGTTGTCACCCAAGTGCAGCAGCCCAGGAACACGTGCCACCGATGGAGCCGCGATGCTCCTGGAGTGCCAGCACTCCCCTCCACAGCTTTGTGCTCGCGGCACCCCGTGCCCAGCCCGTCTGCAGCTCCCGAGGAAACAGCGCGCTCCCAAGCGTGCCCCTGCCTCCTTGCCTCTGCAGGGCACCTCCAATTTGGCCTAGCGAGCATGTTTACTGGTGGGTTACAAATAATTGCGCATGTTGACATGCGATTGTTAATATGTCTGTTGATATTGATTAAATAAGGAGTAAGATGTTTCCCTTCTCCTTGGCGCGGCACTTTGCCTGTTTGTTTCTGGCTGGCGCCGGCGCCGAGCGCTGAGCAGGGGAGCGACTGCCAGCAGCGCTTGGCCATGCCCGCGCCGATCGGCAGAGGCTCTGCAATGGGCTTCACGGTGGATCGTGCAGATTGAGCTGGGACAGCACTAAAAGCATGTCAACAGCACTCCTCCTGTGAGTTCTGAAGCAAAGCATTTTTCTGAGATTAGGAATGTTTTGGTGAACTTTGAGTTCCTTCCTCCCCAAAGCTAGGACTCAATGCCTCCTCCCATGGGCACTTCATTTTCTACGTCAGTTCACACCGAAGGCCACAGGTCCTGAAAAAACCTTTTCCTTCCTGACATGAACACAGCCCCCATGTGTTTGTGCCAAAGCTGGGACACCAATACCAGCATCATGCCCAGCAACCTCTAGTATGGGACCCTGCCCTTGCCACCCATGAGGAACAGCGACACGGCATCACCTCATAGCAGGGCACCCTGCGTTGCACCCTTTGCCTGAGCTGGGCCAGCAGATCACTCTGCCCACAGGAAGAGTGTTTAAACACTTGCAGCCACCAGCAGCAGCACTTTGGGCAGCCTCATCCAGATTCAGGACTGCAGGCTATTCCCCTCCACCACGAAACCATCTAATACCCTGGCTGCCCAGCAGTACCTGTGTGCCTCATTTCAGTCCTGCAAGAGCTCTGTAGCTTCCAGGGCACTTGTTGAGGCAAAAAACCTTAAGTGTTTGCAATATCAGAGCCTAATAAGAGAACAGGTGTGCTGAAAGCACCATGTGAACCCTCAGCTGGGGATGTGGGAGAAGAAATGACCCTGGTATTCAATAGCATGTTGTTAAAATATTTAGATTTTTTCATGGTATGGTTTGTTAAGGAGGCAAGATTTATGCAACTATACTACTTACTTTCCAGTCCTTTCTGGTCCTACTATGCTCTGATGGCTGATTTCAGTCAAAATTAATGCCACTGAGGAATCTCAGATGTACCAAATTCCTAGGACTCTCAAGAAAATATGCAGAGAGACTTGAACGGCTGTCCCCTCTGAAGAATAAGACTGCAATGTAAAATTACCCATGCTATTAGATACCGCAAATCCTGCATGGGAAAGCAATGCTGTGCTCCAGCCACCAGAAAAGCTTTAATCAGGATGAGCACAAGATAATCAAGCCATGGGAGAGAGCAGCAGTGAGAAAACAGGAGTCCTAAGTTCTTCTGCTCTTGCAGCATTTTTCCCCTCTTAAAAACAGAATAATCAAGAGGCTCTTTTTCCAGCCTTCTGTTCATGCTCTTTTTGGATTGCCTTCCTCTAGCTGCTTACATGCGGCACAGAGGTTACTGGCTTTAATACTGCACAGCATCCCTGAGAGCCCGGGGCTAAGAAGGCTTCGACTGTGATTTTGGCAACTGCACAGCTGCATGCTCCAAGAGGGGAGAGGCAAGAAGGAAAAAGCTGCTGTCCGTGCTAGACTGTAGCCTCAAATTTTAGTTAATGCTGCTTGTGAACAGTCAGGTGTGAACTGAGAGCTCAGCAACAGGCCCTGACGCTCTCCCTGTCCGTGACAGGCACTCCCCAGCACAGAGGGGGCAGCGTGGCACAACTCCACACAGGTATCAGCAGCGTGGCTTTTGACTGGAGATGAGGAGCAGTCACTGCACAACAGCAACCGAAGGCCAATGCCAGCTGTGCTTCCTGAAAGCAGGAAAGGAGGCTGCACCAGCAGCTCACTGCCTCCCCTTCCCACGCAGGCTGAGGGCTCCACAAAGCCACGGCAGAGCGGAGCATCTCGCATTTTTGACTCGCTGCCCAGATGTGCAGAGAGCTGGATCAGGCTGCTGGAGCTACAGCGCAGCAGCTTCAGGGCTTACTGGGCCAGGTTTTGAATAAGGCCATGTGCTGGCCCCAGACACATCCAAGCTCCATTTAGAGCAGGAAGGAGGTGAGGAGCCAGAGGAACTCCCTGTCTTCCCCAGCAGCAGGTCACACTCCATCCTGAAGCTGTGCCATGCTCTGAGCAGGGCAGCAATGGCAACAAGCAAGAGGCTGTGGGTACACGGGGCTGTCTGCCCAGTTTAGTAACTATGCCCTCACTGTTGTTTTCCTTCAGAGAGGGACAAGAAGGAAGTATTATTATTTTGTCTTTGCCCTGTACAGGCAGTACAAGGTGCAATGAGATACCCTTAAGCTGAGCTTCCACTTTCCTGCCCCAAGGCTGTTTCCTTTAGTGCTGTAGATGAGTGGGGTTATCCAGTCACTTTGGCACCTCCCTTCCAGCCATCTGTGTCCTTTCTGTTGTGCCACTCTGAACAATGCAAGTGCTGCCATTCCTCCAGCATAGCCTTTCCTCTTCTCCACCAACACAGACTGGCCAGCCAACCGTTCCAGTCAACCACATCAATCCTCCTGCCACTCACAGTCATCTCGAAGGCATTTAATATAGATATAATGCACAAAACACTTTTACATATTCTGATAACATCCCACTCACATTCCCCTGTGAGTTGTAAGCTCTCTGAAAGAGACACACAGATGCTCCCATTGCACAACACAGTTGTACCACAGGGCAGGAGTAGCCCTGCATGCTCAAACAGGGATGGAAGGCTGCCCTTCTGGGCAAGATGTGCTGCCAGACTTTGAGGGTGTAGCCCAGAGGGGACTGACGCTGGTCAAAGTGGGTGGGACTCCCAACTTCCCTCCGAAGCCTGTCTGAGCTGGGCGTGGAAGGACATAACTGCAGAAGGGTGTAAAACACGGAGCAGGCATTTGATCCAGGGTCAGCAATTACACGTTGCTCCGTTTTTAGGGTGTCCTCAGCAAGAGCATACTTCAGAAAAAGAAAGCAGCCTCGACAACTGATTTTAATGGAATGGTAACAGCTCCACAGGTGTGGAGTCGGGTTTTAAAGACAAGGTCTGCACCTCTTAATGAAACTTAACTGGCTCCATCCACAGCTCCCCATAGCTATTGAACTCATTGTACACCTATGTTTTATGCATAATGACTTTTCTATCTGGTATCAGACAGTAATCATTCCAGAAGGCAAAAATCTCAAAATAACCACAATATATGCATACAGAATACATTTAAAAGAAAATCTAAATTGACTGTTCAGACCTTCCCTCACTTGCCAGTGGATCTTCTCCAAACAGAAGGCATTCCAAGTCGGCGTAGGAAATGCTAAGATAGCATGCTTTCCATATTGTGTTATCGGAGCGTCTTCCAAAAACTCAAGCTTTCCCATACAACAAAATGTCATGAAGAAGGTTTTACTCCAGTCTGCGTATCACAGGCTGTACATACTGCTTCAGCTACTGTAAGGTTGGCAAGCAAAGCTTGTAATGACTTGAAGTACAGTTTAGGAGCAGAAAAACTTTGCTTCAGAGCCACTTGCTCACACTGTCTGATTTTCATTAGGAGGGGTTTGTGTGCCTGTGTTTTTTCCCCCAGGAATGAAGACAGAGATAAATGTCAGAGGGGACTTTTTGGTTTTCAATTCACTGCATGGAGCCTGATTAATTGAGCTGATGTTGTATTTGCAGTGAAAGGAGGAGGAGTTTCCCAGAACCAGCTAGCCTGGCTGAACCGAGAACTGGGTCAAACCCTGGCAGCAACAACGCACTTCAGAGCACAGCGAGCATCTTGGTTTTAAAAACAGATTTTACACCCAAGCGAATCGCTTTCCCCTCTCCTCACATCACTTGCTCTCATCTCTGTTTTCACAAGGCCATCAAGAAGCAGTCTCTGCAATACTTCGCTCAGGCACTATCACAGCAAAGCCACCACAGCTGGGTTCAAGCAGTACAAAAGGCACTAAGTAGCACCACTACCAGGAAGCCAAGCATGACAACCCACCAGAGCACCACAAAACCAACCACCTGGCTGCAAATACACGCTCACACCATCTTACCTGGCTTAACTCAAACCACTCGGTGGTCTTCATGCAGCATTTCAACACCTTCTGCAGCAGTGGCAGGTGGGCAACAGGGAACCTGGGAAGCAGCCAGGGAGCCTTTGCTGCACGTGTCCCTCTTGGGGCTGGTTGGTGCAGCTAAGCCCTTCTCACTGCTGCATCTCCTCTGCAGGTCAGCCTCAGCCTCCTTCCTCTGAGCTTCAGCTGAAAGCAATGCAAAAAAATTAGCTCACCCAGAGGTTAACTTGGAGCACCTGGTGCCCAGGCCCTGTTAGGGTCCTGCCCAGGGGCACCGCGGAGGGCTAAGCTCAGTCCTCACAGCTGCCCCTGCTCCAGCAAGACCTGTGCTACCCTGGGGTGTTCTGGCAGGACCCGGGCCACTGCAGTGGCAGGCACTCCAAGTCTGCTCTGTGCAGATGAAGATCCTTGGGGGCTTGGCTCCTCTGCCACACCGATAACGCTGTGCACATCAGTCAGGGCAGTGCGGGTGCTAATCCTGCAATCAGGCCCAGGCAAAAGGAAGAGGAAACAGAGTTTCACTAGAAACTCAGTCTTTGGCACTTGATTCAAGTTAAGTTCTGAGTGAAACAAAATATGCTATAAAGATTTTAATAAAAATCCATTTACCCAAATAGAGTCCTCATTTTCCTTTTTTTTTTTTTAACTGTCAAAGAATTTGACAAATTTGATCAGATCATATCACTGAGCCGAAAGTGTGAGTTCTGGGAATGAGCTATTTGCATCACTGTAGCTCCCCACTTACAGTTTTGGGCTTGCTACATGCCCCCCTCTCTGCCTACTCTGCTATTACAACCCATCTGATCTCACTTTGGGTGGAAAAACACACTTCTGCAGGCACAGAAATCTTCGCAGCAAAAAGGCAGAGTTCTCGTCCACAGCTCGAATGGGGCAGGCTGGGTGCCCCGGGGGGTGTCCTGTCTTGCCCCTTCTGGTCCTTGCAGAGCCCCAGCTCGGCCCACACCGCTCGGTGGCAGAGCCCCAGCCTGCCGAGCTCCACACGACACAGATGCCAGCCGCAAGTTGAGTGCTTAAGTGTAAACACACGTGCAGATACATTTGCTTGCAAAGATGTGTGCACAGAATTTGGCTGAGCAGCTGTTGGACCCAAGCTCCAATTAGACAGGAGGGCATAAGGTAGATCTTTCTCCTGGAGGCACATGGCAGTGAGTAAACACATGTTTCTCTCTCTCAAAAGTGAGGGTCATGTGCAAGGTCCGGCTTGGCTGAGTCACCATGCCTACGTGACAGCCACAGGAACAGCAACAGTGGCCCTCTCCGTTGCCCTGGCACAGAGAGGTGCTGCCAGCTTTTCATGGTTGTCTTCCATCGGAAGATGTCACGTGGAGCTCACACACACGTGCTGCTCGCAGGCTCCAGCGCCCACCTCTGCTGGAAAGCAGCCACTCTTCAGAAGAAACCCCACTCAGCAGTGAACAACAGCTGCTTTTGTGAAGACCAAAGTACTGCTGTCATTTATTTATCTCCCCTGTGCACAACGAATGCTCTGATGACAGGAGCAGGACAACCAAAAAGTCCCCTTTCCCTCCAAAATGCTACCTTTCCTCACGACAGGGCACCACTACAGCCCAGGTGTTTTCCCCTCCAAGCAGCAAATCCTGGCAACTTTTCCGAGAGGTTTGAACACCCAAAGTGGTCAGACACAAGCAGCCTCCAACGCTGGGGGGTCCCTACAGGTTCTTTTCTAGGCAAAAATGAGCCTTGAAAAGGGAGCACAGCAGCAAAGCTCCCCAGACACAGGCTGTCACCGTGGCAGCTTCAGCCACGGCTCGCTGGCGCCTGCCGAAGCAGGAGCCCACAGCTCGAACGTGGCAGTGCTCCGTGTCATCCACCAGTGCCCTGGCATGGAAATGCCCACAGCTTTGTTGATCTGCCTGCCTGCTTGGCCTGTTAGTCAGTGAAGGAGGATACAAACAGCCGTGGTGTGGCTCCTAACAGTGTCAGTCTGGGGAGCCTGGGCTGTTCTGAGAGATAAAACTGTGGGCGAGTTATTCAGGTCATCTTCTGCGTGTGCTCACCTGTGGACCATCAGCTGTTCAGCGCAAGCCCGTTTTCGGAATAATTCTGATGTAAAACTGAGTATTCTGGAGAAAAGCTTGTGGTTTCAGAGGTGGTGGTAGCACTTGGTTATCAGTTCATTCTTGCTTTGAGTCCTGTTGCCCAGGAAGTCAGCGTGCCAGAAAGCGAGTCCAGCTGCTCAGGCCAGGGATGAAAAATGAACGTGTGTTCTTTCAAACCCCTCAGGAAGCCCTGAGACGTCCATCTCCTCTCCCCAGGATTGCTGTCCTCCTGCAGTGTGCTGTTTGTCAGATGTGAGATCTGAAAAGTCATCCAGGCAGGAGAGAAAAGCTGGCAGCTTCATCCTGAGTCACTTGTGGTGAGAAGAGGGAAGATGGTGATGGGGAAACAGCTCTTACAGCTGCTCTGGGGTGCGAAACAGCAGCGTGGAGGAGGAAGATAATACATTTAAGGAAATACCTTGGTGCCCTTCAGAAGCTTGTTTTCCCTTAAGGAACCCAAACCAGAAGGTATTTCCACCAAACAAGGCGCAAGTCCTGCAGCACTGCACAGCCTGGAACTACCCCTGCCCTGTGGAGGGTTTGCTTGCTCAGCTCCTCAAAATGGCCTTAAAATAATTGTACAAGCCATTAAAATACAGTCCATGAGTTATGGATTTCCATTTTTCCGTTTCACAACACACAGGTAGTCTCTATCACAATGGCTTTTATTTTAAAAGGGATCAGAAAAGCAAAGACAAAAGTAAACTTCTCCAGATGCAGCTCCATTTCCAAACATCACCAACCCAAAAAGCTTTGAAATGCTCTATAAAATAGGATTGAAATAGATACTGCAGTGTGGTAAACCTGAAATGTGTCATGACAATTTTGATTTTTTTTTTCTTTCATCTGTAGTTTTCAAAAAACTGTTTATAACATTACAAATAAAAATGGTTTTTATAAAACCAGTTTCAATGTGAAAAATCAGAATATTCCCATCTACAAGTATGAATGCAGCTGTTTCAGCTGGCTTAGAATACTCTATTTTCATGAAATATTTTCTTTTGATGAAACAGTATTTTTACGATAGAAATTTCCCAACTCGCTTCGACTGTGAGTCAATACACTGCAGCAAAAAACTCCAAGCTTAGGATTCAAGTTCTCATATTCTGTGCTGGCCATTGGGAAATAAAGGTTTTGCTCATAGACTGAACTTTTTTGGTATGCACTTGCTGAAATCTAATAAAGAGGAGACTCTGGAAAGTAACCACAGATATTGGCATTCAAGTGAAGCAGGTTGAACCAAAGCTCATTCACCTCAGAGTGTTTTCTTTACAGAGAGTTTTTAGCTGAGTGGAAACACACAGCCGTGGATTTGTCCAGCTCTCTACTCCTTCCCTGAGAGCATCCTGGGAGCATGCTGGGTTTACCACATCCGATGGGAAGAGCTCTCTGGCATGACTGTGGCTACCATATCAGCAGCAAGTTTCTGACAGTCAGTGCAGCCTCATAATAATCACATGATCTTTTTATGTCCAAAGACAGAACACTTCCCTTGGCTTTCCAAGAGAGAAGTTTTTATAAGAGGAAAGACATCTTTCTCCAGCACTGTGGAAGGGAGCAGGGAGAGTTCCAAAAATGCCAGCATCTGCTGCTAGGGCAGCTCAGGGGCCCTGCACAGGGCAGTGCTGTTCAGAACAGTAGACACGGGCAGAAGGGCAGGTCTGTGCCCGAACGTGGAGTGACTCCTGTTTCCTGGGAGCACCCCCTGCCCCTCTCCAGCTCAGAATTAACCAGCAGCATCTGAAGGGTTTGTACAGTGAAAACAGCACAATTACAATTGCACTTACACAGCGTGAGTATTGTCATTACTCAACTGCATGCCTGTGTTGGCTGTGGCTACGTGCACAGGACAGTTCATCAGGGGAGCTCATCAGGGCACTGTTCCACAGCAACCTGCATCCCACTGGCACTGCAATGGTTAATGCCTAAAACTTGCCTTGGCTGAGATCCTTCTGCTGTTTGATGGCTCAACTGAAGCTTGATGTTTATGGTGGAAATTGTCTTGATTTCTTTAGATGAGATGAGCATCCATGGAGTTTGAAAATGTGTTTTAATTAAGATTCTGCTAAATTCTACCAGACACCTACTTGGAAAACAAAGCAACTGAATAATTAACTCTGATGAGAGCAGATGCTGCTCTAATGACAACCTGTTACTGCTCAAGTGCATCATTAGTTGTTTTACTGTGTTCTTTTAATATGTCCAGAGATCCTCAGCTAATGAATATATTGGTAGCAATGCATCTAAAATAATTCTTCAATGTGGACTGTTGTAAAAAAAAAAAATTAAAAAATAGCCAACAACCAAAAATCCCAACGTACTGAGTTCAACTGAAACAGTGTTTCCGCTGGTCTGCGTTCTGTGTGCTTGAAAGCAAACACTTCTTTAGTTATCCTTGTGGGATTATTTTAGCCATACATCAAGTGAAGCTTACAAATTGATGAGAATCTAATGATGCATTTATTTACAGATGTGCAGTTCTGTTCCCTGTTATGTTGCCGAGGGGTGAGAGGAGGGAAGGCTTTTTCTCTCCCCTCTGTAATGTGCGCAGCCGTGCATTTGACAAAGTGACTAGAAAAATACCACCAGCAAGATTTTACCCTATTATTTCTAGCCCTCAGAAAATAAATCTATATCATCTCCTACAATGTAGACAGGACTCTTAAAAAATAGAAAATGGACTATTTATACTCAAATAACTCACTTTAATGACACACTACACTGTCTGTTTTCACAATATCTTGTGGTTTCATCTAAAAGCATGTATTAAGAATTGTGAGTTTCTATTTTGGACTATCAACATCAGGAAGGTTTGGTCTCACCATAAAAGTAATGAGATGAAATGCAAAAAAGTGAGTAAAAACATCAAATGGGAGAATCTAGCTCATCCCTTTATATTTCCTTCTGCATTTTTTTATAGTGTCAGAATGACCTCTTTTACCTTGAAAGATATATTGAGGAATGATTGAGGTACTGTTTGAGATGTTTTTCAGAGCCCATTGAGCCCAACACACACCACTCTATCAGAGCCAACAGCATCAGAAAACTCTCTAACCCCTGGAAAGAAGCTGGGCATTTCTGGGAAATGTGTGCAGGGGCATCTCCATCAGCCCCCAGGGAGCAGCACTGCTCACCTCCAGCCCAGCTGGATACCCACAGTGCAGCTTTTAAAGCCTCGAATTCTGTAAACCCAGCAAGAGTTCAACAAACACGGCCAAGCCCTTGCCTCACTCCCCTCAATTCTCCCCCATGGGTGACAGGCCTTGCACAGACCCAAGCCAAGATGCCACGGCCACTGGCAAAGCCCTCACATCCCACACAATGGCAGCGGCACTCTGAAGGGCACACATAAAAACTTAGCCCAACACACTTCATGGCCAGGTCAGCCAGGAGCAAAATTTCATCCCAGCATCTCACACTGCCTTTTTAACAATGCTTTACTGCAATCAAGCTGGTTGCATTCTTACTAGGGAGGGAGGGAGAGAAAAAAACCAACAAAACCAAATTAGAAGTTTGCTTTCTTCTGTGAGCAGCACCTAATTGCAGGATGCAAAGCTTCACAGGTCACCTTTCCTACATAAAGGATAGAGAAGCCTTCCGAATTTATAGGGCGCACAGCTGACTGCTATGCCTTTTATGGAGACCTCTTTGGGTCTGATTAATTAGTAATTGGGGCAGGAGCTATGCACTTCAGTGACTCTGGGTGCCTTGATTGTAAATCGCAATCTGGTGCTAAATCTCAGCAGGTCACGTTGCTGTTTTTGCTGTGCCCCAGTGACACAACTGATTAAATCTGTGTAAACAGTATCTTAACAGAAACATTTTAGGGAGGGGTGGATGGATGCCTTCAGTTTGGAGGAATTGAGTTATATATTTCTGTGGGTTCTGTCTGTTCTAAAGCATTTTCATCAATTGTCAGTTGTCCCAATACAGCAAACTGATGGTTTTAATGTGGCCTTTGAAAGATTGCTCACTGTGGGGGCTTTTAAACAGCGAGTCAGCACTCAATTCACACATGCAAGCCTAGGATGATAAACAAACACTATCCTGGGTAGCTTTACAACTAAAGGAAGGACAAGGACAGTACTAGAACACATTTTTTTCTGCATGTTTTCCAGCCTCCTGCCAGGAGGCCCTGCAGGGCCTGGTGTGCTGCTTCCTCAGCAGGCGCGCGCAGCGTGGGCTGCCCTGTCTGTCTGCTTTTGACCATGAGACAGGAGAAATGTGGAGCTGTCTGCTTTGCAGGTTACTGCAGAACACGTGGAGGACCCACATGTCCCAGTCCATCTCTAGTCCTCCAGTCAGGGCCCTGGCTGACCCCACCTCTGTACCTGCCCAGGCCAGGTCCTTGGTCCTACCCTGTTCTCTTTCCACATGCTAGCAGGTCTGGTTTTCCATGGTGTTGCAGCCCCTGTGTCATTTCCCCCTCGTGAGATGCTCCTTATCTCTACCCCTCTTGCTGGTGTGCTCCCCACAGACCCTTCCTGCAGCCCAGCCTGTGGCTGTGCCTCCCTGCACAGGTCCACATTGCACCAAACCTCGTGAGGTTGAGCCCTACCAATATTTTTGAAGCAAGGAAAGTGAAACAAGTTACTGTAAGACCATTGGAGAAATATTTGACATGTTGCCTGCCTCAGAAGTCTGGTCATTAAACACCTGACTTTCTCCCCTCCACTTAATTCACAAAAGCATCTTAATAAATGTCGGATACAAACCAATGAATCTGGGAAATCGCTGCCTTTCCTCTGCTCCAGCTTCCTCTCCAAGCAACACAGCTCAGTGCAGGTTCCAGGTGCTTTCTCAGACCACTACCTTTGCATTATCCAAGAACAACTGCCTTTGATGAGACAAGAAATCATTTGCAATACACTGTAACGCTGAACAGCTGTTTTCGTACGCTCTTTGGGAAGGAAGTGTGTTTATCTGCAGCGTTGATGAGCTGGAATGCTGTCCATGACCTTGCAGGGATGTTTTTCTGCTCTGTGGAGAAGAAGCCAGCCACTGTTCCCCATAACCTTCCTTGGAGCGGGGGTGCGGGTGGTGTGTTTACATTCACTTTCATGACACAGACAAATCCATGGCCTAGACTGAGGATTCGCACTTGAATTACCTGCTGGCTAGTGTGGTTCAACAGAATCTGACCTGCTTTTCAACAATGTTAACTTTGGACTTACAAATGCAGATGTTCAGATTAGTTCTGCAGAATCCAGCTCTGGCTCCAGGGCAGGCAATTTGGTCCTGGAGTTAAAGGTGGAGTTTAAGAGCTGGTGCACAGACCCACTTTCCTGGATGGCATTCATGGAGGGAAAGGAAAGAGCTGTGGAGCCAGCGGGGCAGCACCCTCTGAGGTTCACAGAGATCCTGTCCACAGCAGGTGGCTTTTCTGAGTGTGGTGTCCAGCTGGTGTCCAGCCTAGGTCCCCACCATGGCCCCAGACCATCAGATTTTGCTATAAGCGGGAGACCCTGAGTTCAAAGTGAGAAGGAAAATGTTCCAACCCCCCGACTTGGGAAAAGGAAACTAGACAGGAGAGAGCATCGAAAATCCCAATTTAAATTTGGCATCAGAGTTGGGCAGACCTATCCAAAACTTATTGCATTATAGACCTCTGGGATCTGGAACAGAGATTAAAAAATCCTGGAAGATCGGAGGAATGTTTTTGGGTGGATTTCCAGCAGTTCATGACTTTTTTTCCCACCATGATGTTTCTGCAGGAATGCTTTCCCTTGTGCTAATTTGTTACTTCCTCTCCTGATTCCAGAAAACAGCAGTGAAGCACACAGCAGTGGAGTTAAAACTACTGAACTTTTAGAAGCCTCACATAAATAAATTCCGGTTGGGTAAAAACCTAGTCTGTTCTTATCTTGCCTGAAATCGTTTGCCTTGTCTAAAGCTTCAGCGCAGTCCTGCTGTCTGCGGAGCCGGAGAATTGGTGACAAACTGGAGCACCAGATGAACCTATGCATCACCTGCTGGGCTTGTCATGATGAGAGATGGGCTCACATCAGCCAGTTCAAGTGGGGAACCACACACAGTTCCAGTGGGGGTTGTTTGGAGCCAGCATTCAGGGTAGGTCACTGGGGAAATAGATGTGATTTGCAGAGTTCAGCCCTGGATTTTGGCACAATAGACTGAAGGAGGTTTCAGATCCACAACTGGTGTTAGGACTAAGACTGCTCCTCCTCAGATCACTGCCTCGCTGGTGTGCAGCCTCTTACTGTCCTGTATCACACAGGCCACCAAGTGAGCTTCAGTCCTTGAGACCAAGATGTTATGACAGTGGTCCAGTGCAGTAATCCAGCCTTTCTTCTTCCAAAGAGTACAGTACATATGGCCCTGGGATTTAAATGTTAAGAACATTACTTCAATGCTTATGGAGGCTAAGGAGGAATGCCCCGATGCCTTTAAGTAGGGGTCAGGCTGAGGATTTCTTATTGAGATGCGTCAGGCAAAGTGCAAGAAATAGAAAAACATCTGCCGGAAGGCAAACAGCAGGTCACAGACTGGGTAGCAATATCATTCTATCTCCTGAATGCTATAAGCCAGTGCTTGTAGCGTCTCCAGCCTTTCAGTCAGTTCCTCAGTATGGATTCCTCTTCTCTTTCTCACATTTTTTCAGTGAACAGAGAAAGATCCCCAGCTGCTTTCACACGTAGCAGTTTTTATCCGACTGAAATCGAGGCCTTGTTGAAGACATCAGGATTTTGCTACCAACTTCAGTAGTCACGTCTGGAAGTACTGGAGCATATGTTACACTAACTGCATGGCAACTATTCACTGTGCATCTCTTAATTGCATACACACAGACAAGATGTTCTACTGCACATGGTCAATTCCAAATGAGCATGAATCCCGCTGATGAAACTAGATTTTCTCCAGAGCAACTGTAAGTGCTGCTCCTTATCGAGGACTTTATTCTTGCCAAATTTCGAGACTTCAGCTCTATCCATTCCTGCAGGAGCCCTGTCTGAATAATCGTGGTTGATTGCTCCTGGAGCTGTGTGAACATTCACAACAGCATTTGTCATCTTCTTGTTTAGTGTTTTTCTAAGAAAATAATTTTGCTGTCAACAAAACCCTTTCTTGAATGAAAAGCTAGTAGCTAAAGTAGCGTTCGAATAAGAATGGGTTTTTGTCATCAATTTGCCAAACTCAGCACTGATTCAGAGCTTAACATCCAAAGGATCAAAGTGCATCAGGGGCTCTGAAATGTCTGAATTCTTTCTCAGCCAATGGCAACAATCAGCATTCCATTACGATGATCAGCCATGGGGTTCCTTGATTTTTACACTGTTCTGTTCGAGTCCTGTGAAAGACTTTTCATATATTGATACCTATTACCCAACTTCTCTTAGCTTTAGGTATATGACCGTAGCTTTTCCCAACCCTCTTTTTCCTTATTACCATACCGAGACAAAGCTGACTTAAATCCAAGTATGCATTTTACAGTCAAGAGCTGATGTTCTCTATATGCAGCATAAATTGAGCTGTTGAGATAAGTTTAACTGTGTTTTATGTTCTTTCCGAGTAGAGAAAAAGACAGAGAGCTATACTTGGGTCACAGAAGAACAGGACAAATATTCGAATTCAGTATGCAATTTTCCTACGGTGACCTGCTGGACAGTTTAGCAGCTGCAGGCTGAGGGAATGCGTCCCCATGTTCTGAGGAGCAGATTACTTCAGATGAGCTGAGCTCTTCTAATTCAGAGCACTTCTGTAGACATTAGTCTTTGTAAGTTGTCTTTAAGAATATTTATTGTCTAATTCATACAAGATTTCCCTTTTTTGCTTCCATTTCACCTACAGGGGCTGAGTCCTGAAACACCAGTCTCGCATGTGATACTTCAGTACATCAGTGCACACCATGTGCTTCATTCTTTAGAGATTTAAACCAGGTGATTCTTCTGGGCTTGCGGCATGTTCTGTGGAACATGATTCTTGACAAGACAGAGCAAGCATTTTGACTGCAGAACTAATGGCGAGCCACTTCTGTGAGTTAAAATTTACATTAGCAGACACAAAGATGTGCTGCCAGTTTGTTCCTGGATCACACCTGGCTGGGGGAATTCAGCTGTATGTTTATTCACTTGGAGCAGAGAGTCGGCAGGAGGTACTGAGCAGAGCATGTACTTTTCTTCTTTGGGAAAAGAATTTTTACTATCACATTATATCAGGTCATCCCAGATTAATAACTCAAGCAAACAGCTTTATATATTTTGTACCACGCAGTTAAAAGCACAAGCTGTTTAACCTCACTGCTGCAGCAATAAATGGCTATCTGCACTGATGCCCATTTGCTGATATGCTTTCAGAACAAACTGGAAATTAATTTCTCTAATCAGGAATGCTGAAGAAGAGTTAGATGTCAGGATTTAAATGAAGCATTAGTAAGAAAAGAGAAGATAACGTTGGAATTTATGGAGGGTAGTCTTTTCTATATTCTGGATATTCTTTTTTATATTCAGTGGATCTGCAGAGCAAGAATTGGATTGCAGATGTAGGTCTCTGCTCACAGTAATCACATTACAGGATCATGGCCATCATCTGGAGCTTCTAAAACCAGCAGTCCCTCATCTGTTTGCCTAGCTGATGGATAACACATATTTACATAGGCTCTCATCTTAGGAAGTTTCATCATCTCTTGCGTAGGAGAATGCTGAAATGATGTTTGCACCATAAACGTTCCAGATTCCACACATGCTTTCAGTCACCCAGCATGGTCTTTCAGGCAAAAATATGTGAATACCACTGTCCTGTAGGGTAAAAGTAAAAGCAGCACATACCTCATTAGAGGTTTCCAGCAAATTCTCAGATCTAAAAAGTCCCGGCCTTCAAATGTTGGTGTAGGATTATTCGTGTGCTCCAAGGGAAGTATCTGCTTTAGCATTTTCCTCAGGAGGTCTGATTCACCAGGATGCCTAAAAATAGGATTAAGGGTGTGAAATGCAGAAGGTAACAGGAGCACTTGCCCACTTCAATTTCTTGAGTCAGAGTTTAACCCCAGAATCAGAGCTTAAGCACAAATCACCAACTCAAAATCTACAATCTGAAATTTGGGAAGAGTGTCTTGTTAGGCTGAGTTAAACTGGAACCCCATACTTGGAGGCAGTCACAATAAAAAGAGCAAGTGCAGCCACACTTAGAACGGGGGTGTTGCCCAGCCTGCTTCTGTGCTCCTCTTGTCACGTGAACTGGGAGCACCAACCGACCACAGCAGGGGCTTAGAGGGTTTCCAGCCCCAGGAACCCCCGCTTCGCCCTTCCCTCAGTTATTCCTTGAAATTAACCATCACCAGACCAATTCAATACATTTTCAAGCCCCTAACCTTTATTTACAATGTATTTTGGTTGAATTCAGTGTGAGTTAGATATACAGATGACAATTTCTCATGTCATCATATTGTGGGGTTAATACAAATTACTCTATTAATGCTTTTTTACTCTTGTATAACATGTTGG
Source organism: Mohoua ochrocephala (assembly GCA_013398855.1). NCBI lineage: Eukaryota > Metazoa > Chordata > Aves > Passeriformes > Acanthizidae > Mohoua > Mohoua ochrocephala. The sequence continues at coordinate 361,916 of VZTA01026202.1, forward strand.
TATTTTGCAATCATATGATTAAGCAAATCAAGAAGATTAACAACCTGTGCACAAGGTCTGTTTGGGTGACAATAATTTAAATAACCTGTCAGTCAAGAAAGATGGCTGGAGCTAAGTAGGGAGTTCTCTGGGTGCTCACACACATCACTGTGGGAAGCTCGCATTTATACAGAGCCCTTTGGTGATATACAAGGAGTGACTTTTGATAGCTCTCTGCCCAAACTGAGGCCTCCAAATCGCACTCAAGGTCCATGAAACTATGGGCCGTCTCAGTTTTAATGGGTTCTCAGTATCTCAGCAAGAAGAATAACAGGAAGTCAGTCAGTATGAAAGCTCTGGGAATGCTGACTTCAAAGCACAAAGCTTAGGGGGCTGGGGAGCCAAGAGAGTAAAAGCCTGCTGCAAAACCAACAAACATCAAACATGGTAAAACCATAAGAAACCACTTTGTCCTCCTAAACCTCCTGAATTTACTGATTTCAACAAATCAATAAATTCCAATGTGTTCATTTTAGGCAGACAAAAATAGCAGGAAGCACATTGCTGGCAAGACACTGACAGTAGGTGTTATGAGAAGTTTTCTGGTGGGCTCCACAAGAAATTGTTCAACCTTCAACATTTCATGAAATAGGCAAGTTTCATAATCGTACTTTAAATCCTTTAACTGACGTACAATGGAATTGATATATAAAGAGAAACCCCAGAAGGCTGACAGAGGAGGATTATTATTGTGGGTTTTGTACCACTCTGGCAACTTGGTTGCCCAAGGACACGAACTTTGTCAAGACAGAAAAGTGTGAAATGACAAATTAACACGTAGGGAGGGTAATTTCTGTAATTTTATCCAGTTTCACTCATACACTCAAATCTCCCTGCAATTTCGGGCCCAGCCCTTGAAAGTGGTGTGGACAAAGGCTGCGTTTGCAACAAAGACGAGGTTGGACACTAGAAGAGGATAAGCACGGCTTGCGCAAGGAAAACTTTCTGAATGAAGTCATTCACTTCTGGTTTGTGAATAAATAACTCTCATAGTCCCTGGTCCCCACACGATTTCTGCAGACACACTTTATTTTATTGCACTTTGAAAGCTAAAGGACTCCTCAGGAATGGAAGGTTAAACATGCACGTAAGCGTTCACAAAGCTGGAGCCTTATTTGACTAATTTCTCCTAGGCTGATAATCAAATACTAAATAGCCCTGGCTCTTGGAGCAAACATTTCCCCCTAAGGACAAACCTCTTTACTGAGTAATAGATCAGAAGTGAACTGGCACTCTGGAATTCAAGGCAGACCCACTGTAATTAATTCAGTTAAAGCACAGCAATTTGGAGGTAGCAGAAGGATGGCAAATCCCACCCTGTTTCCTAATCTTCCCCAAAGGAACATATTTATTACAAACTCTTAAAATCACCTTTTGATAATGTTGAACAGTCTGTGAGGGGCCCATTAAGGCATACAAGGCAGACCCATTTTAATCCTTAATACCACTTGAAGATTATCCATTTTAAATGGCCTTGCAGAGCTTATCATAATTTTGTAAACTATTAAAAAGTATTAAAAGACACTACTACATCTATCTGATGAGAAGCATGGGCTCCTCCAGCCTGCCTGACTGAACACACTTTTTCTCTGTGACTGCCTGATGGTGAATCCAGCTGTGGCAGTCCAGATTCTCACTGGGACATGAACTTCCCCGCTTCACCGAGAGTGAATTCTGTACTAGAGGTATCTGGGTTAGTCTGCTCCTCAGGATGAATGCAGAGATCTCATTTTCTACATGAAGCACTGTCACCCAAAACCAAGAAAGCTAACTCAGAGCTGCCCATTCTTTTCACGATACACAGCAACTGGCATTTCAGGTATATTGGCTTTCAAGAGTGTGGCTGAAACAGAGCTGTCTTTCATTTGGTACTATATAAAAGCTCTGCAATCTAAATTGCTAGAAGAAGAGAAAACCAAGACATTCAGGGGCTCTAGGACCAGGCAGCAGCTAAGACAGGGTAGAGCTCTTCACAACCACTGGGGAAGGCAATGTGAGAATAATCTTATTTTCCACAGGGACTCAAGAGCATGGAGTTTACCAGTGTCCCCGCTCAAGAGTGGGTGAATTAACCTCTCTTCCTGAAGACCCATGAGATGCATCACAGCTGTTGCAGTTACTGTCTGCAGGTCCATGGCAGTGTCTCTTGGTGCATTTCTTCAGGTGCAGCAGCTGCACACTGCTCCTAAACACAGGCTGCTGCATCAGTAACCCATTCAGATGGGAAAAGGAGAGAAGGAAATTAGAATGAAGGGCAGCCCTACCAAGAGTGCAGTGAAAATAAAGGGGGGTGTGCCAGATGCCTGAGACCGCTTGGAATGAGGAGAGCCCCAGCTGGCTAATCCCCCCTAACTGCTGTCTGAGGAGCATGGGGGACCATGGAGGGAGAGGAAAGAGCTGGGCAGGTTGTTCAGCTTGTCTGACTTCCTGCTGTGACACTGAGCCTATTGAAGAGAAGTCAGCATGGATGGGACCTGTTGACTTGTAAACCTGCAAGTGGATGATCTGTCCCCTCCTCATTCCCTCATCTGTCTTCACTAAGTGAGTGGTTATCGCATTTGCAGGGCTAAATGCCAAAGGAAAAGAAATGTGAGCTGAAGGGAGAAGTGCATCACTGCATGTTTGCCTTTCAAAGTGAAGAAACCCAGGAGAGCAGGCACAACAACCCCAAAAGTATACAAAGCACGGAACGAGTGGGATGGCTTGAAAAAAATGGGGCACTAATTATCCTGGTTTGAGCCAGATAAGCAGGGCTTCTCACACAGCAGCACCCACACCACATCTAAAGCCTGACCTGCAACACCAACCTGGGCTTGAGAGCAGAGGCGCGTTCAGGCTGAAATCGAGCAGATTAGAAGTGAGGGGAGGCTGCCAAACTCATTTTCACTGGGGATCTGAACCACAATTCAGTCCAGGTGACATTTTACATATTTTCACCATTGTTTTTGTTTAATTTGTGAAAGTAATTACACAGCCAATTGAACAGTGTAAAGCAACTGCTGCAATAGTCACTATTTCAGTGAGGTACAGTGCAGCTCAGCTTTCCCAGTTAGGATATCCAGGCACAGCCCTGCAGTATCTGTGCCATTCATCACTGACACTGCCATCTGGCTTACCTGAATCCTCCCCAACTACAGCTTGTGCTGAACAAACCTGACTTTTCTTTGGGCTCCTTTTGAGGAAAACAAGGCAACAAAACACCCTGCACTGCTGGTGATATGGACAATGTTAGCTGGCATTCTCAGCTCTTAACTGAAGCATGACAGGGGACAGCGAAGTGACAGAGGAGGCCAAATACACTGGGCCTCTGGGTGGTCACTTTGATGCAGATAATTGATGGCTAACCCTGTTGAATTACACAGAGTAAACATGTAATATTAGACTCTTGCAGGAGTGCTTTGCCCTCAGACACTTCAACTCAACTACCCTGACTTTTATGGCTGTGGCTGAAATCAAGCCTGGTTCTCTTCGGCGTGGTGTGGCACAGGAACCACTCCTACCCCACAAACTGGGGCCGAGCCAGTAGGGCACAGTTTGCTGCCAGGACTGTGTTGGGACAAATTGGTGATGCAGGTGAGTTGCTTTGGTGGTGTATCAGTGTCAGAAGAGCAGGAGATAACTGTGCACACAGGTACACGGGGAGCTGGCAGCAGTGCCGCTGTGTTACCTATGATAAATAGCCCGTGTCACCACAGTAGCTGGTCTCCAGATTGAAGCAGACTTTTGCGAATCAGCAGGGTCAGCATTTGAAAAGCATGTGAATATTGTGCACTTGTAAATATTTGAGCACATCTGTTTAGCTCCCTCTCAAAAACCACTGGGAAAAACTACTTCACATTGTGCCATGCAATGCTGTTACCCTGCTCTAATTGTCAAATCTGTTGAGTGTTTTTCTCATGCACACAAAAATTAAAAATTACTATCCTCATTCATGATTAATTCAGCTGCAGTGCTGCACTGTCACACTGCATTTTTAAAGTATTAAATTCCACCTCATAATCAGAAGAGTTTTAATTAACTTTTTGCTAGTTCATCTTTTTTTTCCCCTCTCTCACATAGCCCCAGACAATCTCCAGAGCTGCCTTTGCTGCAAACATCTCCTCGGATGCTACCAAGAGAGTGACGGAGTGCCAAGCTAGCACTGTGAAACTTGTCTGCACCAACCCAAAACTATTTGCCTCTTCCATTCCTCCCTGCTAACAGACCTAAAGCCTGCTGGCTGGCTGTGCACAGCTCACTTGGCCAGGGCATGACAGAGATCTAAGCCATGGCATTTCTTAGTTTCCTGGGAAGAGCATCTGGCTATTACTTCCCTTCGGCCTAAATCTCCAAGCAGATATAGGCCTGGTCTTTTACATTAGATCTCTAGAGATGTGAAAGAGAGGATTCCAGAGGAGACATATTCCTGCCTGTCTGTCATTTTTCTATAAAAGCATCTGCTGTTTCCTCTGCACCTGGTACACCCCAGGATTGCCCCAGAAGGCTCACACACCTCTTATGTGTTTGCAGAGGGACCTTCCAGGCAGGGACATGTTCACAGGTAGGAAGAGCCATGTTCCTTCTCTTCCCCAAGCTGGCCTGGATGAGAAAGAAGGAAACAGGTTATTAAACCTCATTAATTTCAGAACAGAGCAAAAGGAAAAGAAAACAGCATGGAAAGAGGACCCACAGGAGACTCTACTCCCTCCCACAGGCTTCATGAACCTCTCTGGATCAGTAGGGTTCTTTTAGATTCAGCTGAAAGTGATTAAGGAGCCAACAGCCAAGTGAGCTTGAACAGGTTTGGACCTTGATACAGGACTTTTCATCATGTGCAGAAAGAACAGAGAAAAGCAGCAGGAGCTCCTCTCTCGGCCTATCCTGGTTTGAGACAAATTTTCGGAGGAAGGCTTTGGGAGGAACATCTCCTCTAGAGAAGGCAGGTTACAGCCACCCCTCCCCCAACAGGTTCGGGAAAAAATTCCTCGAAGGAAAGTGAAAGGAGGAAAAAGCTATTTATTTAACAAACACACAGGAAGAGAATAATTCTAAATAATAAAACCTCTTGCTGTGGAGAGAAAACCTGGGAATATTTTAGAGTCCTTTCCGTGGGTGTGGTCTCTCTCTCTCTCTCTCTCCTCTTCGGAGCTGGGTCGGCTCGGGCCCCTCCGGGCCGAGGTGTGAGGCCTCCCAGTGAGGTTCTGATGTTCTGGTGTTCTGAACAGTCCAGAAGAGAAGAAGGAAAAAATCCAAAGTCCCAGGGAAACAAAGGAGTTTAACTCTCCGTCTCTCTCCTCTGAGAAAAGGAGCCAAGAGCCGGGAAAAGCAGGAAGGTGCTTCCCTCCGCTCTGCAGCAGCAGGAACGCAGGGCAGTGAATGTCCTTGAAGCACAAAAAACTGTTTTTGAAAAGTTCACCTGGCTTTTTTTCTTTCTCTCGCACCCAATTTTAAAGACACAGGCACAGGAATCACGTCTGGGCATAGAGCAGGCGATAGGGGATACACATCATAAAGTCAGCCCAAGACACTGCCCCTACGGGACCCTGATGGAAAATTGCCTCGGCAACACGACCACACTGCCTCTAGACTGCTTTTCCTTGCAGGACCAGCACTTACTCAGCGGATCTCCTTAGGTTTTTCTGACCTTGGCAATATTACAAGGGACACATTTCACATGGCTGAATTGTTCCTGAACAATTTCTCCAACGTATTAGGCACAAACATGCTATCTGTCAGCACCAGGCATGTCTAATCTCTCCACCTGCTTTCTCCCCCAGCAGTTACGTTTGGTATCTGTTGCATGGAAAATCCAACTTTCTTTTTTGCTTGGAAGCAAATTCCCACTGCAGGATGAGGGAGCAATCACTCTTTGGAGGAACAGGGGCCAGCTGGGTTAAATTGACTTTGCTTTCCCAAGAAAACAACTTCTTCCCATGTCCCTGATCTGTATTAACTAGAACCATTATTCCCTGGAAGGGACATCAGATGACCTGTTTTGGGTCCAAGGGCACCCTTTCCATCACCCCATTTGTGGGTGATACCTCTCCTAAGAGCTTGTCTATGTGGTAAACCTGCAGCTGTGGTCCCAAGCCTCGGACACACCTGTAAGGCCAAGCGCCTCTCCTTTTACAGGGGTAAGGTCTCACCTCACAAGCAGGTGGAGCAGGCAGGCACCTCCTGGCTGACAGGGACTGCTCAGGAGCATGAGCACTTCCCCCAGGACACGTGCAGGTGGCGGTGCTGAAGGGGAGAGCTGTGAGCTCATGGCAGGGCAGGAGTGCCCTCTGGACTTCACCTGGGCTGGCTGAGCAGAGGGAGGTTTCCATGGAGCACACAGTGCATAGGACTGCTCCACCTCCCCTCCCTGCCCACACCGAGGCCTTACTGCCCTCATTAATCAACACTGACAGGTTTCAGGGCAGAACTGGCACCAGTGAGGGCTTGAATCCCTCTTGAGGGGCAAAGAGTTGAAGGGAGCTCTGAGAGGGTCCCTCCACCTGCATTGGGATGCCCACATCACCAAATGCTATGCAACAGCACTCGTCACAGCGTGCAGGAACTGAGAGACAGAGGATATGTAGTTTGGCAGAGCTAATTCTGCTTAATAAGGCATGGGACATTCTGGACAAGAAACAAGCAATAGGAAAATGGAAAGCAAACAAAAGACTCAAACAGACATTTCATTATGGGACTATCTAACAGTGGTCTGCTGCATATTTGAATACAGAAAGAGGGCAGTAGCCATTCACCAGCTCTGATCCAAAGGGACACAGAATACTCTGCAAGGGCAGAGGTGACATTGATTTGCTGCTCATGCTGACATCTTACAATGTCCACAGCTTTTTTGCTGGGTTTTTTTTGTCTCTTTAAGGATCACATTGCTGTGGAAGTTCTCTGAGCCTCTGTAAAGAGCTGGAAATCCTGTCAGTACTTGAGAGGATAAAATGTGGTCATGTTTGATATATGAGGCCAGAAGAAACCTCTTCTAAAACATTTACTTTTCAGTAAGAAAACAAGCAAAGGCTTTCCTGGCCTGGGGCGTTTTTTGGTGGGATTTCCTTAAAGCTTTTTTCCTAGCCCCTCCTGTCTGCTTCCTTCCAGCTCTGAACACACTTGTGCATCACACAGGTGGCAAACAATCGTTCCCATGCCAGAGCAACATGAACTTCGTCTAGACAGGAACTGCTCCAAAGATGATGATTTCTTGCAAGCTGCTCTTTGCCTGGCATAGAATCACAGAATCATTAAGGTTAGAAAAGGCCTCCCAGATCATCGAGTCCAATCTTTGACAAAACACCACCGTGCCAACTAGACCATGGCACTAAGTGCCCTGGAGTGAAACAAGGTGTGCTCACCAAGACACTTCCATGTCATTATTTTCCATTTGCTGTCACAACAGTTGTGAGTGCACAACAGCTTTACCCCAGCTCTGCAGTGGTCAAACATTACCAGCCATTTGAGAAATAAACTCATGTAATGACTAGGCCCTGGGCTCTTAGGGCAAGTCTTACACTCACAATCCTGTCTCCCCCGGGGTTTAAGCGGTACAGAGTTCCAAGGGCTAAGACTGTGTTTATCTGCAGATAAAAATACGAAGGGCCACCAATATGGGGTATGGCTGATACTTACAGGTGAGCACTGCAAGGCTGAGTAAGGGATTTGGACATTTTACCACTAAAATTAATCAAAGACACGTATTTCAGTCCCCTAGGCTAATTTGCAAATACACCTGTGGGTCTCAAGTGTACAGTGCATGTGTGTAATTGTCAGTTCTAGTTTATTTGGAACAGATTCAAGGCAAAATAAACCAGACAGAAATGCAGGCACTCGGGTATATTCTGAATTTGGCAGAATGAAGAACAACACCTACCTATCTGCCTGGAACCATTTGAAAATGCGCAGCAATCCTGCATGTTCAGCTTGCGGGTTATTCTCAAGCAGAAAATTGTGTTAGCCTTTTTCGCTTGGAACTTAGAAGAAACATGTAAAGGCAGGGCCAAATCCACAGTTCTAAAGGGAGACCTGTCTCCAAACAGTGTAATTCTTATTAATTCAGCCTCAGCTGTCCCTCTTCTAGAGGCTGTCCTGCCTCCAGCCCAGCAACCTCGTCTCATGCCATACACGGCTTTTTTGCCTTCCCACAGCCAAATGCTCGTTAGCACTGCCCCAGGGGCACAACAGGACTGTCACCAGCCTCTCTGCTTGTGATTCTCAGCTCTACTGGGCTGCAGACAGTAGCTTTAAAAGCGGTTTGTTTTGTTCATTCAGTAGAAGCTCCAGGTACCACAAAGTTCTATGTTTCCCCTGCTTCAGGATACAGAGATGCTTTGGCTGCTATTTGACCTCTTATGCATCTCTTTCCATACAAGTGCTTTTTCTTAAGAAACCAGGACTGAAGAACGTACAGAATCAGTGAGAAGAACATATTCGTGCATGAAGCTCCGTTACACAAACACCCTCAAAGACAAGAAGAAGACACAGGAAGAGACTGTACTCTGGATAAGCTTATGAAAGATGGCCAACCACACAACATCAAAAGGCTCTTCATGAGTTTCCTGATCACTCGGCGTGATGGGCCATAATGGATATGCAGAGGGGAGAAATCTCCAGAGCAAAATTAATTTGGTAGATCCTGTGGCTATGTAAAAGGATGACATGGAATTCCCCAGAAGTAGCTAGGTAACCAAATATAAGTTAAATCATAGTTACTTTGAATATTTTTCAGCTGATTTTTGGTCACAGAATGGCATCGTTAAGATCTGAAAGTTAATAAAAACCTGTTTTCTCTGGATCTGGAAAAGGAAATTTGAAATGTTTTTTTATGTTTTCTTTATTCTATTTGTTCTTTCCCTTCTGCTGTCTCTGCACCTTTCTGTGGTGGGGTGTGGAATAAAGGGTAACAAAGGAGAGGCTGGAGATGAAAAGGAGGAAGCATATTCAAAAGGAAGCGTGTGAAAACAAATAGAAAAGAAAGAATAGAACAACAAAAACTGAGATCTTTCAACTGCAATTATTTTCCCTAAATTTCAGTGAAACCATTCAGGAAAACAAAATATTACTCATTTTCTCTCCAGAGGTTTTTGAAATGGTTTCAACATTCTTCCCCAGCCTGGTTTTCTCCCATCTCCAAGCCATTGTGATGAGTGGTGCCGGAGGAGCTGCTCTACCCGAGCAAGAGCTGGAGAACAGGCCATCACACTGTCAGAGAGCACATTGCCCAGATTAAGAAATCACCAAGGCTAATCTGAATCCAGCAGGTCTTAGCAGGAATGCTCTGGCCGCCCTGTCACCTCATCTTTCTGCATTTCAGAATAATTTTTTCTAGTACGGGATGCACGACGTCATTTCGACAGCTGGCAATGTAAACATCTGACAGAATGAATGTTTGGAAAGAAAAACTGAAATCCCAAGGAAATCCTTTGTCCAGGTCAGCCCACTGTAATGCGTTCGCAGTACAAGCGTCCCTGTACACCTTGGCTGGGAGAGATAAGTGTGCTAGTTTAGCCCAGGGGATGGATTCAGGGAGCTGCAGGACCTCCCCAGTACTTTGCCTGTGTCCAGGGCTCGGGCAGGTTCCCTTGCTGCTGGCCGGTGGGCACGCACCGGCAAAGGGTGCTGGACTTCAAAAACCAGAAGGAAGTGCTGGCTGATGGAGCCCTGCAAGCACTGATCTGAACAGCTTGTGAACCATTACTATCTAGAAGTGTCAAGAAAGATTAGAACAAACATGAAGCAAAGATGAAATAAACAGCTATTGTATGGGCAGAAATGGATTTTCAGTTTCCACAGTAAATAAAATAATGTGCTGTCTTAGTCAGTGCCCCTGTGATGATACAGTTTGCAGGATTTTTACTGGCAAGCTGCCATACTTACTTTCATTTATCTGCCTCAAAGCACCATTTCAAAAAGTGCAAAAGCATGTTGTTGATAGAGTAGATTGTTTATAGCTGAATTGAGTATTTCAGAACAACATGCATTGTAATAAAGTGGGGGAGGGAACGAGAAAGCCAGCACAGCTGCAGCTTCTTGAATCCTTTGTCAAAAATCAATGCCAGAAAGCCGAGATGTATTTGTTCTGTCTCAGGAAAGGCAATGCGCAGCCCCCTCACAGCTCCACTCCATGACAAGTGCTAACAAAGGCCCATGGCACCACCAAGGCTCTCCCAGCACCTTGCACCAATAGTGCTGGCACCCCTGGATGGCCGAGAGAGGAACAGCACTGCTTTCCCGGCTCCTTGGTGACCGGTGGAGCCTGGCGATCCACCAGCCCTGGGCACCACCACAGCTCTGCTGCTGCACGTAGACAACGGGGAGCACAGGGCACAGTAACTCCTGCAGCAACGTAAAAACCATGTAGGTGTGTGTGGGGGAGAGAGAGAGAGAGAGAGAAGGGTATTAAAAGTAGTAATGCAAATAAAATCAAGATGTTTCAAGAGCAGAGTGCAGTCCTCACCCAGTGGTGAGCAACCTGCCGCTGCTGGAGCAAGGTGGGAAGCCGTGGCAGCCCACTGCATGTAGGAAGGGGTGTCTGAAGCAGAGAAGTGGCTTGTCCCAGGTCACCAGCCTCCCTCACACTGGCAGTGTCTTCAAAAGGACAGTAAGTCACACAGACGGGTTCTCTGTGTTGAAAAACAGCACGAAAAGCACACGCCTCTGGAGGCTTCCACTGCTAACAAGGGCTGGTTTCCTCAGCACAAACAATAAAAGGCTGATGAGTGAGGACTTCAGTTCTCCCGAGACCATTGCATCTAAACAAACAACAGACTGAAAAATAAAACTAAAATTAAGGTGAAAAGAGAAGAAGACTTTATGGAAGGATAACCGCAGCTGCTGCCCAGAGTTAGAAGAAATGGGGAAAATGTGAGGATCTCTTTCTCCAGCCCTGCTGGCCCCAGAAGGAGACATCTCCCATTCCCACCACACTGGGGCACAGCAGCATTTCTGGCCAGTGTTCCTGCAGCTTACCACAGATAACTGGCAGGGAATTGCCCCCAGCCTGGCAGCCAGAGGGTACTGAACTACAGGTGCTGGGAGATGCACAGCCTTTGTTTCCCCCCTCACTCCCAGCTTCCCATGTCCCACAGCTCCATGCCAGCCAGTGCTGTGTGGGGTGGCACTGCTGCTTGTTCCTGGCACCCTGGGGCCCAGGCTGGCCTGGGAAAATGCTGTGCTGGGGCATCTCCACTGCGTGGGTGACTCTCACTTTGCCATACCCCCCTTTGCTGGCCTAGCTGACACCAAAAGCCCTCGGCATGTTCCTTATAAGCACAGCTCTCTCGGGCACCACAGGCTTTTAGGAGATGTCGAGGGTCCCTCAGCTCCCTTTGTCAGCAGGAGCTCCTGGAGGCATTCAGCACCCCAAAGGAATGCTCAACCCTTCACTGAATCAAGCCCTATTAGCATATTTCCAGGCATTTACAGATGCCATATTTTCTACATTAATATTTAACCCACCAAGTCTTTCAAAGCCCATCTTTCCAAACCTCAAGTTCCCAGATGCTTTTTAATGCCCTTCTCAATAGTGCAATAAAAGTCTGATATTTTATTACTCCCATGAATTATTATCCTAATTTGTAATTTGCCAGACTTTTTTAAACTTCAAAATCTGCATTGTATTTTCTCACACACACAAAAAAGTGCTGCGTGCGACATATTTTTGACTAACAGGCTGAAGCCTAATATCTAAAGAGACACAATGATTTTTTTCAGAAAGGGCACACGATCTCTGTCACAGTCAGCTAGGTTGTTTTATGACACCCCAAACCATATTTAAAGGTTTTCCTAAAACAGAAAGGATAACCTAGAACTGTGCTTGAAAGATTAGAAGCAGAATGAAACAGTTATGCATTTGTCTGAACTTTGATGTAATGTAAACTTCCAGGACAGTTTATAGGCACCATTTTTATTTTATTTTTTTTAAAGAAGTATGCACTTGGTTATCTGGAATGCAGATGCTGGGCAAATTCAGAAGCTCTGGAATGCTTGCAAGCTGTGCACCCTATGCAGTAGACGCCAAAGATAATGGAGCGAAAGACGCTCAAGATCTCATCCAGCATCTGCTGGAGTCAACGAGGGCCCTTTTCCTGACTGAACTGAGCTGCAGATGAAGCCTCCAAGGAGCACCTTCTTGTCAATAAAACTGAGACCTGACTGAATCTGGAACGCCATAAATGAGGCGGGTCAAATCAAAGAAAACAGAGACACTGAAAGGGCAAACGCAAAGCAAAGCGGAGCACACTGAGAATTTCTAAACAGGGCAAGACTTGGACTGACACGAGGCTGATTGTGTCCTGCTTCTTTTGATGCAGGTTGCCCAGAAAAGCAGGGCTCTGTTTGTACTGAGAGTGATCTGTCAATGTGAGGATGGAAACCTCCACTTGTCACCCAGTGAGAAGTGAATGTCTAATACTTATAACTCACAAAAGTACCTTCCATTGGAATTTCAGTGGTAAGTTCTGGAAAAGCAAAAGTGAAAGTTAATTGAAACAATTTTCTTTCTTCTTCCAACAAACCTTTAAAAATGAAGGCAAAAAGCTTTAGTGGAGTCCACCTGTGATGGCTCAGACCTGGCCACACCTTAGTGCAGGGTGCTACATCAGCAACTTGATTAGGAGGAGGCGAAAAAGATTTATTTTCCTGGGTGGAAACATGACATCGCACTTCCCATAGGTACAGGCTATTTCATCCTGGAATGAACAGCTTGATTTCAGAGAACTTGCAACATTTGAAGACTATCTAAACACTCAAATCCTGGAGCTTATACAGTAATCACTTGTTGGACAAATCTGAGCCAGAGATGTGAGAGTGCCTTCTCTGGGGAACCTGGACTGGGAACTGACTGAAAAAGTGCTACACTTTCAGCATTGTTTTATAAGGATCCTTTTTCATCATGGGAGAGACCTACCTTGCATTGGACCTTTCACGGTCTATTTTCAGGTAGACGAGAACTTTGAATATTAAACTGCCCTCAGAGAGGACTGATTCCTAGTGACGTAAATGGAATCCCACAGAGCATCTGTGCAGGTGGATGAGAAGGTTCTTCAAAGGACCAGAGGTTCTGTTCCACTAATACTGCTTACTCTGCTTTCAGCCCTGTCAACGACTCCCTGTGCAAGGCTACTTAAAATTCACAGTAGAGCTGAGCTTCATAAAATGCAAGAAATGCTCCCTCTCCCATCATACTTCTCTCCTGTTCTCTCATCCCCTCGGTTCCCCTTAGGCTTTCAGTTGTTAGGGGGGATCCTCTTGCAAACTCATTTGTCTGCAAAACTCAGGAGACATAAAAGTAGATTCCAGAGTTAACAGGAGGGATCTGCTTCTTCCTATAAACGCTCTGTGGGGTTCAAACCTCCTTTGGGAAGAATACATGACTTTTACATGTTTCTGGTCAGCCTTGTACTCCACATAGGACCTGTACTAGCGCTTAGCCTTAAAAGGGAGCAACTCTGACCCTCTTTGAACTGCCAGGGATTAGTCCTGGTACAAACTTAAGCCTGGAAGCTAGACCCAGGTCACTGAAATTACTTTGCTCTGTTGAAGTCAGGATTTGTTTCAGGTACAACACTGAGTGATGAACTAATAGTAAAATACAATACATACACCACATAGAGCTATTATGCTACAGCAACTGGAACCATTTTACCCAGTTACACTTTCCTTTCTATTTGCCTTTTTTTTTCTTTTAAACACCTTTCCTGCAATAACTTGTTGACTTGTTGAAGATGACTCTAGATACGAATACAACCCTATTTTTGAAGACAGCTCTGTTTTGCTGAGTATGCCCTTCGTGCCTTTAACTCCTCTGACACTTGGTAAAGTAGACATTTTTTGTATCTCATCCAGCCAAGAAGCAGCCACCTCAGATGAGAGAATTCCAGCTGCCTTTTGCATTATTCTTACGGGAGGTTTTTGGAGAACTTCACCTCAAACTCACGATTTTGCTTGAGGCTGAGGGAGCTGAGAAGTACAAATTCCCTTCAGTATTCAGGGCCCCACAGTCAAGCTGTTAATACAATACAGGAAAGACGCACGGCTACACGACAGGCTGAAACACAAGCATGCTCAGGGACAGCACTGCCTCAAACTATCACGTAGCTTAAAAAGTCTTTCGAAGGTGTGGAGGCAGAATTGTGAAAACCTTGGGGAAAAGTCAAATACATTCTCCTAAAGGCCACTGAGAAGGAATTCAGATCTGCTCATGTGTTTTTCAGCTCAGGTAAGCTTGGCGTTCACCCCAGAAGTCCTACTGGGTCCCTGCTATTGGGACCCAGTCAGCTTAATTTTCCCGTTCCCCCTCGCATCTCTTCCATCACTTCCCTGGGCTAATCCAAAAGCAGAAACCTGCCTATCTGCAGAGCAGGCAAAGCCTTTGTGAGCAAGCTCAGGGATGATATTCAGGAGTCCAGCTTAGCATCCAACAGCCCATGTGTGATCAATAGCCTCTGTGTGGCACTTACCCTTCTGCTCACAGAATTCTTAGGGCTGCAACCTATTAACAGCATTATTTTCTGATGAAATATCATCATCCCATGCAAACATCAGTGACAGGCATTAATCACAGACAATGCTTTTAATCAACAATTGAGCATTAATAAGCATAGACCCTGTGAATTAACACTGTGAGAGACTTGTTCTTAATCACGAAAGAGTACGTCTCATAAAAAAACCCCTCTCCTTTTGTTCCTAAAAAGGTCAAAGTCTTCTTTTCTCTATTTGACAAGGACAAAACCCACACCCACCCTATGATAGTAGAGCATATCTAGGCTGCTTTATGTGACTTAAATTATTTCCATCCATGTGTAGAAAACATTCCTTTCCAAAGATGTTCACCAAGTTTTTGTATGTGATCTGCAGCTCACAGACTCTCTGTTCCTGAAATTATTAGGTTAGCTGCTGAAAGCAGCAATCAAGTTTTACTGTTAATCTTAAAAGCTAATCTTTTTTATTGACTTCCCAGTCAATAAACTTGTAGCTCTGAAACTACTTTCAGGTTTCCTTGAGTAATAAGAGGGTCTGTGTATACCTGTGCATGTGTTTGAAGTTGCTAATTTCCTTGCTGAGTAAGTTGCACTCACAGGTTAAAACGATAAAACAATTTGCTTTATCAACTGACAGGGGGTCTTACTTCCATGAAAATCAGAATGAGGCTTGAGGTGAGAGGACCCAGGCAGTAAGGTCAGGACCATCATCTGGTCACAGTTTATAGGGGGTTGTTACAGGGAGTGAATCTTCCTCATGAACTGAAAGGACGAGGAGAGGAGGACAGGTTTTGATCCTTTTTTTAAAGGAATCCAATGGATTTAGTCCTGCCCCTATTCTTGAATTAAAATCTAACTGAGAGAGCTAAAGAATAGTTACGTATCACACAGATTTATCCTCCCTCAGCTCTAGCCAAAGAAAAGGGAACGAAGGACATGCCAGATGTCTCAGACTACTTCAAGTTGCTGTGAACCAGTTTGGCTGAATTCAGCTGTGCACAAGCTCTGCGCGCAAGTTCCTCTTACGCCAGGAACCAGCAGCGTGGGACTCCCCAGAAGTCCCAGCATCACCTCAGCAAGAAGAAGACATGGTATGGGAGAAGAAAAGCAGGTCTGTTCTCAGCTTACATGCTATGTTGAACACTAAAATATAAATAGCTCTCCGAGCAGCAGGGAAAACATGAAGGCTTCCTTGGCTTTGTAATTTGTGGTGGGATTTTCTTGTGCCGAGCAGTAGGCAAGCTGAGACTGAAGCTCTTCCCACTGGTGGGGGGCATTCAGGCTGCCACTCTGGGAGCAGCCCTTCTCTTGGCAGCAGGATTAATGCTCTTTGTCCATCACCAGTTTCATCTCATCTGCCAGAGTTAAAACCTCTACCATTCATAGACGCTGCTCAAGCTTAGCAGACACCAGCCCCTGGGTTCAAAAGGTGCAGGAGATGGTTTTCCCCTCCCTCATTAAGCATGAAGTTTTCTGTCAGACTAGCCCTGTTTCTGAGGCTATCTGGACAGCAAGCTGCTATCCAGCCTTCAATTGCACCAGGAGACCACAAACATCTGGGCACTTCTCCCACCCAGCGTGGAGCAGAGGGCAATCCACGCTCGCCCCTCGCACAAGACAGGAGGCACCACAGCTCCCGGTCCCACATTTCTGCTCGGCTCTCAGGTGGGGCTGTTCCCCGCCTGCTCTTAGCGTGTACACCAAGCTTCATGCTCTTAACATTTCCCAGAAATTCAAAGTGACAGAACCGGAGGTATTGCAATCTGGAACTTTTAACTTTCGTAAACTGGTGAGAATACTGGAATGTGCATGTTCCTTATTTAACTGCTCCACCAGCTTTTCTTATATGCTGCTCGGCACAGCCGTTCAGGATACATATTAGACAACTAACATCTGGACTGAATATCTATTAGGACCATATGCTCTACTCAGCTACAGCATCATGTTGAAGATTGAGAAAATCCAAACCAAATGGAGATATCAGAAACTTTCAGGGGTCAAAACTAAAGTCATTTTGGTTTTCCCAGGCCCGATGAATATGGTGTATTGGCTTGCGCTCCACGCCTCGTGCGAAAGTCTCATTACAGAAATAACCTGACTGAAAAAAATGAGAAATAACTTGGGTATTGTGGTTGAAAATAGATCTATCTTGATGATTTTTCCCCTAGTAAAGTTTTCAGTGAGTCAGTGCTGAATGCCTCTGTCTCCTAAATGAGAATGAACAGCAAGAGCCTCAACCTTCTCTTTCCTGTTGATACTTTATGGTGGTGTTTTCCGTGTGGGTGTGATGGTTTCCAGTTTCACCTCAGTAGGATTCTCCTGGTTTACAGCCGAAAAGGTTATATCTGCCCTAAATGGCTGTGCCTGGGAATGCAGTGCTTACATAAACAGAAGCAGTGCTTAAATGCCATAGAAGCCCCCCAAGATAGTCGATGGAGTTGATGGAGTGACTCCCTCACTACTGAATAAGGAATCGAGGGCGCTGAGCAGCTAAGACAATCTTATACGTGAAAAGAAGGCGGCAGGAGTTCCTTTAACTGGCTTTGAGACCTGATCAAGAAAAAATTATAAATTCCCACATTCTCACAAATATCTCGAGTAGGAGGAGACATCTTTGTGCTTCTTCAGCTTTATAGGTAAAGTCCTGAGTCAACAGAGGTCAACCGTGTTCTGTAGGTAACAACATGACTTATACCTGCCCAAATTTCCTGTGGTTGTGTCCTGTGACCACCCCCTTGACTGGGGCAAGGAGCAGAACTTAATACTCTGGCTACTTGGTACTGATCCAGTTCCAGATGAAGCTTTGGGGCAGTGCACATCTCAGTGGTGTCTTGGACTCCAGGTAAAAGGATTTCACCCAGCTTGGCTGGGACGCATGGGGAATCACTGCACTTTCTCAAAGTAGTAACTATACCGTATTTTCCAGGTCAAAATGGAAACAAACACAAAATAATTTTGCAAGAGAAAGCAATTGCATTTTTTGCTACTGTTTTGTTTGTTACAAAATCAAATGAGTCAAATCCCCTGCATTTAAAAACCTGATATAAAAACCCCTAAATGTCCTTTTTTAACATGATTTCATAATGGTTTTGATGGTTGAATCAACACAACAAATGTAGAGAAAAACAGTGCATAGGAGGGATATTTCTGGAGCAGGAGAACTGGAAGAGCTGATGACTGCAGTGATGGAAATGGGTGGGATTCAATAGCATACGTGCCCGGCCACAAGCTGCAAGGAGTCAGAGCAGCATCGCTGCTGTGCTCTGGGAGCTCATTGTCTGGGAAGGGCAGTGGATGAGAAGTCCTGGCTGATCACAGGACAAATGCAAGTAAATAACACGACTTGGCCTTGAGAAAATGGCATCTGCTGTGGCAGGTAAGGCAAAGTAATCCCCACAAAAGTAAGGCAGCAGTAAGAGCCCTGTTGGAGGTCAGGAGACTTCACCAGGCAGACTCTTATCACCACACATGCTCAGGAAAGATGAAACAGGTAGAGAGAAAGACTATTAGGATGACCAAGGAGGCATGGATCACAAGGATCTTGAGTGGTTTAGCCCAGAAAAATGAAGCCTCAAGCAGACCATGATGGTGGCTACGGAATCATTGCAGCACAAAAGGAAAAGGAGGAAGAAGTGTCATGGAGGAAAATTCTTTTCAATAACTGTGTAGGCAAGAGATATCTAACAAGTGGTTAACTAGCCATAAATGAACATTAATGTTTTCTTCAGGGTGTTAAATTGAACTACGGTCCCTCAGACAAAGAAAAAATGTGAGGCTTGATAAGCCTTCTAAATCCCTGACATCCCAATGAAGTCAACCAGAGATTCCTGTCCTCCATCCCTGTGTCTGGCTGCCCGTGGATTCAAGCAGATGTTATTGAACTTCTTAGTTCCAACTCCTTGCCAAAGCCCTTTTTTTTTTACCTTTTTTTTTTTTTTTCCCTAAACTCTGAGGTCTAGAGATTTCGCTTTCTTCAGATGAAAGATTAGATTCTGTCAGTTCTGAGTACATATGTGGGCTGATCTGGCCTATGGGCCGTATGTTTGACACCTCTAGTATACTGTGTTATTGTACCCGGGGGAGGTGACGGGGACTTATTTATAGAGACAGTGTCTGTCAGGGGAATTTATAAGTGCGATTTGTGTGGGTTAAAATAGGAAGAATATGTACTCTCTTAAGTGGACACTCCCTGGCTTTTAGGCATGGTCAGGGTGAGTGCCCTTAGCGAACGCTAACAGTTTTCAATTTATTACTTTTTTGTGGGAAGATGCAATATTTTTAGAATCCTCGGGTATATCTTTAAACTTGGAGAAATGACAAGTCCAGGGACTTCTGGGACACTTGAAGCAGATCTAACCTGTCATCTGTGCCGTGAGTAGCTGCAGACGCCACTGCAGCGAGTACAAACACTGCCTCACTGCAGGGCGGTGCTCAGCGCCCACGCAGCACCAAGGGCATCGCGGAGCAGAGGCTACAGAGGCTTCAGCCCACTGAGCCCCCGGACTGCACCCAGCCAGGCTCTCTCCTGCCTCTTAGCTCCTCTCCCTTCCCACCACAGAGATATTAAAATACACACGGCGCTCTGCACAAGCCCAATGTTTAGGAAGATCACTTCCTCCAAAACGCCTTAATATGAAACAAAAAAAACCCACCCCGGGTTAAGGAGGAGGAAAACATCTCCTGTTGATTTCATGACAGGGGCCTGGGGGCTTCACCCTGTCTCACTGAATCTGTTCATTCTCTAATGTAAATTACTCGAGAAGGAAAGTTTCCTGATATTAGCATTTCACACGTCACCAAGCCACATTGCCGGTGCTTGAGAAATAGCCAACAAAAATAACTTCCTTGCAGGGTTTAGGTACGTAAGATTTAAAGCACCCAATGAAGTTTTTAGGCTCCTAACACTTCAAACAGAAGAGCTCCAACAGTAAGCATACAGCTTAAAATCTTTAATCAAACACATTAGTTCACAGCAAGAGCCCGTAGATAAAACAGATGCAAGATTTCCAGACCAAGTAATTCTCACACATGGTAACGCCATCCTCTCTTAAGGGAAAGCAATGATGGCAAACGATGAAAATGCCCTTATTTAAAAAAATGCCTTAGTATGTCCAAACTGCCATCTCTGTTTAATCTCAAACTTACAAAAACCAATCCCCTTGGTTAGGAGTCTGTTGATACGTTAGGTTGGAAAAAAAAAAAAACGCCAAACCCCAAAAACCTCACAGCACTCTCCCTGTCCCCAGCCCCACAGTTTACTGGAGATGCTGCCACGTAAGTTTGTGGGAGGGAATTTGCTCAAGAAGATTTTTTCATATTCTGGTTACTAATACAGAGTACTGGGACAGCGTCCTTAAAGGTAGGGTCCAGACTATGTTAGTCCATTGTCACAGGTCCCTAATGTTCCACCAGCAGCTGGCAACAGACCCCAGATCTCCCACAGCCTCTGCCTGGCAACCGTGAAACAGAACTGACCTGCTTGTACTCAAATTTCCTGGAAGACTCCTTGCATTTAATCAAAAAGAGTTTTTTTTTATTCTCTGGTCTAGATTGGATGTGGCTCATAATCTCAATGATGAAAAAGCCAATAATTCACCTTACTAGTCAGCCCTACATTTTCTATGATCATTTGTTAAATTAAATTCCAGCTGTTACCAACTATTCATATGCTGTCTGCCATGTGTACACATCCACATACACTGAAACAGTAATGTTCATTAAACAGTAGTGCTGTTAGGGTTGGCCATCTAAGAATCGGCTTATTAAGTACTGTTTTCCAACAAAAATGAAAGCTGTGAGATCCATCCATACTGTCTTCCAAAATCAGAAAGAGTCCACATACCCCAGCACGGCACCGGTGGGTGGGCTGACGCTGCTCTCACAGGTCCCGTGAAAGTCTGCCCCTGTGGCTTCGCATTAGTCCCCTTTTTTAACTCATGCAGCAAGAGGATTTGGCAGCAAGGAAAAGCTGTTGGCTCAGAGGACGGGTCCCGGGCTGCAGCAGCAGTGCTGGAGGTGAGAGCATCGTGTGCCTGTGCTCAGCAGCACTTGCTTCAGCTCCTTTTGAACCTTCTCCTCATGCACAGGCAGAGAAGGCAGATTTAAGGCTGCTTTAGCTTGCAGACTTTGGAAGTGGGGACACGTAGCTTCTCTTGTTCCCTAGAAAACAGAGAGTCACTCCGTGGTTAGGGGAAAAAACCCCTGCTCCTGCATCTACCTTGGCTGTCTTATACCCCCCAGTTTGGTTATTTCAAAGTAAGATCGGGAACTTCTCTGTTTAACTTGTTGGTGCCATTTGCAGGCAGGATCATACCCTGAGCTGCTGCAGACTGGCAGAGCCAAACTGGGGCTGGGGAGGGTCACTCTGGACACCCCAGCTGAGGATCTGAACCCCAGTACCGGGGCTATGGGGCAGCAGCAACCCTCAGGGCCGGTGCATACAAAGTAGTTGCAGAACACATTATCTGGGCGATCACGCAGCTCTCCAGGCGGCAGATTAGTAACAACTAAACCCAGAGCTCCTCCTGAAACTGAAACAATATCAGCTTTGAGCAAACAGTTGTCCTAAATGAAAATTCATCCCCTGCTAAATTTAACCAGGTTGCATGACAGCACATATGTGTTGATTTCAGAGAGGTTTCTGAGGCATGAGGGAGATCATAAATAGGCCTTAACATCTAAGAAAATTAGACAGAAAACACAGATTCGCTTTCCGTTACACTTTTGTTTAGAATTCAGCTCAGTATCTGCTCTTCCTTAAGCGTCCTGGCACGGAGCGTAATTATTAGCACAGCCTCCTCCAGAGGAAATGGTTACTTTTGCTTCAGTGTCGTACACAAGTTAATGGGAAAAAATTATTCTCAACGTGAGAGTTTTTAACTTCTGCAGACTGTGAACCTGGCTGGGGGCACCCCGAGGGCTGTGAACTCCTGTGTGTGTTTTGCTCGATGCTCGATGCCGGGCGGCCACCAGCAGTGTCAGGTTAATCGTCTTGCGTGCGAACAACCACCCAAACGATGGGAATGGTGAACTAAAAAACAAAGCCGAAGGCAGAACTTTTCTAACCGTGGACCAGGATAGCTGGGCTGTGGTGGGGCTGTGCCATCTTCATGCACTGCTGACCCGAGAGCAGAGCTTGCCCGCAGATTGAAGGCTTCATCTCCAGGACTTCTATCAAGCAGAAACAGAGTTACAAAAAATTATTTTCGGAGCGCGACTGAAAGTGGCTTTTTTATCTATCTCCGAATTAACAGTGAGCTCATGCTGAATTGCTGGGTGCATGCTCTGGTGCCTAAGCAGTGAAAACCAAAGCCCCCAGTGCAACATTCCGCGGTTCCAACGTGAGCTCTGCCAGACGCAGATGGGATGCACCGCCGTCCCCCCTGCCAACAGCAGGACATGCCCTGAGGAAATGGGAGCAAAGCTGCGAAGGTGCTGGGAACAGAAGGAAGCTGCTGGCAGGTCTCTATCAATACAATGACATAAAGCAGTCGGGTCTATGCTCTGCCATGCAGCTCCTTTCCTGTTCCTTTACCCTGCTTGGCATTTGGGCCTTGTGCACACAACCAGAGGCATTTCCACAGGGAAGGTCCTGAAGTGCACAGCTCTTGGGGTTGCTGCCAGCTGACCCCTGGCCCTGAGAAGCCTGTGGCCCCTGGTGAGAGCAGGGATCCATTCCACACGCATCCTGACCATCATCCAGCAGAGCAAACATCCAGCCAGACACGGAACATGCCGTTTGTAGGAATAGTAACCTACTTCTGTTCAAGTTATTTGATTTTTTTCTGAAAACAAACAAGAGGATGAGAAAAAGAGCCATTTCAAGAGCAAATGCAACACATTGATTTTGTATCTTTGATTTACCCTAGATATACTAAATCGTTTGAAAACAGGAAGCATTGTGAAAATTTTGCCATCAACAAGTTTGCTTTTCCTCAAGCCTAAAAGAAGCAAAATCTCTAAAACATTTAAAAAGTTAAAAAATAAATTCCTGATAAATGACTAATTATCACAACCTGAAAACTGCTTCTCGTTGTGCTTCTTGAGAAACTAATGGTGCAGAAATGCTGCACAACGCCTCCCCTTGCAGGCTTGAAGAAGCCAGGAGAAGGTGGCACATCTGAAGCCAGCCCCTCTCATCGTGGAGCAGCGATGGGCAGTGCAGCAGCCCCAGCACACTGCTCCCTCCTCTACTCTCTGACTCACTCACCGTTTACCTATCCTTGGCAGGTGCTCACTGTTTTTCCTCTACCAAGGATACGCAGAGCAAGCACCCATCAAGCAAACAGTGGTATTTAGTAAATGTTAATTTAAAATAACATCGCTGACCTTGTTGCCTTTTTCCTGGTCTTAAAATTAAGAGCCAGACACCCTTAAAGGGGAAGAGGTTTTTATGTCAGTATTTATTTAGGATCCTTGGTGCACCACACTGTCCAAGTGGAGTGCGCCAAAATGCACACTGGACACACCCGATAGATCGTGTATACAACTGATAGGCCTTGCAAATGAGCACATCTATCAAAGATTCCCCAGCGAGAGACTTGAATGAATCCCCCATTCTGAGGAGTCCCCCCCCTGGATGGGCCTGTCTCAGTTTACAGGATGTGTTCTAGAGAGGACCTTGGTGTTTGGGGCTTTCTGACCCTTAGAAGCTGCTTCGAGGATGTTTGGTCTCCCGGCTTAACGGGACACGGGGTATCAGACTCAGGGAGTTACAAGTGTGTGGGCTAAAAGCACTGAGGATATATAAAAGGCTGTATAAAGGAGTATAAAAGGGGTATATAAAAAGGCAAAAAATCATCATGGCATCAACCTCATCACTGCATATATCTCTCCACGCAAAGTTGAAATGCATTTACCTTAGTGTTGCCAAACATTATTTGTAACTTATAAAACACCCTCTCATCCATTCAGGAGGGACACACAAAGGCTTATAAAGCTCTCTCATGGTCAGTGTCAAGAAGGAGGGACTGTAACTCTATCTCTAATACAGACTGCAGGTCCCATTTCAAATTCTTTTTCCTAGGACTCTCAGAATTTAAGCCATTATTCTCAAGAAAGCAGTTGGTTTGTTTACCAATTATTAAATAAATTAAGCAGAAGACGTAATTTTTCCTTTTGATTTTTGGCAACTTGATTTTTTTTATGCCATGTAGACACAACTAACCTGTGTTTTGTGTTTTCCCCAGGATGAAAGTCATCAGCAGTGGTACTCTGGGGCTCCTAAGTGTCACACACCATGCTCAGATGAACCTTCTGGATGCTCTGCATGAAAGATTTTCCATATTTTGAGAGAACTGTCGGGAAAGTTTTGGTTTTACATGAAAATATTACAAAACTAGAGGGGTAAGGCTGAATGCAAGAGCTCTGTTGTCCTGGAGATTTTCCTGTGTGTTTGGCCCTGCTCTCAGGTCTCTGGAAGGACTTGCAGGTCCTCCAGGTGCCAGAGACCGTGGCCAAAACCCTTGACATGAGGGCTGTATGAAGAGGCCAGGGAGGTGGCAAGATTAAGAATAAAATAATAATAATAACTTTATATAAAAAAATGAAATTAACATGGTCTGAGGAGGGAGGTGAAAGAAAGGAGGGGGTAGATGTTGGCATGGAGGTCTGAGATGAGCAGAGGAAGGGAACCTGTGGAGCCTGCTGGTGCCATATATCATGTCCTGCATGCTCTATCCCCTGGTTTCCCCTGGACGTGGCACAGGAACATGATGATTATGGTGATGGACTACTCAAACTGTGCAAAAATGTTTTCCTTTTACATGACGTGCTAGAACCGATGTTTCTGGACTTCAATATATAAATTTCTGGCTAAGTTTCTTGAAGTAACAGGGTGGTTTTGTTCTGTTATGTTTTTTTTTTTTTCTTTTACATACAAAATTATTTGAAATCATTTACCTCTGTGTATAAACTACTTTTTTTTTGCTTTTGTTTCCCTCATCAGCTCAAAGAAAGTTTCACCTGCCAGAGGAACACAAATACCTGTGCTTACCATTATAATTGCTAAAACCCAGAGACAAAGGTGCATCTTAGAGGATGTAGCTGAACTAGCAATCTAATTCCATGCAGAAGTATCTTTAGACTGTGCACAAATAGAGCAGAAACTCAAACTGAGGTAGAAGGAAAACACTACTATTTGGGAATATGAAATTTCCCTGTGTCCGACATGGTTGAGTAGATGCCTCAGCATGCCCAAAGGAATGTCTCTGTTAGGGGGACAATGTTTTCTACTCAAAGCTTCTGAATAGTCAGATTTTAAAATTTAATTGAATTTCATTTCTTAAGGAAAAGTGCAAGTAACACAAGGACCCACTAAAAAAAAGCTGAAATTGTTTTGATGGGAAAAAAGTCAGAATCCCACAGATAAATCAGATTGCACAGGAATCATGCTGACTTGTGATTTCAGACTTTCCTAGAAATGTCCAGTCTCTAATGAGAAAATCTGGCCAGTCTCCTCTAGGATACTCAGACTTTAAATTCTCTGATAATGGGTGAGGGATATTTACTCAATGCACTTTATCCCTTAACCAAGACATAATGCTCTTGGCGAAGAAACATGTCTAAATCTAAAGGAGAGTCCATCTCCTTAGGCCTCCACATGAAGAAAGGAAAAAGGAATAAGAATTTACTCCTCCCCTGGGTCAAAATCTCAGTTTACCCCAAGAAAACAGATATGCCTTCCACGCAACGTAATTACAAGTCAGCTGAGAAACTTGGAATGAAGGAAAGCAGATCCATACATTGGCAAATTCATGTAGTCCCTCAGCAGAGAGGGATGCCAACAAACCCATTACCACAATAGTATTTTTCACTGAGAGAGTCCCACTTCAGGATTTACAGGCTAAATATAAAGAACTGAGACTGGAAAGGAAAAAAGTTCTCCTCCCATTCACTCTTTCCAATGGAAAAGGATTTCTCCCAAGTGAAAAGTAAATTGCTGAGAAAATGCAATTGAAATGATTAAAATTGCTGAAGGTTTTCCCCTTAATTTTGTTCCCGTCCTTCTCCCCCCCAAATTCCCACGATAGTCAATGTCAGAAGATTTCACTTACTCTTGAATTCCTCCTCCCAAATCATAAATATTTATCACGTGAATGGGGTTCTTACAAGTCTCTCACATTTGTGAAAGAAAGCAGTTTGCTGCAAGATTTGACCTTGAAAATCTTCCCCAGTCTCATTGACAGGAGCCAATGCTATTTTTCCTTTTTAATAGCCTTGGAAACTTGTGCCAGACAGACAGAAGAGCCAGACAGACCACACGCAGATTATTAAAAACAGTTAAGGGTGTGTGCTTTTGGTATAGGGACATAATGGCCACTACATTATGGACAAATGGGAGGTGGTAGGGCAGGAGGGGGGTTGTTCATTAATGAACATAAATAATGAAAGGACATTGGAACATGGTTCATTCAACACTAAAAGCCAACTTCTTCAGTTAGAAAATGGAATCAATCATCTGGAGTAATGGAAGAACTAGAAAACTGTCAATCTTTATGGTTTGGATTCCTAAACAACTGTTAGGCTTGGATGTCAGGAAAGAAACATTACACTACTGCCTGAAAAGCAAGAGATTGTGTGAACTTTGCTGTCTTTTCCACAAAACCTTGTATTGACATAACTGAAGTGCCCCCTCACCCCCCCAGATTTCTGCCAGAAACACACCCTGTGTGCTGGACACTTTAACACTGAAGAAGCAACAAAGCCCAAAGCAGAGAGCAGCCCAAGAAGCAAAAGGCAGTGCTGCTTCAGTCAGCTCTGCTGTGAGAAGCAGGGAGAGGCATTTTGTTTTCCTGCATCCATGCTTTCCTCTTCCGCATCTTCTGTTGGATCTGTAAGAGTGCCCGGTCACGGGGCTTGCAGGACCCAACTCCCACCCAGACCTCGAGGCAGGTACAGGAAGGGCAGAACTTGCACTCCCTGGGCACTGTTACCTTGAAGTTGCTCCTTTGACTGCCACTGATCTTATTTTAAAGTCCCAAACTCAACAGGAAAATTGGTGACCTTGGGGGCAGCCAGAGAGGGTGGGAATCTCAGCCACTGAAGTGCTCTTGCTCTTGCTCTTATTGAGGAAAAGAAACAGTTTTTGACAATTTTGATGAGTGTTGGATTATCATCCAGCGTTAAATTAATGAATCCCACGTTAAATTAATGCTAGCCAGTGCACAGCCCCTATTTAAAGATACCGAGGGAGGGAGCTCAGAGAAGCCTTCCTGAGAGGCTATCAGACCAGAAAAGAGCATGCACAGATACCTCAGGATACGCATTGATGCTTGTGGCACAGAACAAATCCCTGGGTCCCTAGGATTGCTGCAGAACACTGAGTTCATCAACCAAGAAAAGGGAAAGTGTCCTGTGGAACAGAGGATCTTCTGGTCCTATAGCCAAGGAAACTGACCTGGTCAGGAAACCCACCACCTGATCCTTCTTTTCCAACATCTCCCCTCCTGCCCCTTTATCTTTCCATGGGTGTTTTGATAAAAATAAGGGGGGAAGAAGGTGTTTTTGTTAGAAATTTCCTTGGTTTTCCAGGGCTGTATGGTGAAGCTCAAAGATGCTTTGGCCAGGTTTCCTCCTTCATCTCAATTTTGTCATTCACAATAGAGTCCTATTCTGGTGGCAGGAACTGATTACTCATGGCATCTCTGGCAAAAGAACATTTCAATTGAAAAATGGTTTCTGGAAAACTCACTTGTTTTCCGTTGGCCTTAAATAGACCATTGGCTGAAAAGGCCTCTCTCCATTTGAAATCCTAGTTTAACATCAGGAGCCTTGACTAAATTCAGCAGTGCCTCGTTATCACTGAAGGAGGGGACAGTTTCTCAAGGATGATTTGGGCTCCTTATCACTTCTTCCATTTGCCTTTCCCAGCCTACCACATCATCTCAATTACATCCAGCCAACTAACCTGAACACAAGCTGCTAAATCAGATCAGCAGCTGCCTGTGCATGAAAGTCCAAATCCAGGGAAAAAAAAAAGAAAAAAAAGAAAGGGCCTTAAATTTCCTTCAGGATGAAAAAAAAAAAAAAAAGGCTTGTATCACAAAGCAAAAGGAATATTTTCCATCAGCACAATGAAATATTTATTAATAGCAGGCACTAAATAATCTCGTACAGACTTGTTCACCAGAGTGCAGATTTTAGCGGGAGTCTCTGAGAACCAAAGCCCATTTAATTGTAATGAATAATAGCACAGATTTCCTATATTTGGGCTCCTATTTTGCAAAAAGTGTTAGCAAGTAAACATGGATATTCCCAAACTGTGAATATTTAGTTAAGTTTTATTCTGATGTTTCTTGTTCTGAATATTACTCTATGAATTATTAAATTGCAACCAATTTTCATAAGGATGAATTTTTTTGTTTGCAAAAATTGCTACTTTCTTCCACCTGAAGCTAAATCCGCTACACATGGAGACAACTAGAGGCAATATATTCTTGAAAAGGAACGTAATATCTGCGCCAAAGTATATATCGGATGAAAACCAGAAATGCTACTTTCATTCGAGTGTCATACACCCATAATGGCTTCAGCCAAATTAAGATTTTTACCAAATGTCTTGCTAGTATTAAAAGTTCACGAGTAGAAATTGATTTAGTAGAGAACATGCTACTGACTGAGCATTTTCACTTTATTTACACCTCATGTCTCTGACCAGAAATAAGCAAAGAATCCCATATCCCAAATGCAGAGTGTATGGGACAGAGAAAGGGGAGTCTGGAGAGGAGAAATTAAGTGCTCTCTCTCCACACATGGGTCACTGCACTGGGATGGGAAGCCCATCCCAAACTTCTGCGTGGCACCAAGTTGCCCATCAGCACTGGGTGATGGAGGTGAGACAGGAACGCTTGTGCAGGTGGAAACCTGTGGCCTGCACTTGCTTAAAACTCTCCCACTCCTCCTTTCCCTTGAGACTGGACACTGCTGGGGGCAGCAAGTCCTTCCTGTGCTTTTTTATGAGGCCCCAAAAAAATGATCAGGACCTCATGAGAGCTTCATCTGTTCTCATCTGCCCTATGGAGATGAGGGTGGTCAGCAGCAGCAGCATAATTAGCAAAGAGACAGAGGGAGAAGAGACCTCCAACAGCTGAATTCTCTGAGGGGAACGGAGGGGGTACTTTTAAACTTACATAACAAAAGGATCATCTACAGTAAGCGTTAAACAATGGTCACAACAGAGGTGTAAAAGTACAGAGGAACAATTAACATCAACACCAGTTCACAAAGTGAGAGTCAGCTGCTCGCACTCTTGCTCCCAGAACTACTCCTACAACCCTCACACAGGCACAGTGGAAATACCATTTAGTCCCATAGGAAACGTTTTTCTAATACTGAGCCTGTATAGAGAAGGGAGAAGATGGTAGCACGTGTGTCTGTAGCTGCAGTTTCCCCATGCCGGAGTTACTGCTCGGCCTGTGGGCACGTACCGGTGCTGCCAGGTGGTCAGGCCTTTGCTGCTGTTCGCACCGCGATGTGCACGGCAGGGCTGTAGTGTTTTGGGATTTATTTTTTTCCAAAAATAACACTGTTTGACAAGTACCAAGTGACAGTGGCAAAGCTGTTTAACCACTCTGCTGCTGGGTTGGGCTGGAAGCGGAAGGTTAGACCAGACTTACAGGTACCTTACAATTGTCCCGTCTATTTTAACGCGCCGTACACAAAGCTGCAAATCAGCCTGACAGCATGGAGAAGCCTCTGATTAGACAGCAAACTTCACTTTCTGTCCTTTTTAAGTGTAACATTTTCAGTTCTCGCACATGTGCATGCTCATTTGGGAAGCATCTGACTAGTTCTGGCATCAGATTTGGACACCTTAATGTGTGCATCTTCCTCACAGTCTCATAGCACTGAATAACACATGAAGTTACATTTGTCTAGAGGTCTGCTCGGTTCAGCCTGGGCGGGTAAGGAGGCAGATATTTATTTACACTGCAGCCACAGGGGTGAGATCCTGACTGCAAGCTGAGTCACAGGTTTCAGTGCAAGCCCTCGGAGAGCGTGGCACTGCTCATCAGAGGCGATGCCGGACCTTGCCTCGGAGCCTTGCAGAGGTCAGCACAGCTGGGGGCAGCCTGAAGAGCTGCCCTTTGCTAGCACTTCTCACCTGCTGTCTGCACAGTGGTTGTATTTAGAACAATAAATCACAGTGCCTGTGTGATGTTTCTTAGCAAACACCTACTTTCAATAGCAAGTGCTAGTGATAAGCACAAATTCATTTGACAAACCGTGTCCTGTCATAGAAAAAAAACCCAAAACCTTCCTGCAGAGGAAAACCATCCTTTAATGCTAAGTAGCTTAGGGTTAGGCCTGCATACCCTTCTCTGTCCCTAACAGTGATATACTCTGCAAGAGATTATGGGAGTAAAGTGATAGCTAGGTTATTCCTAGAGCACAGAATAGATTTTGAATGGAAAATCCCAGCGTTTTCTTATATAAACAAGTACAAAATGCATTTATAGGATAGGTTTGGGTGTTTTCAGCTTGCAAAAGGGTTTAAATTTTTTTTTCCTTGCCACATGAACTGCCAACTAAACTGAGAAACAGAAATCCTAAATAAAAGTTTAAAAGCAACCACCAACTGTTTAGAAACCGAAAAAGAAACTCTACTAGGAAATCAGTGCTTTTAAGACAGTGTTCCAGTAAGATGTCAGGGATAGGTCACTTGGTGGTCTCACTGGAATAACCACGTTTTAGGTTTTCAGAGTGAAATATATGAGGTTGGGCAGCCACGAGGGTTAGTGCAGGGCTCAGATTTTAACACAAAGGGTAATCTGGTCTGGTGCAGTCTGGTCACTGCTGCAGTGCATCTGAAGGTTAGGTTTTATGTTTATTAGCATCATCCAGATGGCATTTTATGTCCTTAATAACTTTGTCCCTGACTAAGCCATGAACCTACTGTTTGACAAACACTGTAGGAAATACCCATCAGCAGAAAAGCCATTTTGTAACAAGGTGTAGAGCCGGTAGATTTAAGATGCCTACAATTTACTTCTGTGTACCTGTCACCTTTTGGTGTGTATACTTAACATTGTGGAGGGTTTTAAGCAGCTGTCCTTAAGCCGAGGGGTCTGGACAAAGGAGTTCAGTACCCTTGCAGATGCCTGGGAGCCCTGCAGCTCCTCCAAGTGCCCTGCTGAGCAGCACAGACACCTCCTCATCCGCTCACACCCTGGCCCATTAGCAGAGATATCTTCAACATGTTGTCCTAAACACTGGATACCTAGCAGAACATCCAGGGTTTACTATATTTTAGTGAAAATTAGTCCCACTTCTAATTAGTGTGACTTGTGACTCTCTGGGCAAAACTATTTTAGTTTCTAATAGCTAAAACAAAAGGAACATGGACATTTCTTTTAGCAAGACTGTCCTGGCCCCATAGGACATCTCAGCAACCCAGGAGTTTCTTTCGACACCTGGGCAACACAAGTTTTTCCATGTTCAATATAAACTGAAAAATATTTGATTTCTTTCTGAGTGCAAAACACATGGGCAGGATGTTCCTCCCAAATGAGCAAAAGTTGCTGCAGCTTTGCAGAGCGCAAAGCCCTGAGCGCAGCTGGCAGCAGGAGCTGGGCTGGGCAGGGCAGCCCGCCGAGCGCAGCCCCGGCACGGCTCCCTCTCCATGCCAGCCTTTGCACATCCCTAGGTGGCTTTTACAGCCCTGGGATTCCATACCCAGCCATCCTTGTGCGCAGATGCCTCCGTGACATTTCACACCCGAGCTGTGGCCAGCGAGAGTGCACCAATCAAACGGAAGGGCTAAAGGATAAAGAGTTTCTACAATCCAAGAGGTGCTGCGTACTTGTCCTGCTGGTTTACTGAACTCATTTAAGTTAAATTGGTTCAGCCTCACTTTTCAGACAAGATCAGAATGAATGTTAGCAGCACTTTTGGTGTTTCATGACACAATTTACTTCAAATTAAAGCAACTGGAAAAAACCTTGTGCTCAGGGAAGTATGTATGTATCGCTGTTGAAGCAGACACTGGCAGTAGTGACATCAGCATGTTTTTTTAAGCATACGTTCGTCTTTTGCAGGGATATTTTGAGACCCTAAAAATGTCACTACAGAACTGTCCCAGTTTTTGATTTTGAAAATGTCACCTGTGTCATCATTGGAACTGGGCTGTTATTTCCAGAACTAACCATTTGGGGAACAGTTTACGTGAAACTGAAACCTTAGCACCAGCTCTGCAGCGAAAGAGAGAAGGCAAAAGTGCTGGCACTCACACTGGCGCTGGAGTCATCCAGGAATTGGCTGGCTTACCTCAGGCCAGCCTTTCACTTGCCAGAATTCAGAAACTCACATTTCTTTTCAAATTTGCTATTTTCTTTAGGCATTCATTTTGAACGTGACCAGCTGTTCTCAGAACAGAGATCTGGAGCCATATTCTATATTTTTAGAGCAGGCATCTTTCCTGTTAAACAGAAAGATGAAAAAACTCCAAATTAGAATATGGTTAGGAGGAACAGAAGAAAATTCACAAGTGCAAAGCTGCTGCTGTTCACCCAAAAGGCTTGCAACAAAGATGCAGAGCGACTTTCCTGATAACTCACAATGGTTTACCTGAATTGGGAGCAGGAAAGAAAAACAAGGCAACCGTACGACACATGGATAACTCACTGGGAGCCCCAGCATTCGGTGCCTTGATCCGCTGAAGACACCAAAAGGGTATCAAAAGATACCAAAAGGGATCCTGGTAGAGGATCCTGCTCATCCCTTGGACCTGCGTCAACACTGACACAGCTGTCTCGGGGCTTAGATCAAGAATCTCGCCAAGCTGCAGACTCACCTGGCCAAAAAAATCTAGTTTTGACAGAGTGAGTCCCTCGGCTGCTCCCCAGCGTGCATGGTGGTGCTGTCTCAGTGACTGGGACTGGGAGGGCAGTTCTGGGATGGACAGCAGGACTGGCACTCTTGGCAGCAAGTGACAGCAAACGTACAGCATGGGTAAGATTCCCACACATTTCCAACAGCGCTGGAAACGACAAAGCCTGAGCTCACGGGGCTGTGGGCTGTGAGCTGATGGCCGAGGGCTGCAGGCACCTGGGCCACACAGCACGACATCTCCAGGCACGCTCACCTTCTAGAGCTGCTGACAGGCGTGTTCATGGCACATCCTTTCCGTCTGCCAAAACTCACAGAGCCTTTCTGCTCTAAACAACCACATATATTCCTAAAACTCGCCAGAAATTAATCATCCCTGAGGCCTTTACTGCTTCAACTAATTTGGTTGAGGACAACCGACAGTTTCCACTGCCTTTGAATCTGGTAAAAAATGCACAAAACAATGTTACCAGACAATCCCATATTCTTAACAAATAATCCAACAGAAGAACTGAAACAACACAGTAAAAAAGAAAAAAGCAACTTCGAGCTAAAGGGAAATGTATTTGAAGACCATGCCTGAGGCACTGCCTCCAAAATGCTTTTGTCTTTAGTGGTCACTTCCCACAAGAGGTGCCCAGCCCCTTTGGAGCAATTTTAAAAGAAATTTGGGGGAAAAGATCCACATCAAAACCCCAAATAGTGAAATATTAGCTCATTCCTATAACCAGTCTTCAAAATATCGTCTATAATTGTTCGTGTTGTTCCTAATTCTCACCAAGTTAACCAAAATTTTAAAATGTTACATTTTTATACAGCCCTGTGTTTATCAGGTTATTATTATTTGGCCAGTGTTAAGTGTTTCTGTTTTAGAGGAAGGCTTTGGTTTTTTCCACATGGCCACATTTCTGAAACTAATTACTTAAATTTGTCGCAAGGTTAAGTTGAAAAGTTTCACTCATCCATTCTCTGCTCTCAGGATGTATAAATCCAGATTAAATGCTCTGTGGGAGACTTTACCCCTAATTAAATTATTAACTGAGGGGAATTAATCCCTCCTCAGTGGAGGTAAAACCCTCCCCGGTTCTGCTCCAGAGTGAATTGCATCATCAGGGCAACTCAGAGGAGATGCTTTGAAAGGACCCCGCTCTGCTCCCTTCTCACCAGCCCTTGGCCAGCAGCACGAGAGGGTCACTGCCAGCACACAGACAACCTGTCCCACCTCCCACTTGAATCCAAGGGCCCCTGTAAACACAGTGTGTCAAATCCCCTCCCACTTTTTTTTTTTTTACAAAAGTTCAAAGAAGAACTCCTTCAAAGGCACTTTTCTTCAAGAAGGAAGAACCCCAAAACTTCAAGGTTGTGTTTCGACAAGAGCGTGCCACATGTTTTCCCAAACTCCTCCAACTCTTGGGTGTGGAAGAACATTTGAGATGAAGGTAAAAGAAGGTCTCTCATGCGCGTGGATCCCAACTGTGTCCCTGTGTGATTCCGGAGAGATGGCCACTTGCAACGCTGAGGGAGTTTCGCTCAACATACACTACTCTCAGTCCCAAAGGAAAATGGGTTCCAGTGAATAATCCTGTGATCAGACAAAGTACAGTTACTTTTCATTCGTAATTTTAGAGATGAAAGGGTATGAAACACCCTTGGCTTGTTATTAACCAATGCCTTGTTATCCCCTTTCTCTTGAATTCAGTCAGTGCCATTCGTAGAAAAGCCATTTCTCCCCAGGAACCCTTTCTTTTCAGATTGCCTTTATCCCTGCTTCCCAGCAATTTCTGTTTTCAGAGTAATGAAGACCAGTGCGGTTCTCTTCTACACCATTTCACTACATTTACATTTTTTAAAATAATTGATCGTATCTCTGTAATTTTATACTTTTATTCTAAAACATAGGATGCATACAGTCACTACTCAGCATGGCCAGTGAATTATGGCTTATTTGGGATTTTAAGTACAAAGATTATAAAAGTGTTGGTTAAAGTGCTGCCAAGTGAACTAAATTTAGTATTCATGGTATCTGGCTAAATATATGTTTTTGAAGTAATAAGAAGGAGTTGTTATTGAAACTGCAATCATCTTTCGCAATAAATACTGTTTTACTTGAAGGCTCCTATACAGTAAAGTTATATCAGTACTTGGGTATGGTGTACTTGTAATTAACACAAATATAGGGAAAACATGCTAATGTTTCTCAAATGGCATTTCTTTTGTTTATGCTAATGCAGAGGATAATTTGGTGTGCCACGTGCATCGAGGCCTGATGAAGGCATGGCTGAGTATTGCACAGAGATGTCTACTCAGAAGTTACAAGCTTGGAAAGGTGCACTGTTAAGCAGGAGCATTATCAAGAGTAATCCATGCATTAAAGAGGAGTTAAGGCTCCTCAGGAGCCTCAAAGAAAAGGTTTGGGGGCTAAATGATGATGGTATTGTTTAGACTGAGACTTCCTAGGTATGTTCAAAACCACATACAAATACAGCCCAGGTGAACACTCCTGAGATGTGCTGAACTCATCCAAACTTTTCCAGGATGAAAGTTCTGCAAAATTAGCAACTTCAGAAACAGGGACTCAGATGGAAAGATAAGCTCTATCGTGAGATCTGGAAGCATGGTTTACAAGCATTTAAAAATCAAAGCTTTGTTTCTCTCTGCTGCAACTAAAGGCAATTGAAAAAACAACATCTTTTTACTTTTAAATATGTATACACACATTTAAATAATATACATAAATATAAAATATATCTATTTAAATATATACTTCTTTCCTAAGCAGATCACAGCGACAAAGTACATGCAGTACATGCAGTATCTGGAATGCAAAAGAAAAATTAAATGGGGTCTATTTATATGGGGGGGAATATTGAACAGAGCTTGAGATTAAGAGAGGTTAAGCTGTCTTTTTTCTCTTGCATACAAAAACATTCCAGCCGTGGTTTCCACCACCAAAAGCGGAATTTCACTTTCATGTAGGGTTCTGCAAATTGCACTCTTGTATTTTACTAAAATCGCGTCACTCATCCTGATGTGATCGATGAGGCATTAGACACATGAATAACTAAATGTTTGAGAGCCTACATGCCTATTTACTGTAGCACCTTCTGTGTCCTTAGGGTTTACAAGACCCTACCCTGTTCTTGCACAGCAAGGGACTTGGTTTCCTCACAACATGTCATCGCTCTTTCGGGGAGATGCGTTGCATGCATGCGCACAATTTAAAAGATTTGAAGGAACAAGTCTTTCTGGTGAAAGCAATCTAAGGTGTCTTGCTGTCACCACCAGAGTACCCCTTCAGACCCCCAAGTACAGCTGGCATCCCCAGAGAAGCACAGCACAGCTGTCCCCACACAGAGGACTGGTACCCCTGCTCGTGGGCACTGCTGGCAGGGGACTGTGCAGCGACAGCAGCCTTCTCTGCCTGCCCTGGCTCTGGCAGAAGTGCCACAGGACATGGTGAGGAGCAGACAGCCCTGCTGCCCACGCAGGTGCGGGCAGGCAAGGGACAGAGGGAGCGAGGGAGGAACCACAGATTTGTCCTTCATCCCTGACTGCTCCATGGCTGAAGCACATGAAAGTGTCAAACCCAAAAGCATCAGCGCAGTTCCTGACATTTCAGGCGTACGAGCCTGTGAGAAACTCTCTGATCGACTGCGTCCCGGAGCCTTCGGTCCTGGGCGCCTCTCAGGGAGATGGTTTGTGGACACGGCATGGGGCACAGCTGGCACATCAAGTCTTGCCTGCCCGTGGGTGGGCTGATGAAGGCCGTGTCTTGGGGCCGTGTCCCTTCCCATGCCACGCTCCCTCTCCTTTCCTGCACCTCCTTCGAAGTGCTGCAGGGCCACATTGCCACCTGACATTGCCCGACAGCCACCCAGAGCCAGATGGTCCCTTCCACTCACCGGGCTCAGACTGAGCCTCCTTGGGAGGCTGCCCCAGCTGAGGAGCGGAGCCGGTGGGGACGGCCAGCAGAGCCTCCCTGGAACCCACACGTGAGTCCTGCACAGCTGTTGGTTGCAGTTCAGCATCACAGTCCAGCTGGTCCAGCTGCCTCAGTCAACACGATTTCTCACCGGAAAAAGGTGATTTTTAGAACTTGAAACTTTTTCATGTGAAAATGGCAGTTTTGACAAAGGCCTTTCATTCTGTGATAGAGATAATCAAAATGAAAAATCTCATCTTGAATCAAAATGTAAAGAAATTGAAAACTGAAACAGTTACACTTTCTGTTTTGACATTTCCCATTCAAAACTCCTCAGAATTCTTTCCCTGCTGTGTGAAAATGTTCCTTTTCTGATTTTTTTTTTAAAATTTGTTTCACTGAGGAAAAAGAATTTGGAAATGCTGACATTTCTTGCATGAGATATTTCAAGCTTTATCTAGAGAAGTTGTGCCTACAAGTACACTGAATTCCTTGCACCCCACCCAACAAGTATTTTAGAAGACTTGTTGGAAAATATCAAATTTAAATAACAACATTCCAATATTAAAAGCAAGGTTAATAAGTTATATTTTTCTCTTTGAATCCAAACACTTTTCTGGGATTTCAAATATTAAAAGGTAACCAGATTTAAAACCAATTTCACAGCAGAAATCCTTCCACAGAAAATGATAGACCAGCTGATGCAACTGGCAAAATTCACACTTTTAATTAAAATGATTAAACACAAGAGACCCCATTGCCTGTTTTATGTATGAAACAACAACAAAGTAGGGATTTTTGAAAGAAATAGCGTGTTTCTGTGTGTCTTAAAGGAAAATATGATAACTGAATTTAAATTGAGGATTTTTTATGTGAGCTGTTGATAATCTTTCCTTCTCCAAACTACTACTACAAATCTGAGACTATCCCACTGTTCGAATTTTATACCATCAAAGGCAATCTGCTGTTAGACATTTCTTCTACAAAATCTATCTATGTATATACACTGAAAGCGTGTCGTACTTTCAGTGATATTCCAGCAGTAAATATAGCATGAAATGAGTATTTTCCTCAATGGTCAAAAGTATTCCTATTGCAAAACAAGTCTCCTTTGAAATATTACGTATTTTAGTGTGCTCTTTTACAATAAGTGTTACCCAACAATAATATGTCATATTTTATAATGCAGAACAGCTCTGGAATGAGTAAACAGCGTTCATGAGGAGATCAAGAGCAATATATGTTTTGGTAATATTAAATGTACTTATAGTTTATTTTATACTCAGGTTCCCAGCAAAAAATAATACCATATTCTGTCTCTACATCTAACTCTTAATAAGCTCAGTATAGACATCTTATTCATTTCCTGGGAAGCAATGCTCTTTACCAGAGTTATTTGTAAATGCAGTTAAATTAACATCTTCAACTGCTTTTACTCCACAATCATGAAAATAACTGCATCCAGAATCGTTTCACTTAAAAAAAAAAGTCATTTTAGTCTAAAGTTTGGCAAAAAAATAAACTGAAATGCTTAGAAATTTACATTTTTGTCACTCCATAAATCAAAACTTACTTTACATATTAGAACAATTTTTGTGAGAATTTTGGATCTGAGCTGATAACCTTTTGCCAAGTTTTAACGAAATGCAAATTGAAACATCTGAGATATTAAACAGACAATCGAGGTTTATGGTTACATCATAAGATTATTGCCCAGTAACACTGCATACTATGGCCCTGAAACACTCACAAGCTTTATGTATGCAAGCAACCCTTGTGAACACAAATATAAGTGCTAATATAACCTCATGGCATCGAGAACACAATGTTGTATCAGCAATTGACATGCAAACTGTTTTGCTAAGGGAACATTCCTCCAAAAGATGTAGGAGGGTGTATGTGTAGAAAAGGGCAGCGAACGATGGCAGAAGCTTAATTATAGAACCACTAATGGCAGGAGGAGAACACAGCGCTGAGGAGAGCCAGCAGCGTCAGCTCCGAGTGGCCAGGGAGGGCACGGGCCCAGCTCCCCGGCCTGTGCAGCCTGGAATGGCTCCACTGGAGGCACAGCACGCAGGTTTTTGCCGGATCGGGATCTGACCTGTATCTGCAGTGGCTGCGTAAAGCAAAAAGGCCCACTGGCTGACAAAGAATGGAGACTAGGTCCCCTCCCTGCAGGTCACCAAGGAGCATCCTGGCACTGATGTCTTCTCCTCCAGAAGCCCATGCTGTAGATGCACACCATAATGCAGACCTTATGTAGTGCCGAGGGAGGTGTTAATTAATATCTTTAATTGTTAGAGACTGCGACAAGATAAGAATAAGTGGCTTGCTGGACATAAGATCTTTCCAGACACCGCATGTAGATTGAATTACATCCATTGCCCACGCCCACACCTCACAGAGGCAATACTGACATGCTCCTGCTCAGTCTGGGACTGACCTGCACAACAGCCTCCAGGAAGAGCTAAGCATGCAAACTTTAATGCATTTATGGCTCATATTAGTTCATCCCTGGCCTCTGTGAAAACTACTGATAAATTTCTGACAAAGGAGAAATGGTTAATTTAAATGGAATGTTGTTAATAATGAAAGGTATGCAATACTCAAAGAGTAAGGAAGGTCAGATTTTAAGAGAAGGGATTCGTCTGGTGCACAGAGATACACTGATACCAAACACAGGTCCCTGGAGGGAATGACTGGAAGGGGGCCATCAGGTAAGGCTGGCATCAGTTTCATAAACAGGGTGAGGTTCCTGCTCCCTTAGTGTTCAAAGCAGAGGAGACAACAGCATGTCCTTGAGGGGGTCCACAGTACATTTACAAGAGGGGCACCAAGTGCTAAAAAACCAGATGCACTACAAACAGTTCACTGTGAGGTTATTAACCAGTGGATGCCCCCAAAGTCTTGTTGTTCAGCTCTTCTAACCAAATAGATTGAGACTAAATTGTAGGCTAAGCTTTCCTCTGGTAAAATAATGTTCCCACTCAAATTTCGCTGTTCTAATTGCAGAAGCTAGAAATAAAAATACTTCCATTCAAATAACTAGCATTCAAAATGCTTTCAGCTGGACGTTGCCTCCCAAAAGAAGCAAAAACGCATAAAGGATGTTCTGTATTACCATTTTTATTGGCATTATGGGCCAGGACCCCATAGGTGCTGTCCCACCACAAAACGAAGATGATTATCCCTACTTCAAATCATGATATTTTATTACAACAGTTTACAGTCC
Source organism: Mohoua ochrocephala (assembly GCA_013398855.1). NCBI lineage: Eukaryota > Metazoa > Chordata > Aves > Passeriformes > Acanthizidae > Mohoua > Mohoua ochrocephala. The sequence goes on from VZTA01026202.1 coordinate 401,391, forward strand.
TTATTTAATTATCTCAGCATGTACTGCATGGAGTCTGCAGTGGAATCAATTCATTTCTAGCAAGTATTGGGCCAAATTGTGCTTTTACTCCCTGGAGAGGGGGTGGGGGTAAAATATACAGAACAGCTGGGGCCACCCAGTAGTTCAGCGAGGCACTGTGACAGCAGCAATGGCAGATACAAGCAGAAAACATCTTTAAAGAGCCCTCAATTCTTCAGCAAAGCCATAATTATATTCTGAACATTTTTCCCATAATAATTTTCATCCAAAAATTTGCCAAAAAAATTCATCGTGAAAGGCGTAGAAATCTACATTTTTGACACTCCATAAATCAAAAGCTTATTTTACATAGCAGAACAAAATTGCTGTATATTTTACCTCAACCGTACTGTCTTTTAGCATTACCTGCTGTATTTCCAGACTTGAGGATTTTTACATACTCTTCCACTGCTCCTCCTCAGACTTTTTTTAACATTCACCATCCTCTTCATTAAAACATGTAATTTCTCAAAATCTACTCCCTTGAAGCACAATATGGCCCTGGGGCTGAACCAGCTCGGGTTCTGCTGTGATGCTGGAAGGCAACCTGGGATACTCACCCGCCACTTCCCATCCCTCCAGGTTCCCGCTGAGCTGTTCCCAGGTTACCAATGCCCCCCAGGCAGGTTAACCATGTTCCCTGCTCAAGCCAAAGGTGCAGTAAACCTTTTGCAAACACACCCAAGGTGCAAATGAGTGCAGACTTGACTTCCAGCACTGCCAATTCATCCTGGAAGGCAGAAGGGCTTCCGCTGGGGAGCATTCATTCCAAGAAGAGGGGTGAGGAAGCCCTCACTTTGTGTTAGTACCTAAAAAATGTTTGGTTTTCAGTTTTAACTCTGATTTCTTTTTTTTTTTATCAGAATGAGTCACCTTTTTATTTGATAAACTGGATCATATATTCATTTAGTCAAACCACAACCAAACCAAACCAAAATACAAGTAAATCTGAGAATAATAGTGACTTTCAGACATGATCAAGCTGAGTTTGATTTCTGTTACTTATCAAGAGTTAAGAAACCTCGTTTCCCTTCACCAGTCCCCCGAGCCATTAACATTCGCATTGCACCACATTCTTGTAAGATTATGGGAATTTTCAGTTTAGAAAATCCAAAGCTATCTGTAGCTGAGCATATTTAGTTGCATTTTACAGTTCTATTTTAAAATAATACCACTACATCTGATACCCCATAGTTGTCTGTGACAAATGTAATATGCAAACATCTTCCATTGCATAAATGGCATAGGCATGGAAATAACAATACGCTGAATGTCTAACGCCCATTGTCTGGAGAGCAGCCTTAATGTTGCTGAGTTAATGAGTGAAATGAGCATTGTGGTCTAAGTGTCACATAAATAATGGTTTCTATTACAAAAAAAACTGTGCCACCACACCCTGGCCATCTCAAAAAGCAAAGCTCTAGAGGTTTCCCACAGACAAATACATAAACCAGTGCTGAATTTCTCCCCTTTCCCCCTCTTTGAGGCAGCTAGTTTAGTGGCCTTTTTCTTTTTGTAACCTATTTTTGTGACAAAACACAGCTAAAACATTATGTGGTTTTTCTATGAACAGGAGTAAAATGCAGTCACTGTAGGCCAGACTCTTCCCTGGTGCGAAGGTCATCCACCCAAGCTGCTGAGTGGCAGCTCAAGCCATTCTCACAGAGATATAAATCTCTCTCCCTCTGTCTGCATCTTTTTACCCACACAAAGCAGCGATGCCCGAGTCCTCCCTGCCTAGCCCTGAGCTCTGCTGTCACACCCGGGACAGAAATGAGGAGTACCTGTGTGGAAGGGCATGCACACCAACAAATGCTTGGAGGCAATTCCATGCAGCCATGGTGCTGCTGCCAGGGACGTACTAAGGAGAGCTTTCAAGCAGGTTTTGGAAAGGAAACGAAGCATACACAACCGAGCTACAAGCTGCAATAACAACAGCAGTCAGAGGGATGTAAAACGCTAAGCATTTCGCAACTCTGGTCGGTCTAAGCACACAGCCTTTCTCCAGACACTGAAGCCAAGGTGGAGAAGAAAAGGGAGAGCTGACCAAACTAACCTGGGAACTCAGCCCCGCATGAAACCAGGCTCCCAAATTACCAAACAACGGGCTGTTCTCCTACTGCCATAGGCACAGAAGTAGATATTTCTTTCCCCCCAAACTCCTAAAGAAGTGTGAAAATTATACTGACAGTCTTTGGAAAAAACTATCTGCAATTCGTCATGGGCTTTCTACCTGACATCTGGCAAGATGCACAGTCAGCCACAGTGTTTTACAAGGATGCAGGGGATAGCCTACAAAACGGTCAGTAGATTCAGTTGTTTGTCTGGGCTTCTGTCGATTTTCTGTAATTTCCTGGCGTGTTTTTTGTCATTCAGGATCCGCAAAACAATTTAAAGAGAGTCAGGTGTTTTAATTGCACTGAAACCGAAGAGCAGGTAGGTCTCCTCCTTGAGCGCATCGGAAGGTGTGAGGCTTCTCCTGCAGCTACTCATGGCAGTGGCAGCCTGAATGGTGTTGACTGTGGGCAGTTCCACTCTGCTGCATTGACAGAGTGCATCTCAAACCAGGATGAACTTGCACAGAACCTGAGTCACTGCTCTCATTCCATAATAAATACATGCCTTTCGGTTGTGCTGGCACCGGTGACTCCCAGGTTTACGGAAGGCTCAGATGAAAATCAAACAATCCAGTCCATCAAAACAGGAAAGGTCCAAGTAATTGAAGGTGTGCAAAAGCAGTAAACTTTTCCTTAACAGGACAGTCCCCATTTTATCATGATGTTCCAGAACTACTTTTGGAGCACCTGGAATTAATAGCCCTTGTTTAAACTGCAGTAGCAGCTCTAGGAGCTTCGGCTGCAAGTCAAGACCCAGGTCAGTTTGCTGGTGTCTGCACCAGGAAATATCGCAGCAGCTCGTCCTTGCTTTGCTCTATTTACAGTGTAAGTCTTGAGTGAAAGACAGAAACAAGGCCAGAGAGGGGGAGCACGGAAGATGATGAGTGAAGATTGGTGTTACAGTGCTGAGCTGTTCTCTTTCTTTTCATCAACTCAAACATCTGGAGCTTTTTAAATGTTATTTTCTTTTTAGCTGTGCAGCATACTGATCTGTAGGGTAGGGTTCACTTTGTGCACAGAGTTAGCTGGAGCAGTGTAATAGAGATTGTTTGAAAAGTCTTAGACATGCAGGCTCCATCAAAGCTGGCCTCCCTCTCAGAGCGAAACGTAAACGCTGGGTCTTTTTCGAGGTGAGCTTATTCAGCACACAAGTTATTTGAAAAGGTTGTTCACTGAGAAGTAATTTTATGACCCTGACAGTACACCTGAGATGAGAAACATCATATTCCCCAAAGGGAAAGATGGACTTTTGTCTTCTCCAATTTAAAGGTGAGCTTCTTTACAAAAGACAAAATATAAAATTTTAAGGACACGTCTTATCTACTTAAAAAGAAAATATCTTTTCTAGGTGCCATGTGTGCTGTATATTCTGTTGTTCAATACGCAATTAAAAAACTCAAGTCTTTAGACAAGCATCCCTAGAAAAGGTTTGAAGAAGGTAAAAGGTATTCCAACAGCAAAATTAAGTCCTCTTTGTTTCGAAATAGCGTGGTTTCTTTTGCCTCATCTTCAGTCTCTGCAGCTGGTTTTTGTGAGGCAGCCTGACGTATCAGACTCAGCAATAAGGACTTTAAGATCCATTATGGAACCACAATACATATTCAGAACTCGTTTAGATGTGACTCACCTACGGCCACCCTGTGACTCCAGTCATGGTGCCATGTACGGTGACATGACGGAAGTTACACTGTTAGACACAAACAGGCAAAACCTCAAATCGCCTCAATCATGTTACTGCCGAAATCCCAGGTAGTGTGGCATCTGTGAGACTTGCCTGCTATGTAAAAATGCAGCATTTCCTGAGGCAGTGGCAAAGCTGTTTGGTTTAAAGGGTAGGGCAGACACCTTGAAAAAAATGGGAAGCGCTTTCCGTTCGCCAAGTCCTGTCCCATGGGTATGATTAGGTGGCATGATGAGTCAGGCTCCGCATACAGGTTATAAAACCATGCTGAGTATGAGTCATTAGCTCTTCACTTTATTTCTGGGCACATTTAATCACTTCTTTTGCCCAAGCACCCGCTTCCTGCTTTGCTAGGTTTTGGCAGCACACCTCTGGGCTGAGATACTTTTAGTATGTCTTGAAATTGTACTGAAATGATTTTCAAGTATTTCAATTGGCCAATACTAAAACAAGTTCAGTAGAGAAGATGCAGGCTTGTGTATTACTGATTTATGCCAATCAAAAATGGATTTGTTCTTCCTAATTTCATCCCCCATGACTCTCAGAAAATCATGGAACTTCACGTTCCACTAAACACGGGCTGTAGGACAGCATCTTCATTTCAGCTGGAGCTATCGAACGCACCACCAATGCCAACACAGTATTTTCGCTTGGGTTTGAAACATGCAACTTTAACTCATAACATATTTTTCTGATACGAGGTCTGCTCCCAATAATGACTAAGAGGTTATCAGAAACTGATAAACCTATGGAAAAATGGAGAAGACAAATCATTCAAGGAAACCGATATCTCAGTGTTTCTTCCAAACCAAGAAGTGAAAATGGGAAAAGTACCGGACAAGCCAAGTGGGCAGCAGGGTCCAAGCAGGCGAAGCGGGAACAAAGTGTGCACACAAAGAAAAACTAACCTAGGAACTGCTTACTGGGGGATGCTGTGGAACTTACATGGGTTCGGAGAGGGATCAGACAATTCTCTTGGGTCATGAGACCCCTTCATTCATGAAAGCCCTGAGCAACTCCATTTTTAGCAGGAAGAATATTAGGAGAGACGAGATTAAATCCAGCCCATCTCATATCTCCAAATGTGAATGTCCTGGGTGTTGTGGTTTACATTTGAAGGGCCTCATGGGCTTTGGTGGTTTCTCTGACCCTGCATGATGAATATCAGCCCCCTTCTCCCAGCCACCATTTCCTGCCTGCTGTTCTGAAGGCTTGTATGGGCCCCATTCTCAGGAGATGTGGAGAGTTGATGCTTTCAACAGCCCCTGCAGCTGGGTTCTGTCCTTCCCTCCTTCCCAGCTGTCACTCACTGGATCTTCCATCTCCTTCGTCCCATGTGCTGTGCCACATGTGCCAGCTCCCAGCCTCTGGACATCAGAGCAAAGCTTCTGCCTTCCCTTGCCCTCCGCCATCACGTCCTCAGTTCCAGAGGACTCAGGGACAAGGATAACTTTCAAATGGAGCTTGGTACAAAACAAAAAACTGGTCCTGCAGAGGACTGCCTCAATGGGCACGACTCCAGGCAACGGGAGGCTTGGTGTGGCAAGCAGGAGGGGCACGAAAGTGACAGTGGGGGATCGTGGTGAGGAAGACAGGTTTTCCTCATGATATCTTTCGGGAGCTTGCAGTAGTTGTTGCCTGGGATGTGGGCTTTGCATTCTGACAAACATTCTGACAGTTCAGCGCTCTGCTCACCGCATCCCCCTCGGATAACGCCAGGGTTTCATGGGAGCACACAGCCTGACCTTAAACGAGTTCCGCCACATATTTACCTTCTCGTTACAAAGCCCAGTCAGTAGCTTCTTCTAGACACTACACCTTCCTGAAGGCCTTTGCATTACTTGAGAAGTAAAATGTACAAATTAAATATTTTGGATTCACATCATAAACTGCTAGTGCTGCTAGTAAAGTCTTTTTCTCCGATCCTAGGATCTAGGTAATGCAGATTGCAGAATACTGTAGTTTGTTTGTGGGCATGGAAGTTAATTTTAATGCCAGTTTTTATACCTGAGATACTGTAAATGAATATCTTCAACTTATATTGCCCATCGTAAACTTTTTTAACCTGTGAGTCATTTTCAAAATAATAAACGTAACTATTCCATAAAAATATCTCAACACAGAAGAGCCAGAAAAGTGAAGGACATGAACAGATGGCACATCAATCTTCTGCATTTATACAATTTGTTTTTTAATGCAAATAGTGTGGGTTGCCTGCTCTTGCCTTGGATATTGTTCCAAAGACGAGCACATTTTCTTATCTTTCTGGATCAATGTGACATTTGCAGTTATCATAAAGTGGGAGCCCATTTAATGATGTTAATGCTTCCTTAATGTAAAAATAAAATCACCTCCTTTATAAAAGCAAACAGATTAAAAGTCCCAAAGAGACCATTGAAATCTGTGACATTTGCAGTTACTGGTGGCTAGATGGCTTGATTATACACAGGTAAAAAATACCTTAAAAGCATTGTTTATGCTCATTAATCAGAACATTAAATAAGAATGCTGGAGTCTCCCCAGCAAGAATCAGTTTTAAAGACGTATTAATAAAAAAATGGAGGCAGCATTTCATGCAGCCTGTTTAGATTGTTCAAAAAACCCAAAAACTGCAAACAATCAAACTTATGGCCTTATGGCAGCCTGGTAAATCTTCAGACCCCAGATGTAATATGTGGTCTGCATTTTTATTTGCACATATTGGAAAGTGACTCTGCCAGCAGTCCCTGATTCATGCCTGTACCGTTCCCTCCACGATGCCACCAAGCAAGTGGCACATCACTAATATTTCTGTTCTTGCCCCTGGGGAAAATTTGAATCCTTAATTTTTGTGCAGGCTTTTTAGAGGAAGGAAAAAAAACCAAACAAAACACCGTCAATCGAAACAACCTTCTCTTCTGTTCTGAATTATTGCAAAAAGAGAAATTAAAAATTATTTAAATATGTCACTTAAAACTATTCTGAGTACAATGTAGCCTACAAGTCACAGATTCACAGACTCCCAAATTTGGCTGGGGCTATATTACATCTCTCTGGTTCTAACAGGAAAGAAGTAAGTAAATGGTATGAACAGCATAATATATTTTTCATCAAAAATAATTCAGGGAAAAATTAGATTTTTAAAAAAAACCAAAAAACCTCAAACAATTTTGGATTTGTAATTGTTTGAGAGACAAAACATGCTGACAGCTTCTGTGGAAACTTAATTTTGAGCAGAAAAACCAAAACCCAAATGACCCTTTTGAGCTCCACCCATGATTTTGCTCAGGAAAACGGCCACCACTTCCTCAGGGAAAACAAGGAAGCTCCACCTGCCCTGGGAAGGCAGCAGCAATTGCTCCAACAGCTCCATCAGGCTGGAGATGGCCCGGCAGCCAACTGACCTCCAACACAGTCTGTGACAAATGAACTCTCATCATTACTGCTCTTTTAAGATTTTGTAGCGGAGAAGGGATAATCGGGACACGGTGGAGGAAATAATCATAGAATAAGTAAGAGTAACTGGGTAATTCAGGCATTCCCCTGTGCACGCTGTCCCCGACCACCTCTCGGTCTTCCTTCCAGACCTACGGCTTCTTGTAACCACCCTTTTCCCTTTGCTGCCCAAAATCCAGCCCAAAAGAGCCCAGCTGCAGGGACAAATCACAGATGTGGCCATTGCTTGCCCGGTAGCACACACGGGGTAGATCCTCACGGCCGCTCCCTGAGCAGCACCTGCAAAGCGGGTTAGAGGAACAGGCGAGGTGGGAGGAAGCCAAATTTACTGAACATTTCGCAGATAAACACTTCTTCATTGCTGTTTTAGAGACGCTGCCCTCAGACACAAGCACACAACAGGGGGTCTCTTGTCATCAGGAACAAAACCCCTTTGAAACACCCAACTAACTAGAACAGATAATGAAAAAAGTGTCTTTTAATTCCCTGTCCTTCTCCTTCTGAATGAGCTGTTAAAAGACCAAGAAAAACTGTTATAGCGATACCATAAAAAGAAGAAAGCCCAAAAAAAACAAAGAGCTCTCAGCTCCAGGCGTGTCCGAGGGGCTGGCAGGGAGAGACAGCGCCCACATGGGAAAGTTCTGTCACCCCATCTGAGATATCACTTAGTGGTGGCAGCTCTCCAGAGGCAGAACGGGTCCCACCTGTTTGCAATGTGTTTAGCTATTAATATTTATATAGTAGTTCAAGTGGGTATAAAAAAAAAAAAAGGATGAAATTCATCAAATTTTATGTCATCTCTTGGTGGTGTAAAATAAAAACCGTTGCAGCAGGGGAAGAGGGGAATGGCTTGTTTTCTTGCCTTTCTGCAGAGCGAAATGTCGTTGCTCTCAAAATGTCTCAGCGCAGAGCAGTTGGCAATCACCTCGGTGTGATCCACACCTTGACATCCAGGCTAAATACCACGGCCACGGCCTGGCCCCAAATCGCAAGGCTTTGAATAGCACCACATAAATAACACACTTATCAGCTCTGTGGCTTGACTTACAACATCGAAAAAAAAAAAAACCAAGTGAAAAAGATTCACATTGATGTGGAAGTACTTTTCTTAAGCTTTATTTACTGTGCTGAAAAAAAAGCCCCCCAAAACATTTCATTTTTCTAAGGTACTGATTCATGGGTTGCTGTGAAAATGAGCGATGTGTAAGGGAAGGCCTTCTGCCTATGCCAAGGTGAAAAACATCCAAGAGAACGTTTCTTAACTAAGAAAATACAGGTATTCCAGACAAAATACTAGCACTCAATCCTTTTGAACTTGCTCTGCGTTCTACCAAATGCTTCAATATTCATTGGAACAAGAGAGGGGAGAGTGACTGACCACCCAGTAATAACTTTGCCATCATCCTTGATATGTATTTGAGGTGAAAGTAAATATTATATGTATTAAGAGGATACTTCCAGCATGGGAAACATGGAAACATCCACTGTACGTGTCCCATACCACTAAGCATGGATCCCTTTCCAGGCAAGCAAGACTAAGGATGCTGCTCCAATAACTTAAGTCCTGCACATTTTACATTAATCTGCCTGACAAAATTAAGATTTAAGCTGCAGAAGATTTAAAGGTTTTAATAGAAAAAAACCTAAAATCCATTCATTCCAAAACAAATACCCATCTTTGGGCCGTGGCCCAAGTATTCACATTTTCTTTGCATAAATGGGAAGGCTGCCTCTCCTCGAGAGGTGTGTCCTAAACAAGGAGAAGGCAAGGGAGTTAGGTGTCCAAACTGGATTTTCTGTTCAGTCTTGTGAGCACCATCAAAACAGTTTGGCCGAGGCAGCTTGGAAAATCCCAGGATGGGCGACAGGGGTTGGACTGCTCACTTTTCCCCGGTTATTTCTTATGCACCCAGTACAGAATGAAGAGGAAAGGAGTTTCCTTCTCCTCGATGGCAGTCATCTGTAGCCTCCTTTAAGCCGATCTAATTCCCACACCGCTCTCACCTACACAGAGAATTTGCACCCAGTTAAAGGACCTGGGTAGGAAAGCGGAGCTCTGTGGAGATCACAACCCCAGGCGGTGCCTCGGCCCACGCCTGCAGCGGGACTGTGTGTAAGCATCGGAGCCTCGGAGCTTAGCGCGTGGCAGAAGCAGGACCCAAATCAGGCACTGTTACACTTCCCTCTTCCCTCTCTCTCACACATGCACAAAACCCAAACCCACGCAGCCTCTTTTGCACAGCACCGCGCAGTCCAGAGGGGGAAAATAAGCTGAGGAAACATTAGAAAGAAGGAAATTATAAATCCGAATGACACACAGCAGCTGTAAAATGTTTAGCTGTAACCATGCCTGGAAATCTTGTGAAGGCAAGTTAAACTAGCATGTGTTTTGCTTACCTACCTCAAATAACCAACAAGCTACATGTTAGAAAGTCACCACGAGCCCTGAATCATAATATTTAGCTCAATTGTCTCTAGCAGGTACTGCTAGTTTCCATTTAATCTTAATCCAGTCTCTCCAAGAACTTTCATTCCCATCAGCCTAATCAAAGCCTTGTTATTTGCTATCATAAATTTTCAGCATTAGATTTCATGAAATCTCTATAAAGTTCTGTACACTCTTGTACTAAATTCATTTTAATGAGCACTTGTCTCTGCCACACAGACTCATTGTATTGCAGGCATTTTGAAACCTAAGTGCCTACCTTCCTTTCAGAAATAAAAACAAACACTTTCCTTTGTCTTCAGCTTCTATCTACTCGAGCACTTTCAGAGTCTGAAGGTGTAAAAAAAAAAAAATTTCTATTACCCTTTTTCACACACCATTCAGCAAAAACTTTTAAAGAGCAGGCTTTTAAAAAATTTTACCCTTCTTGAAGTCCTCGTGTTGGTTGAGGGGCTAAGTACATTTCTATGTGTGTGTAAGTAATGGAGCACCTTGCTCTGGAAGCAGGGAGGTTGGGGGCACAGAGAAAAGTCAATCTGCCATTGTTGTGCTGCATCAAGACCCAATATATAGGATTAGTCTGCATGGAAATCCACTAGCAAGTTAGCCAGCATGGTGACTGGACTACTGAAGGAAACCTTTTACCTGCCTTGTCCAACCAAATTCACCAGAACGTTGATTGATACAAGGAAAAAGTAATTTAACTTTCTCGCTCCTATCCTTAATGGTATTTTTAGCTGGTAAATATGTCTGGATGAAGATGCAGGTGACTGAAAGACGCATCTCTTCAGGCTTTTGACTTAACCCAAGAGTAGAGTCACAGAAAGCCTCTTTTCTTGTAATGCTCCTACCCAGAATTCGGGGGTGTGTGGGAGCACAGCACTATTAGCTGATTTTAGTTACACTGACTCTTCTTAACAAGTTTGTGTCACTGATAAAGATGCTCTCTGGGTAAGGTAGTCTTCAACAAAATTTTCCTGTAAAGAAATATGCAAGTTTGAAAGAGGTGACCCCCATGAGAGCACAGATTCCAGTCGTTCTACATTTCAGACGCTGTGTACAAACTCCAGCCTACTCGGGGGGAGGAAGGGGTTGGCTTGCTCCTCTACAAATGTACCTTGGATGATTTCCTGAGGACAAAGATCTGCAGCAGACCAAGACAGTCACCATCTCTCCTCCTTCCAATGCCTGGAGCCAAGTGGCATATCTAAAAGGAAAATGTGAGCCTGAGGAAGTCTCCAAACTGTAGGGAAGGCAGCAGCCCGTCTCATTCTTTTCTCCTTCCTGCATGCGCTCAAGACTGAGGAACCAAGTATGTTTCTTTGGCTTTGACCCTAAAGGGGAAAAATATCCCTAATTTTGTCGTCCACACGTATTAATTAATAGCCTTTCATATCTTCAGGTTTCAGTTTTTATTTCCCAGTATCCCTTACATTTTGACTTTGGATCAAGTCTAGAGCAGGAGGACCCACTTCTGGTAATAGGATGACAAAATTCCTCTCTGGATCTGTCAGGACGACTTGACTGAGAACACACTGTTGCTACTGGCCAGTCAAGAGCCGAGTGCCACTTTGATTTCCCCCAGCTCTAAAGTACAAATTCCCAGCTGAAACAAATGCAGACAAAGATTTCACATGTCTCCTCATTTAGTCTTAACTTGTTACTTGTCCCTGTCAGAGAGATCAAGGTGACTGACTGCTGTTGGCCTGTTTATCAGAGAAAAGGAACAAGCTTTACCTCCATGGGCAGCTCTCATGCTTCGTGAGACACTTTTATACACATCTGAAATAATTCTTCATGAGACAAAAGAGAAGGAAGGCATGGTCAGCATAGCAGAGAACAGACATAAGCAAAACTGACTGTATGAGACATATTTTTAATGCTCATGCTAATTTTCAGTTAAAACAGTCTTCTCCATTCCAAAGAAATAGAATCGGGTAGGAAACAATCTCAGTAAGGAGCATCAGATTCAAATCACTATTGCCTTATGCCTGCCCACCTTAAATTCAAGGAAAATCAGGTCTGAATGTAGATTCAATTTATTATTTAAAAAAAACATTTATTTTTGCTTTTCTTTTCATATCACGGACATTAAAAAAAGAATTTATTCAAATGAGAGATCAAAGACACAAGAATGCAGAAGTGAAAACTGTAGGTCAAATCAAGGTCCATCTGGGTTGTCACTTCATTTCCCAAAGGAACTGGTAGTGGATGCCAAGCCAAGTGAGTACCATTTCTGCTTAAAGAATATGAGAGTTCTTCAGAGTGAACAAAAAGAGGATTCAATTTGTATCACTGCCTGGCCACTGAGACACCATCAGTTCTAACTCATGCCAGCAAAATGCCAAATCAGCCTCAAATTTGTAGCAATATTTATTTTTGCCAAACTAATCACAGTCTTAGGGAATCAAGAAATCAGATAAATGGAAGGAACCATTTCTGCATTGCAACCCTCCAACAAGACCACAGGATGCACATCTGATATTTGGACAGAAAAGCCCAGGTGCATCCCCAATTGTCATCCATTCTGCTGCCTTCCAGAAGCATTCCACCAGCACAGACTGTCTCCTCCCACCTCTCTCAGGGGACACACACAGGAGCAGGGCCAAGGGCAGGGAGCAGGATCATGGGCGTGGAAAATCTCTGCTTCTGCCCTCTGCCTCACCAGCTCTCAGAGATAAAGGCACCTGTAACCTCGGTGAGACAGCAATGCTGCCTGTTCTGGGCTGATGGATTCACTTCTGCAGCCATGCCAGGAAGCACTCAGAACCTGTTTTCCTTGCCTCCTGTGTCTGCTCTGTGGTGCACAAGAGACACCATTAAACAGCCACATATACTACCATTTTAACATGTTTAAATCAATTCCACCTCCATTCAGATAAGTGTTGAAACCCCCATGTGGCTGGCAATTCCTAGAAGAGGACAGATCTTTTCCAAAAGCTAGGCTGAACTTAAAGTAGATACAAAATAATACTATAGATTTTCTTTCTCTCTCTCCCTCATCACAGCCCTAAGATTAGCATAAAAATGTGCTATCCTAACTAAGCAGTCTGTTAACTGATAAGCTATCAAAAAATCATCTGTTATTTTTATAGCTCAAAGGCAGATGCCATTCCAAGAACCAGAGTTGATTGAGTAGGATTTTTAGTGCTTCGTAGATTTATCATTGTAAACTTGAGGTATTTTAAAAACAGAATGATTCAAGTCTTGAAATATTACCTCCAGAGCAATCAAGCATTAGGATTTTTGCTGGTCTTAAGTTTTATCTGGGATGAAATAATTTAATCTCACATCATAAAGAATTTGAGTCGTTTCTTAATGCGTGCACTAAAAAAATCTTTTCTGCATTACGGTCCAAACCGATGTAATTACTCAAAAGCATGGATGTCAAAGCTTCCCAGCTCCTCCTGCAGGGCCCCCTTCTGCACATTCTGTTCATATCCCCCTTCTCTGGAGCACGTTTGGTGAGGACCTCAGACAGCCAGTTGCAGTCAGGCTTAGTGTATCAGGTTTAATGGTTTAATTGGCTTGGCACTGAGGCGCTGCCCTGCCAATATCTGCCCGATGATCCTGCTGGGTGTTGTACAGAGCCTTTATTGCAAAGCTGAAGCACACGGGCCGCTGCAGGAAGGGAAAAGCACGGCCAGCATGGGTGGTGCACAAAGTAAATCAAGGATGCTGAGATTTTCAGTAGTAGGGAGAATGGAACAAGGCCAACGTGCAGCTTGTAGGAAGGGAGAGGAAAATGCGGAACGATGCTATCCTTGCCTTCCGTGTGATGTGGCCACTGGATCAGGAAAGCATGTATCGCTGTGGAGGAGCAATCGGCGATACCAGACAGGATTGGAAAGCTCCAGTGAATGGGCTTCTCCTTTCGTAATGAGAGACAGGTGCCAACGGGAATTAAAAGTCTGCAACCAGTTATTGCAATCCATATTAAACTTTTGTGAGTTGTACAAGCTTGCACATCAAGGCATGGGCAGACTGGTTTTCCAGGGCAGCTCTTCCACATTTTATACCAGTCAAAACAATTAGACATACCTCCAAGCTGATGTCCTCGGAGAAAGAGGCATGACATTACCCCCAAAAGAGAAATAACCCGAGTGTCAAAACACGCATATCACCCGTTTTCAGAGGAACTTGCCTCTGAAATATTTCAGTGCTTACACCAGCATGAGCTTGCACAGTTGGCTGGGATGAACTTCCTTTTTCACTAGCTTTTACTGAGTTCAGGGTTCTCTGCACAAGAAAATAAATCACTGCAGTCTGAAAACAGACCAATTTTTTTTTTTTTGAGCAAGAAATATTCAACCAGCCCAAAGAGACAGCAAAAAGCCGCTAAGATACAGCCTGACAGACCAAGAATACTTTGTTCGTGTGTGTTGGTTCCATGCGACTGACATTTCAAAATGCCTCATAATTGCACTTATCACCAGTTAATCCCAGTGCAGGGTCTCTGGCACTGATGCTCTGCACAGTGACACAAATGCATGCAGCTGGAATACACTGCTGGGAGACTTCTGCAAGTTTCCTGAAGAATTCCTGGTTCCACATGCTCCTGACTCCTCCTGCAGGCAATTGAGCTCCTCATTACACAGCAAATACGCACCTTTCCCAAAGCACATTCTGCTTTACTCCATCACTCCCTTCAGGGACAGAAGGCCCAGCAAAGAGACTTAATGAGTACTAATTTATCTCCCTGAGTCCATGGGGCATCCAAACTGCAGTACTTTGCCTCAGCTCACGAGCTGCCCCTGCACATGTTATCCCAGGGGGATCCTGCTTTTGGCAGACAGCAGGGAAGCGCAGTAGGTGGCTTTTCCGACTGACTGCTGCACAGAGTGCTGAGGTTTCAGGTGCCCTGCCTCCCTCTCCCCCACACAGTGGGGGTTCTTGTGTACTTGAGGAATAGCCATAGCTTTGGAAAGAGGAATAAACACCCTGATATTCACTGTCTCACAGGAAAAGATGCATCTTATTGTGCAGAATTCCTGACTGCCTTTTGTTGCAGGCATAAACTCACCCTGTCCTTACTCCAGCCCATCCAGAAGCTGTGCTGGTGTGGTCACTACTGAGTTCAGGCCCAGTTTGTGTGTCCAGCTGTGGGACAGGCAGCCCAGACCACAGGGTTCCCCACGTCCTGGCAAGCAGGGACAGGATGCAAAGCAGTCCACCCTAACACCCCAGCTGGCCTCATGGTGGCCTGGGGAGTTTGCCCAAAGGGGAAGGAGGCTCACACTAACCACACCAAGCTACCCTGTGGTAAATATTAGAAGAGACTGACTACTTTTGGGGTTTTACAGACCTCATGCTATGCAAAATTTAGAAAAAAACCCAAAAAACAAACAACCTCCCTCCTCCAAGCAAATAAAAATATCCACCTGCTTGTCCAAACAGCAAAAACAAAGCTCTCCATGTAGTGGCAACCATCCCCTGAATGTATGATCCTCTGCTAACCCTCTGCCACTGCTGGGAATGGCTCCAAGGTTTCAGTCTCTTCCAGGAGTGTGCTAGATGAATTAGTTTGGGAACTGGCATCACGTACTTTGCTTTGTGCTACCAAAGCTCTGAGTGAGCTGCGGTGGCATCCTGGGGATTCATATGCCTCAAATAAATTAATTTTTAAAACCAAGCACAACAAAACACTGGAGCAGGTTAAAAGCTGCTGTGTCAAAGCTGAAAAAGCATTAATGGTCCAGGGATAGCTCATTTTGTGCATGAATTTGCCCCATCAGTTTTTAGCAGCCACTCCCCTAACAGACCTCGGATTTTGCCAGCTATCTCCCAACAACATGGGCAGAGATGTTTTTCTTGCCCAAAATAGTTAAGTCATCAAACAGCTCTGTACTTACAAGGCCAACCTTTCCTGACCTTTCTGGCTAGACCAACTCCTGTTACATTAACCTCTGACCTCAAGTCTCCTTAATAGCAATATTCCTGGGCACTGTGATTTCCCTCCCACTGTGTTGGCTCAGGGATATATTTACTATCTTGGCTTCAGAATTTATTTTTCAACAGAAGTGGCAGGGACCACCCTATTCCACCCCCTCCTCATGCAGTACAAGTGAAGTAATTCTCAAGATATTATTTTACCCGAACAAATGTGCTTCAGAGTCTCCTTAGCTTTGTATGAAGCCCTGACTTCCTATCAAAATCAAACAGGGACCTGGTCAGATTTGAGATGGATATAAACAAGAAATGGGAGCCCATAATTGGTGATGGAAATCAGATAAGCCCCTTTTAAATACAACCATTGATAGAGCGATGGGAACTCAAATTACCTTTGATTAAGCCTCTTAAGAAAATAAAGTGAGGGGGAGGGAAAGGAGGGGTCTGACTTAGTAAAATTACCCTCGTGGATAAAATCACTGGGACAGGAGTGGGAAGGAGATGGGTGTAGCTTGTCAAACTTCCCAGGCTGGATGCAGCAGGAATGGAGCCAAGGAGAAATTCCTCACCCACCATAAGCCTTGTCAGTGCTTGTGATAGGGGCTCCCACTGAATGAGCCATGATAGGCATTTCATCCCCAAAGCTCTCCTTACTTCAGGCTCTGTAGCCAGAGACTGTGCAGAGATTATGCACAGGAACTCAGCTGAAATCAGATGGGAACACACAATACCAGCTTTCTGCAGGCTTTTTTAGCAACGGGGTTTATCTCATTGCTTCCACATTTAAGTAAACCAAATTATTTCAAAACTGGACCATGAGGACTGAGGAACTTGTTTGATGACCTCAGGGTAAATCACCTATGGATTTGGTTGTAAGCCTGCCTGGTGCACCTCTAAACAGGGGAAAAAAACCCATTTTGTCTGGAGATCTGGCTGACCTCTTCAGTTAATCTGATTTTCTCACCATTTAATTATAGTTAACTGTAGTGCTGAGGGACTTGTAGATACTTTGTCCAATTGGGAATGAAATTAAATTTTTGGATGTATATCAGGCAGGGGGAAAAGAATGACTTCCACAGTGAAACTGAAATAAGCGAAAAGAAGGAACTTCTTTTGTACAACACACTATTTTTCAGTAGCCCTTTTTCCATTTCTGTGACTTGCTCCCTCCTCCTGCCTCTCCCCACTCTGACAGGGCTTTTAATGTACTTTTAAAAGCTTCTCCTGATTGAAAAGATAACCTCAAGCCCAAAATATAAATATATTCCAGGGGAGGACAAGCGTGGACAAGGCAGGTTGACTATTGTCTCCCAAGGAGTGAGCAGCTGTGCTCAGCTGATGCTGAGCCCTGGTCACAGCCCGGTCTGGGAG
The DNA here is from genome assembly GCA_013398855.1 of Mohoua ochrocephala. Taxonomy (NCBI): domain Eukaryota; kingdom Metazoa; phylum Chordata; class Aves; order Passeriformes; family Acanthizidae; genus Mohoua; species Mohoua ochrocephala. The sequence continues at coordinate 418,369 of VZTA01026202.1, forward strand.
CTGCACTCTGCTCAGGACCTCACCCAGGAGAGCCACCACTGCCTGCATCACACCAGCAAAAGGGGATGGGCTCGCTCCTTACAAATCCATTCCCAGAAGCTCTGCTGATGCTGAGCCTGTGGAAACCTGCAGCAGCCATGAGGCAGCCTCCACGCATTCCTCCACTCCCCACTGGACTGGGAAAGGCTTTAGAAAAGAGCTGATGTTTTACCTGTTGCCACTCAGAACACACCTGACAGCTCTCGGAGCTGTGTTTGTGAGGCCACGTGTTCTTACCTGAGGGTTGTGTGGTGCCGAGTGCTGCTCCTCCTCTCAGGGTGCAGGGAGAGCAGCACACCCAAGGGAGCCAGCTCCTGCCCAAGGACGGGCAGGCACTGCAGGGAAGCAGCTCTCCCGGGAGAAGGGAAGGGCTGAGCATGAGCACAGGGCAGAAGCAGTCACCCCTCTGGGCAGTGCTAGGAGCTGTGCAGGGGAGGAACAGGCAGAGAAACGCTGGTTTCTCTGGGTTTATTGTCATTTAGGGATGCCAAGCAGCTCTGAGTCTCTCTACAGTCATGTGCAGACAGCCAGGCTGTCCCTGGAGATTCCTGGGGCACCTGGTCACCCAAGGGAAAGCCACAGCGAGGGGCTGCCCATGGCTGCTCCCTGAACCCAGGCAGCCTTAGCCAGGCATCCCAGGCATCCCAGGGTGGCAGCACAGCGCACAGGCACAATTAAAGGAGCACACACTGCGCTACATGTCAAAAGCTGGTTTTCACACAGTGCGCCTGGCTCTGAACACGATCCAAAACCATGTCCTCGATGCAACCGTGCTGAAGTCAAGGTCATCCCCCAGCCTGTCACCAAGGCACCTCACCCCCAAGCACAGGCCGGTCTGCTCCCGCGCTCCTGAGTTTCGGATCAGGCAGCCGCAGCTCAGGACAGGTACAATTACTGCGCTACTGTAAGGAATACCTCCGGCTTAATTACAGACCCAACCCCTATTTGCGGGTCAGTACTCTGTCAGGATAAATAAGCATTTTCACACAGTATTACATTTCTCTATTTCTTTTGGCTGATAATATTGGATACTGCCCAAGTCTGTCCCTAATGACCACAATAATCGTTCTTATCGGGACTCTAATCAGTGTCATATGCAACCTTATCACGCACACCTCTTTGTAAACATGCAGTGTTTAAGCAAGTGTAAGGTCATAAGGAACTCTAATATTTTAAGCAAGTTTGTGGAACACAAACTACTCATTTCTTCAAGAATGTTTAAAATTAAAACTTCTGATTCTGGAAAACAGAATATTTGGGGGCTATTGGGTTGAAATACAGCTGTACACAGAACTGATCTTTATAGTGACGGATGGGTCCCTCTGTGCAGATAAAATCCAGATTTAAAATATTTCTTTTAATTGTTATTGTCTTTGTGCTCAAGGACTGATTGTGGGAAAAATGCCATTCTCTGACCATAAAAATAAAAAGAAAATACCATAAAGTAGTAATTGGTCAATGATGATTGAACTAACGACTTTACAGTGCCAGTCAAACACATATAATAATTGCTCTTTGGACTCTTTATGAAGGTACACTACTGTTTCATAAGACTAATCCAGCATTATAAATTCTTCATTTTGTATCAGTTTCCACCATTATCACATAAGCCTTATGACAAATTGCATATATTATTAAAGTTTCCTAATTTAGACAACAAGACATGATAAAAATGAAGGGTTATCTCCACCGAAAACAGGTCAGATGCAAGTTGTCACCAAGATGGCAATTACTTCCCTTTGTTTAAAAATCTGACTGACGAGGCTTTGGAAGTGTTGGGTGCTATGATCTGCCCCTCCTCCTGCGGCAGGAGGCAGAGAGATCGCATCAAGTTCCAGGGACCTGCAGAGGCGAGGGGAGGAGGGAGGAAGGGAGAAGCTCACCCGTGCCCCTGCCCAGCCTCCCGCCAGCACAAAAGCTGAACTCATCCCTAGCCGGCTTCCTGAGATGTGGACGTGGGCACACCATGGCACAGCCACCTCAGCTGCTCTGAGTGTGATGTGTCGATCCTCCTCCTTTGCTGAGGCAGCCATGCTCTGGGAGATGCAAACCTGGAACTCCTCTCACAGCAGCCTCAGACTCGAGACGAAAGGTGCTCCACCTGCCAGCAAGTGGGAGCACCTGGAGATAGCCAAGGGCTTCAGGGTCCAAGTGTTCTTGATCCAGCTGTGACATGCTGCCGTGGCAGATTATTTGGCAGCCTGACTTCTTCCACTCCAAGGAGGAGCAGAGGGTAGCTTCGTGAAACAAGTGACAGGGAGCATTTCCAGGTACCATGACCTGTTGGTGTCGTAGTTGTACCAAGTGGTGCCTGCTGAGATCAGGGCTTGCCTGTGCTACCACTCAGGTGAGTCCCCACCCTTAAGCATTGCCAGCACAGACACGATGGAGCAGGGGAAGGAGAGCACCAAATCTGTCAGTGTCTGTGCAGAGAGCCAGTGCAACTTCGGAAAAGCAACAGGCTGCTGAGTTCCCTTTGCTGCAGGAGGGGAAAGGAGCCCCTCTTTTCCCTCAGCATCCCATTGAAGGCTTACAGACAGACCATGAGTTCTTGGGGTTGTTAAGTGCTCCCAGAACACATATTTTACTTTTTTGTTTTCTTTTTCCTAAATGTAGTCTTGGAAACGTATCAGGAGAAGACCGCAATTTAATTCGCAACATTAGGATAAGCTCCTCCGACAATTCTCCGTCCTGGTTGCGCCCTTGCTCCCTGTCCCAGTTCTGCTCTGTGGGATGTGCTCAAGGAGTTGGTGTCCCAGTCCAGTGAAATTGCACTGCGTCCTTTCCCTGTGTGGTCAATTTTGAGACTTCACAGTGTCTGTCGAGCGTGCTAGTAAAGTTCTCAGTGATTAAAACACCACCACAAAGGAAGGCATTGGCTCTGCTCAGCAGCATTCAGTCCTTGCTAGCTGGCAGGAGCCATCTCTGCCCTCTGGCTTGACAGCCTTTTTGGCCCCTGATGGAAATGACTGGCCAAAGTAGAGTGACACAGACTGTGATTCTGCAAAAACCTCTGTGCAGTGCCACAGGCTAACATTAGTGTGACCCTTGGCATTTTGGTATTACCGAGAAAGCGATGCCAGCTCCCCCAGCACAGGCTCTGCTGTGGTGAGAAGCCACAGCGTGAAGCACCAGGAGGTGGGAGACAAGCAGGCCTTGAATGAGAGGTGTACAGGAACCCAGGCAGGCCCCTTGTACGCTCCAAATTATGCTCAAAAATTAATAAGAATTATCAGATAGAGATAAAACACGTGATGGAGATACAATGTGCTTGTATGTCAGTGGAATCTCTACAGCACCAAATTGCACCGTACACTTTGCACATCCACATAAAAACACATAAGGGAAGAAAATAACAGAATTCCTTGGGCCACAAGTAAAGTACTGAGACAATATTACTCCATCATATGCTGTTAACAGTGCAGGACTTACAGCTCAGGTTGCAACCACATCTCCAGCGGAAGGGATGAAGATACAAGCCAAAAATATAAGGAAGAACTGGCAGTATAAGGAAGCTGAAATAGGAATTTAGGGATCAGAGCCACCACTGCATGCTAGGCAGGAAGGACCCCCCACTGTAGGATACTGCATGGGGCTGTGCTTCCTAGTTTGCCACAGCCTGGGAGTCAGGGAAGCTGAGGTTGTCGGGAGAGAGGATCACACGGTTCCCGAGTGCTCTGGAGGGTGGGTATCCACAACCTGCTTCTGCTTGGCACCTGGCACTGCTGTTTTGCGCAGTCGTGCTGGCTCAGGGCAGGGGCAGGACAGCTGGCACACACACAGGCTGTATCCCAGAGAGCCGTGCCAGGGAGACGCAAGTGAGTCTTTGTTATTAAGCTTTAGTCCACTGTATGTTACCTTGAAGAACGCACCAAGATCACCAAGTGAAAAATGTGTCTTGGCCATGGAGCTCTGAAGGGATAAATTTTGGCTTTCCTCTGTGTCAGAGACTTATCTACATACATTATCCAAATGAGATCTGGGTACATGTTAAACCACTAGCATCAGCCCAGACTGTGGAAGACGAAGCCTTACAGACTTGAAGCACACTTGAATGACAGCATTAGAAGTTACAGCTTTGGCTCTCAGGTCACAGCACAAAGTCCCTCACACTTGACCTTGACCCGCAGCTTCTGGAGAGGAGAGAGACTTTGTAAACCCTCAGCCTCTGCAAGACCAAAAATAACTGCCCAGTAGGAATTTAGAAATAGTAATTTCATCCCAAACTGCCGTCAGACAACAATGCTATTTCGACACAGTGGATGTGGGCTGGGGCAGCACCCAGGAAGGCGCTGCAGCCTTTAACTGTGCTGTGCCCACCACACAGCCTGGCAGCTCCGGGCAGGGGGATGGTTAGAGGCTGCCCACTGGCATTTTAAATGGCAAACATTTACTGTTACTGATCAAAATTTATATTTGCTCTGTGCAGGCAGCAGTCTCAAGCATCAAAGCTTCTGTTTCAACACTGTGCCAAAAGCCATAAAGTTTAAGGCTTGACCAAGCATTGATTCAGCACTAAAGCAGAAGCCTGGACTCTAGAGAGTACTGAATAGCTGGATTAAATAAACACTTTAAAATACCTCTAGCACTGCTAATAAAAACTGGGACTCAAGAAATGCATAGATGAACCTTTGTTTGCTGAGTAGAGTTTTTATTTTCATATTTAATAACTATATTCACAATGGGATTTTTTTTTCCCCTAAAATAACTATAAAAATAAAAACATTCCCAGTGAGATCCAGGTGCTAAATACAGGTATTTTAAGACACAGGTAAAATTAATTCTATTTGAGGCTCGTTAACAGGGTTCAAGGGTCCTGCCAACACTTCCTGCCTCTTTTACAGAGAAAGACAAAGATCAGAGGCAGTGAAAGAGCTGAGACAGAGACCTGAATGTGAGTTACAGCAGCATCTGTGGCAGCAAGCACAGCTTCAATGTTTCAAAGGTTCAAAAGACCAAGCAAAACCCAGACGTATTTCCCATGACAAATTCACCTGCGCTTCCTGTTAGGCAGATGTTAGCTGTGTTACAATGCCATACCTGTGAGTTTGAGCTGCCCAGGGCATGTGGGGCACACAGCCTCTGCCTGCTCCTTATCTAAGCACAGCCCGATCACCAACACATCTCCACGAGCAGAAAGGCCAGACACAGAGCTGGAAATGCCCTCAACTTCATCCAGGGTTTAACAGTACCCTCTGTTTCTCTTAAACCTGCTATCCTGGAGCCATGTGATTCCCTGGAAATAAAAATTAGTATAGCATTTAAAGATAGCATTTAAAGCTCTGGAACCAATTCTACTGGGAGTAAAAGTGTAGCAGGGAAGGCAGTGTGTGTTCTTGCAGACTTACAATGAGGTTTAAAAAATTTCCTTGAGGCTAACAAAAAATAATCTCGTCATTGTACATGTGGGATTGTGCAGGTGCTGGAGGAATATGAAGACCCTTGCAAGGGCCCAGTGCTAGGATCAGGGCAATACAGAGACAGCGCCCGGGGAAGCTCCTTTGAGAGGGCAGCTTGGGTTGGGAGGGGGAGGGCAGCTGTGCACTGCACTGCTCGGGATCATCTGGCTGAGCAGCACAGTCTAGTCCATCTGGAAGAAATAACTAATTATACCCCACCTCTATTTATGTCTAATTTTAACAGCAAATTTCCTAGGATATAAAACATGATCTGTTACCAGTCAGACTCAGTGCTAACGAATGTCAATGAGCACTGTGTTACTCTAAGGCTAAATGGTTTTGAACGTCTCCGTTTAGTGCTTTGGATTTAAAGAACAAATCAAATAAGATCTTCTTGACTAGGCTGTTTTACAAAGATAGGTATCTTCTTTCTCGGGATTTTCCCATCTTTCTAAAAACACTGTTAAACACCAACAGACTGAACCCCCACTCCCGCCAAATAACTGAAAACAAGTTATAGTCTGACTAGAGTGGAAACCAAGTTTGAGGCTGGGCCACAGAGGAGCTCTCATAGCTCCAAGCACAGAAAAGAACGATAATCAAAAGGGTGTACTAATACAGAGTCAAACAGAGCTACCCAAAAAACCCCAACAAAGTTTCTTTTTAAAGTTGCTTTACCTAATAAACTAACTGGCTTGATCTTTCTTCTCATAATATTTATTCATTGACAAAAACCACTTGGTGTCCCTTGCTTAATATTCCCTAGAGATTCCTTGTATTGTCCTGCAAGTGCCGACTTGGGATGTGTATCATTTTGTTATCTGTGACACTCTAACGGGGCTGAGAGCTGACAGAATCTACCTAAAACATTTCCACTCTGTCATCAATTTTTTTTTTCCCTACTGTCTTCAGTAGGGAATGACAAATTGATTTAAATTCTTTCCTACTTTGTTTTATCATTGGATTTGACAACTTATAGGGCTTGAACAAGAGAGCAACAAAGGAAGTAATGAGAAGCATGCTAGAGGCAAATACAAGTAGGGCCACAAAGATGGAGTATAGTTAAAAAATGCTGGCTGCTCCTGCCCTCATTAGTAAACAACTGGGTTATTTACAGCCCAAACATACTGAAAGTTAGGGAGGTGCTGCACTGAGTGCCCTGTGAAGAGGAAATTACAGTAATCAAGTCTCGTGGTCAAAAAGTCCAGGGCTGCTCCTCGTAGTTCCCTGTGGGATACAAAAGGGCTCACCACAGCCTACGCAAACGTCACCAAAAAATCCCCAACAAAACATCAAAAAAACACCCCAACCCTTTGATATCACATCAACACACAGCAAATTTCCAGAGAAAATGTGGGATCAAAAGGCTAGTTAAGGTTGCCAGATCAATGAACTACCTCTGCGCTTCCCTTCTCACTAGGACAGGGAACTGTGGAAGGAATGGATTGCTTCTACAACACGCCTAGTCGGTGCAGGATTCCCTTGGCTGAAGAGAAATATTCTTCAACATTTCTTGCAGCTTAAGTCTTCTAGAAGAACTAATATAATTAATGACATACCTTTATATAATGTCCACAGTTAAAAAAATACTGAGGTAGAATAGTCTAGAGTCACAAAATCTGTCTTCTGCTTCTAAGTGACCCACCTAGCTTCACATACACCATGAACACAGGGGCTTGTGTGACTTTCTCCTAGGTGCTGCATACCAGGCCCTTCAATGGCACACACGGATGCCCTGAGGCCCCTTATCCTCCAAACATCAGGAGCCAGAGCTGGAGTCAGCTGGGCCTGCTACTCATAAGTACAGCCCTTGGTAGTGGGTGCTGCTGGGTGGTTAAAGAAGGCACCTGGCTGCCTTGTATAAAAGCAATGAGAGGCCCTTTCCAGGATGAAATCCCTACACTAGGGAATCCCTGGTACCTAGGCAGACTTCAGGTAGCAGAATAACGTGGTTTTGCTCAAGTAAGCAAATGAGGAAACATATTTGAAAAAAGAAGGCTTGGGGTCAGCCCATCGCAGAAAACCCTTTTCCTACATTAAAACTTAAGGATAATTTAGGTCAGAAATATCCCAGAGAGGACATTTACTCCTGGTCTAGTGTATCTCTCCTTTATCTCCCTCAAGCTGTAGGTAAGACTTCTCCTAATACACCTTTTAAACCCTGCAAGCCGGTAAAACCGGAGTACCTCACTGCTGAAGCCTAGCAGTAAAAGCATTCCTGTTCTCCAGATCTGTTTTTCCGTTTCTGCAAAGTTCTAAGATCCTTGTCACAGAGATGTCTCTGTTTGTCACTCACAGCACAAAATCCTGACCGGGAACAGCTTCCTTCACATCTACCAGAGCAGTGCGGCTGCATGGAGAAACGCATGGATAAAGCTGTGCAAGAAAAGGGAGCTACACAGAGAGTGAAGCCAACACTCCGTGAGAACAACTGCAGCCTGGACCACAAGGCTAGCAAACATGCACAGGAGCCCTGAAAATAACAAAGATCAAAATTAGCCCCCTGGGGCATGTGGTTGGCTACGCTGTCTGTTTAAATAAGCTTAAATTTTTAAATTCAGTAAAAGGAGGCACCTTCTGCCACTGTTTAAAAGCATCTCATGAAAGAGAAATTTCAGTAATTTCTCAGGCCCTGGGATCTGGAACACAAGCATGCAGCACCTCAAAAAGAAAATCAGGGAGTTTGCTTCTCTGCCCAAGCTCTCTCCAGCCCCATGCCCAAGCTCACAGCAGCCACATCCCTGTGCAGACACAGATCTGTGCTGAAGTCATGCTTTATATGAGAGGAAGACAGCAAACATCTGAACATTTTTTTCTGATAAACTTTTTCTCCTTTGTCTGTTGTACAACTACCACATATTTTCATGGCTGAGCTGCACTGCATCTCTCTTTAACTTGGGTTTTATTACTCTAGAAATATCTGGGTGTTGTATTTAGTCAGTGAACCATTTGAGGGTTCTGTTCTTCTGAATGGAAGACTGGTGTTATTAAACCAAATTTTCTTTTCTGGTACAAAACTGCCCTATAGGTCTGACACATTTGGGCATCTTTAAATCTGTTGAGAGCATCTCCCTGCACAAGGATCAAGCACCTCTGTGCTTCAGAGACTTCTGCTCACTCCAGAGGTCAATGGCCCTTCATCCAGCTCCTGACCTCTCCTTTTCCTCATGACCGCCTCTCCCTGCCCACCATCCACCTCAGCAGTGAAAGGCCCCACCAGAGCCTCGTGCCCCACAGAGCACCTCACTGGCCCCTCGTTTCCATTTCCTTTCCTGTTTTGGGTTACACTCTAGTGTTTTGAACAACCTAAGGGCACCTCATTTACCTGATACCTTGAGCCAGGGGTACAATGCAGACAAGGCACCTTTCCCTGTCTGCCCCTGCGGCAGAGCCCAGAATTTAACCTCTGCAGGTTTCAAGTGCATCTGGGGGATGGTGCTGCCCTACAGCAAGAAGCTTGCCACAGCAGGGGAAAAACCCACGTGAAAGGAGCTAAACCTCTGTGGCAATAGTCTCTGGGTATTATCCTAGTGCCAAAGGCCCCAGGAAGCTCTCAGCTCTCCCTGCACCAGGCTGCAGGCAGCACACGCCTCGTCTCCAAGGGTGGGAGATGACAGCAAAAGCAAAGGAAGGTGTCTGCACTTGCCTGGCTGTCCCCAGCATCCACCTCCAAACTACTTCAGAATCTATTCGGTTTCCATTGGCTTACTGAAACCCTCTAACACAACTTCCCAGAGCAGGGAAAAACGAGATTCTTTTTTAAATGGAAACGTCACAATACTTCTGACTTGCAAAAAAACCAACAAAAAAAATTACCATCAGATATGTTTGTGCAGCAAGCTCATTCTTCCCTTTTTATAAAGCCACAAAAGATATAAAATATAGAACATCCAAGGACCACATGAAAAGAATGTCTGGATCTGTTAAAACATAAAGAAGGCCCTACCAGCCAAGGGCAAAAGTTTAGCAACAATAAAAGTGTCTTTAGGGTTTTGTTTTTTAAATGCATAGAGAGAGGAAAAGAGTTTGTGGTCATGTTTTCCAGCTTTATGTATATTTGTCTATCATTTTAATATAAACAGGGTGTATTTATAAAGCCTGAAGAAATGGGAAACAGATTCACTGGTTTCTAAATGCCAAGAAGTCTCTTCAAAGATGATAAGCAATTAAAGAGGAAAGTCAATCAAACTTTTATGACACTTCTGACCAAGGGTTTTATTTTTATTGCACAAAATCCAATGTGACAACAGATACATACAGTAGCTGCACCCACCCATCCTTCTGTTGTGAGGGGCCTGCCAGCATTCCCAGTAAAATCCCACTTCTGAAAGGAAAACAATGCTTGAATTCACGTACCCTTTGACAGAAGAGTTCTCAGCGCTTCTGAATATACTAATACGCACAGGAAAGCACATATAGGAATGGATACACATGTCAATTGCCATATGCATCCACAAGTAGTCTCTTACAGCAATTCTCCACACAGCCCCTAAGGAAACAGGATCTGTTTTCTACAGCAAATACTCAGGGGAGTCCAGAAATCCTTCAGTAGCCCTGAAAAAATTAAGCAGAAATGGAATAAAGTAGGAAAACAGACAATGCAGCTGGTGCGTTATTTTGCACCAGCCCCAAATATTCAGCTTGCATAGTGGTACAGACAATTTTATATTGACAAGGCAGAACTTCAGTTGTCAGGTTTTGACAGGCCATTTTGGTAGTGAAGAAGGTTTGGCTTTTTCCTGGGAGAGGGGGAAGGGGGAGAGGAACGAAGGTGCTAATTAAAGACATAGTGCATATTATGTGCCCATGGAAAGAGACTCGGAAAGTCTCATTAATGGCTCTTTTGATAAAGGATATCCAAAACTGGTGACTAAAACACAATGCAGTGGACAGGACTGTGTATTTTACAGAAGCGAGATGCTGCACACTTCAATATGTCTGGTTCCTATCTAAAATAAGCAGTTATAGAAATGTTGAGGGCAATTCATGAAGGATGTCTTTGGAGTTATGAGTTATAAGTCATTAAGTGACTGCAACCTATACATCGAGTAGCCTGAAAACAAAAAGCAGGAGAGAGCACAGGAAAATGAGTAAAAAGCTTTTTGAGATAAAAGATGCTTTTATTTTATTTTACTTTAAAAAAAAAAAAAAACAAAAAAAAAACAACAAAATCTTGTGATAACTCAGTTGTTTGTACTGACCTGGAGTCCGGGGACAGTCCCATTGTACCACCTGTAGTTGTGACACAAATACACCCTCCCTGTATTTATCCCCTTACTTTGAGCATAGTTCTTTAGCTGGAAATCAGCTGAAGCCACAGAAACCCAGCTACATACCACAGTACACAGAACTGGGGGAAGTTAGGGAAAGGCTGCTTTCAGCTAGAATGTGTCGTTCTATACAAAGGAGAATGTTTCTGTATGACAAGGGTTGATTGTTAAAATATTCATTTTTGTGGCGTTTTTCATCCCTGCCACAAACAGGATCGGAGGAGGTCGGAAAACACTTACTGAAGTGTTACTCAAGTGAGGCTCCAGAGACCTGGCAGCTGGAGCATCCCGCACTGCAGCTCACCTTCCAGCTGGCTGAGCACCACTTGTCCTGCCTGCTCCCACAGCACACAGGCACCACCACATCTTACTGCCTCCTGGCTTTGCAGGGAAAGCGAGATCTGAGTTTTCCAACCCTTTTTAAAAAACCATTTAAATGGGTCAGTTCTAAAATACTCAAAATGGCTTGCTTCACTGTGCAGTTCTTTTTTCTCACCTCCTTCAGCTTGCGAGCTCTTGAGAGTTACCTGCCAGAATGCCAAACTTCTTTGCTTTTTCCGTCATCACTTGGGGTGAGCATTCTTGAGGGACTGAAGTATTTACATTTTGTTCAATTTTGGCATGGATGCTCTGAGCTCCATTTTATCCCTCGGATGAAATTCATCCTGGTGTAAATCCAGAGTAAATCCCAAGCAACTCTGGTAAATCACTGAAATTACTCCAAAATTATACAACATGTAGGATTTGACCTTGAAAGTGCAACAGGCTTTCCTTCCAGACAAGCTAAGCCCCAGTCCCTTCTCATGCCATCAGTTATAGCAGCCACCTGTGCCCTACCCACACAAACCCGGCAACCCACAGGCAGCAGAGCACTGAGCCTCTGGCACAGTTTGCTAGAGATGAACACAGCAAAAAGGCAACAAACAATTATAGCTGGGGAACACGGGGCAGGGGCTATCTTTTGTTGTGCTGGTTTTATTGTAAGCTACAAGTGATTTGTTTGTTGGGGTTTTTTTCATGCAAGCTCACACATCCCACTACCCTACGAGGGACATGATCACGTGCATTTGTGGACTGAAGAGCCCTCAGGAACAGTCAAGTTATCAAATAGCTCATGTCTCTCAGAACTGTCCAAGCCAGAGCATTTCTACTCCCTCCCTTGGTGCTGGGTTTGATTCGGGAAGGCAGAATAAGTTAAATACAATGTGACGTGAAAAGTGCAGGAGGGTATCAGCAATGAACTGATAAAGCAGACTGTCTTTTCTCTTAAACGCCAGGAGACTGCTCAACATTAGTCAAGCAGAATTAATAATTCACATTGAGTAATCTGGAAAATTAGATCTCCTTCTGACTATGCCTGCAAGCAGCTTACAACTTGGTTTTATTCATTATTCTTGGAAACATCTATGAATAATTTTTGGTCCACTTGAATTTCTGTGGGAAGCTAATTCAGAAAGGGGAATGAGCACAGCTTTGGCCAATACAGTCCATTTTTTTGTTCATTTTTTGCATGTAGTGGTCAGCTGACTATACTGAATGCTGAAGTATTTGTTTGGCTCCACAGCAACTGATCCCTTTTTTCCGCTAAGAAGGTAAAATGTGTAACATTTTCATATTCAGTCTGAAGTACCACAACAATATATAGTTGTTTTCTATGCTTGTTTCGAGTTTCATTTAGCAGCAAGAGGAAGGTGGAAGAAGACAGAGGCAAAGCAATGCATTTTATGTTAGCCAAACCTGATATCATCTGGCCTTTCTTGGTGTCCCCCCTCCCAGGAGGGGTTTGCAGAGAGCAGAGCTGATCCCTGCTGCTCCCCGCTTCCCAGCTCTGCAGGCTGGAGCAGTCAGCACCAGCTGAAGGGAAGAACAGGGGGGAGCCTGCCAGCTCTTTCAAAGCACAAGGATCAGCATCTAAATGAATGGGTCACACATGAAACTTCATTCTCTGCCTGAAGCACAGCCTAGGAACAATATTTCTGGCCTGGTATGAGTGACAACGTCTCCAACTTTTGCTCAGTCAGGCTGCTACTGCATTCTTGCCTCTTTTCTCTGGGGACTTGGCTCTCCCTTGCATACCAGAGACGCAGTGTTTTAACGTGGAAAATCGACCATGCTCAAAACCAGACTGAAGGCCCAGGAATTAACAGAATGAGCAAGAAAAATGAATCACCTCGAGTCTAAACATGACTCAGGTTGGGTTTCTGGCCACAGATTAAGAAATACTGGAGGGGGGAAAACTGCAGGCTGCACTTTTCTAGATTTTATAAAAACCTTGACAAGCACATGCCAGAGATGGAGTACACACGATTGATTCCACGTTCTTGCAGAAGACGAGAAAATCTCTCAAGGTCCTTCCTGCCCTACTTTTCCAGGATTTTAAAACCCACCACCAGCATAAAGGTTGAGGGTGATACGGAGCTGGTGGCAAATCGCGTCATCCAACATTCTGATTTCGCCAGTGAAAACCAGCACAACCAGCGCTACTGATGGAATCAGCTGAATTCTGAACTTCCTAGCTTTTCTGGGACTAGCGAGACCCATAATGGTTCTTGAAACATTTTTTTTTTCTTTGTGGTTAAATTTTTTATATCATGCTTATCATCAGGGAGCTCCTAGAAATAATAGCAAACATGCGTGCATGAGGGTCACACAACTGCTAAAATGTTAATGTCATTTATTCTCTCTGGATTCTGCAGTTCTCCTGACCTAAGAAGTTTGTACTTCTGCAAACAACAATGGAGGAAGGTTTCTAGAACTCTGCTAATTATTCTAAAATAAGGAGATAGTGTATTTTTCATTAGCTGCAAAGATACAAAGCTCTGGAGACACTAAAAGACAGCCACTGCCAGTCTGGAAATTCAAGTACCAACTAAGATCTTCCCTAAAATGTTTGGCATTTCTGCTGCTGAGCAGCTTTTGGTTTCATGTCATCTGAAGCCCTCAGCTTCCCACCAAAGTATGTTTCTGCTTGCAAGCAATGCCAGACAGCAACAAACTGGAGCTTTCTGTTGGCTCTGAGGAGCTGTGCTGACCACACGAGTGTGTTCCCTGAGCCCGGACTGCCTGAGCAGCTGAACACACCCCACTGACGGTACCTCTTCCCCTCTCCGGTCCTTTCCTGGGTGACAGCCATTTACCAGAGGTTCCGAGGAAGTCGGTGAAGGTTTATCCATCAGGGACCTTTACCTGTCTCAGGGCAGCCGTGGAGCATACAAAGCAGCACCCACTGCTCTGAGGACTGGTGAATAGTGAAAGAGGAAGAAGGGGGAGAAAAAGAAGGGGGAAATTGCCTAAGTCCCCGACTTCCTAAGCTCAGAGCAGCAGAAGACAAGCTGCTCACCACCCACATCAAAAGTGCCTCTCAGCTCAGCATCCAAACAGGCAGCCAAGCAGCTGCCAATGGCACTACAGAAGGGGAAGGGAGCACACTGAGGTGCTGCACATTGTGGCAGGAAACACTGTCCACCACCTACATACGATGCCCTCCAGCTCTTAACACAAAAGTAAAACCCAATGCACAAGCAGTCCATATCCACCCTCCCAGTGCCAGTCATAATTTTAGAGATGTCACCTCCTCAGGACCACCACAGCTTTTAATGAATTTCTTTCATTTTAACATTTATTAACAGTCAGGATCAAAACTCGTCTCTAGGCATGTTTCTATTAATTCAACTAGACATGAAGTTGGTTAAAAATTCCTCAAGTTTTACTAACAGTCATACACAGGCACACAAAGTGAACAAAATGAACATTTGGCAGTATTTGTGCTGTCCAAATTGAAATTACTCTGCCCAGGCTGCACCTTCAGGCAACAGGGAAGGCTGGGATCCGCTGGATGGAAACACGAAGTGCCTAAACCAGAGAAAACATCCTTTGAGGATAGTTTCTGGTTTCCTTCAGCCTCATAGGAAATGTTTGAAGTCAGTCACTGTGAAACTCCCCAAAATCATCCCCCCATTCCCCCCGCCCCCAAGGCTTTGTTTGTAATTTCTTACGTGTATCTTTACTAAACAAATGAAAATGTAGGGGTCCATTTCTGAAGTCAAACAGTGCAAAGACCATGATTCTCTTCCTATCCCTCTCTTCCTAGCCACATTCTTCCAATCCCTTTGCTTTTTTTCTGCTGATAAAAGTGAAATTATTTTGGTTTTCTAACAGAAGGAAAAGAGAAAAATTAAAGCAAAGCAGAAGCTCACCACATAATTTTTTCCAGCAAATCAAAGCCATTTTTTTCAATTAGAAATGTTTTGATGAAAAATTACAACCACTTTTCAGTGAAGTGGCTTTATAGCTTCCCTTAATCTTACAGAGACACCCACATAGAGGCTGCATTGTTTAACCAGCTGTAGCATCTCCTCTACAGTCCCACTCTGCAGAGCTCCTTGCTGAGCGGTGAAAATATTTATAGCCTGGATTCCCAGAAGGGAAATCTCTAAGGTGCCGCTAATTAGTTCTCCTAATGCACTGTTAATAAAAAGGGGAAACACGTCTTATCTTGTGAATAACAGCTTTGCTGCTGTTTGCCATAGGAAGTAGGATATCCCATGAGTGTTACTCCAGGAACGAATTCTGTGGCCAAAACGTGGATCTCCTCCCGGGGTATCCCTTCAGCAGGAGGATCTGACTGACGTGTTTGTGGGGAGCAGCAATGACCACGTCTGCCTGCACCCCAGAGTGAGAACTCGTTATTACCCCTGTGCCCTACGTCTGGTTTCTACAAAGAGAAAATCCAAGATTTGATCTAGGAAGGAGCCCTGCTGCACCCAGGGTAGGTGCTCAGACAGACTGACGGACAGTTCTCAAGAGAGAGTTGCAACAAGTCCGACTACGATTCCCTTTGGCCTGGACACTTTCACAGGTGTTTGATCCAAGAAATTCATCACTGGAGTGAGATCCTATCTTCATCTCCAGTAGCAGATGACTTGTGACAGTCCCCCAGTAAGCAGAAGTCCTTACACTTCCACTGAGAAATAACCAGCAAGCCACAGTTTCAATAAAATGTGTAGAAAACATCATCAGATAACCACGACCTGTGTGCTCAGGGACATTTCACTGAGTAAGTGGTTACCTGCTGGAGAAACAGTGAATAGATAGCAAATAAATTCTTCTGGGCAGAGGTAGGGGATGGATTGGAGTCTTACTAGTTTGATCCATAAAGACAGGGGCCTTTGCAAATTTTCCAGTTCCTGCACTAAACTATTTTAGTCCCCAATAGTCCCGTTAAAACACCCACCACAAATCAGTTTTGCTCACCACCTTCTCTCAGCCCCCTTTCAGAACCAGTGGCTGTTACCCAGTAGACCCCTGCCCCTGCAGGCACTCTGTGTCTCACTCTGTGAGAGATGTTAGGCCTCCTTGTTGCCAGGAAGGCAGTCATTACTTAGCCTCCTGCCACGGCTCAAACGGCTGCCCCGTGCTCATCTTTTTACATCAAGTACAAATTCACGTGGGTGAGCATCTGGACAAGTACATTCATAAGAGCTATGGAATAAGGAGCGAAAATTTCAAAAGAAAGCAAGATACTTGCTAAACTCTTACGATCTTGCAATGCAGTCGCTAAGTGTCATTAAAGATGGGTTTGAGAAGCTTACCTGTGCCTACCTCTACCTGCGACCTTGTCCGAGTTAACCAGCTGTTAGCTAGAGCCCTCAAATTACAAAAAGACAGGCAACGGTACTGGAAAAGTGTGTCTTCACAAAGGAAAAATATTTCAGGGGAAAAAAAATCGGAATAGCATTTTAAAAAATTGGGATTTTGATGTCTCAGTGCAATGGTTTTCACCTGCCACAGTTTTAGGGTGGGGAGAGGAAGTTACTTACACCACGCAAATATAGCATGGTGAATAAAAATAATAATGATTTGTGATAAATTCAAGCCACATTCATGTTTGGCAGCTCTCTCATCATGCCAAGAATTTATCCAACGCCCCTTTTATTTATGATGAAACAAAAGTGACATAACACTTTGTCATGAAAGAATGCTGTAAATGATGCTTTTTTAATTATATACACTGTTGTTCTTGAAACAACTCTCCAGTAATTTATGTTTATAGTCCTACACATGCTGCAGAAATGGATATAAAATGCAGCTGTGGTCAACAACCATGTGATTTCGGTCTGATGCTAGCTCAACATTAAGTCTGGAAGAAGAAAGAGGGAGCACACACTCCAAGTGCTTTTCCCCATCCTCAATTTTTGCCATGTAATTGAAGCACTGGCCTACCAAAACCCAGATGTTTACAGTCAGGCTACAAAAAAGGGGAACATCCTGGGAGCCAAATCTGAACACTGATGGGTCTCTCCAGCAGATGAAGAACAACAACAGAAAATCCTGATTTCTACTGAAAATTTTGGGAATACTTGCACATTATATTGTCTTTCTTTGTATCTCAGGGCACCATTTGGACTGAGTGATCCCTCCTACCTACACAGGGACTTTTAGGTTGCCTCAGGAGTGTAAGATGTCAATAGTAGCAGCTAGGTCTGTCTCTGCTTTCCATCTCTTCCTCATTTTTCCCAGCACCTCAAATGTTATTGAAGCTAACATTCATAGACTTCTGAAAATTACTATTCGTACACTTCACTGTAGTCAGCATACAGAAGAACACAGCCAATGATATGAGAGAATTTTTGGGGCCCTCAGAAAATACCTGAGTTTGCAGTGCTAATAAGAATGGATTCCACCTCCCCTTTCTTCTGGTCACTCTTTCCAATAGAGCCGCTGAGCTTTATTCACCACGAATGTAAATGTCAAAGCAATGAATTGTCAAGGCCTTCGAGGCTGGGAAATAAGGGTATCGAGGATGTGGAAATTCAGACATGCAAGAGCTGTAAGATACCAGCACAGGCTTCCACTGAGCTCAGCCAGTTCTTGTAAGTGAATCCATCGCAGCAGAGCAAACAGAGACAATCAGTGGCACAGTGCAGAAGCCAAAAAAAGATCAAGGCTACTGTGAACTGTGTCCAAACAGCAACTGCAAGGTAAGATATTAAAGGAGATACATGGATAGAGACATAAACAGAAGCTTATGTGTTACTTCAGAGAACAGTGATGATGGGACCGCTGAGAACTGTTTGCACTTATATGAGCTTAAAATAACACCAAATGCAAAGAAGATGATCAAAGAAGAAACAGGCTTATCCAAAAATGGACAAATATGTATTCTGCTCTTTGTTTTCAGTGGTATTTAACATACAAATATTTTCCACTTTCTGGGTTTTTACTCCCCCCTGCATTCTACTTTCCACATTTATAAACTTAATACCTCACTTCTTCCTGAAATTCAAAACCTTGCTGGGTCCAGAAGTCTCCAGAGTTACAGGCCAAATTCAGTTCTGGTCAAACACAGTTAGGTTGAGGATCAGGGATGAATCCTCTGTGTCTCGCTAAACAAAGCATGCAGCCCATGAATGATGAACCTCTATCTTTTTGCTCTGGCTTTCTTTCAACACACAAGTTTGGTCCACTCCTTAAGATTTCTGACTTTCAAATAAAATCATCCTTTGAGTTCAGATGATTAGGAGAGCCAAAAGGCATTGTTTTAGTTTTTGCTACATTTAAAACCAGTTTGTTTTCCTTGAACCAGTCTGTCAAAGTCTTTTTGCAGTTCAGGCGTTATGTGAGAAACAGATTTGCCATTAAAATGCACAGTCGTGCCATCTGTATAAAAATGTATAGCACAGTAATGACATAGCCTTGCAAAATCATTAATAAAAAGAAAAAAACAGGAATGACTGACACTACTCAACTCAGGGAAGGGGGAGGATAGAGGGGAGAGACATTGACACCTTTGACTGACAAAGGGGGGAAGAGACAGCCCTGTGAAGAGAAACAGATTGATGCTTCTCCCAGATTCTTTGTCTTCCTGACAGAGTATGGGCAGCAGCACAGGCCACCTACTTGCTGCGCTAACGCCTGCAGCACGTTAGGCCAAAAGCTTCGGTGAAGTTAGCTAAGAAAGATTTCCACTACATTTTCGTTTATTTTGAGTATGCTTGCACGAACTCATTATTAAATGCCTGCTCAGAACTCCCATTTCGCCGGAGCTGTTCCTCTGCAGCCCAGCGCGAGCGGGCGGCCCCGCGTTCGGTCCCTCTGCAGCTCTCCCCAGCCAGGCCGGCGCTGTCTCGTGCTGCCCGGGGAGCCTTCCCCTGACAACACACCCCTGATTCTGGACCTTTGTACAGTCTGGGCTGAACCCCGAGGGCTGACAGCACCCCTGCCCCACTGCTTCCCAACTGGATTGCTACCTGCACACCCCTGCTTCTCCAGTCATCCTGCTCACACCGGAGCTTTTCCGTTTAAATGCTGGCGGGCACCCAGCTCTTGTCCCTCCCAGGCAGAGGCAACGTTGTAATGGCGACATCCTTCAGGTTCACCCTTACTGAGACTGTACCATGAGCTGAGGGAACAAGCAGCAGCAGTAGTGCAGAGTTCCCTCAGTGGCCTGGCAAAGGAGCACTGGCTGCTTGCAGCCCTCACGTCACACCTATTAGATAGGATTTAGGTTCAGGGTTGACGCGTGTTGGTCCCACCTCAATCTGACAAGCCGGCAGGATACTGTGATTCACAGAGGGAGACGTGCGAGTCTTCCAAAAATATGCCTGGAAGGAAAGAACTGATGAGGGCATCTGAAAAAGACGCACATATGGTTTTTTTGATGGCTAAATAGCAACCAGTTCTTTAGACTTTTCCTCAGGTCACACAGGTGAATGTTTTCCCTAGGCTGAAGCCTTCTAAAAATACCATGAAATAGATTCATTTTTGGCTATGTTGAGTTTAACAAGTGTCCCTTAAGCTTTGTTTACCCATCATCTTGTCAACGTGGCATATGCATCTCTTCGCTATCAACTACGTGCTCCACCCTTTGCGTCTGGCTGAGTGCTGAGAGCCGACTGCAGCCCACAGCCTCTGAATAGTCCTGGGGCACAGCCCAGGTCTCTTGACAAATCTAGGAACATGTGCTGAAATTGCAAAAGCATCAAAACAATAAAAGCCAGAAGAACATCTTTACAAGGTATTTGCTAGCGTTCACCCCAGGGACTTCACTATCATTTGAGAGGAAACATTGTAATTGTGGTGGAATTATAGATTACAGTTTTACTGGGACTTCCTAAAGTTAACCTCCACCATTACAGACCTAAATTTGGAGCAGTCCATTGTGCCTCTTGGAGGAGAGCCGCTAGTTCATCGCTAGCAACTTCAGTTGTATAAAAAGAACTTTTTTTAATGATGATTTGTGTTTCATAAGCATTGCACTATTTTTAGCAATATGAGAAAGTAAAGCGTGCCTCCTTTTAAATCTGGCTTTTACTGCACCCTGTAATTTATGGCGATATAATAAGTAATTTGAAAATAAAGATTTGAGACAACATTTTAGCATTAGTGTTTTTAAGACAAAACAAACATTCAAAATAAAACCTAAACCACAGCAATGAAATCTATCATTAAATGCCTACTTTCTGCTAAATTTGTAGCTATGGCAGCTTAAATCTCAAACATTTGTTGTGACCTCTTGCAAAGTAAAAATAATCATATTATTCATTGTGGTTCAAGACCAATATAGGGTATTATTTCATCCTAGCCTTAAATATTCACAGAATTATATAGTGTATCTTTAAAAATTGTATTAGCTACTCTTTGTTGAGTCCAAGTGACTGCTGGTTTTCAGAAAGAAATGTGTATCACCTCATTGTATTTGCTTTATTTGTGAAGACTAGCACTTTTTAGGCTCATTTATGCATAATACATCAGATGTGACCTGTTTAATCAATGCCAAAGTTCTTCTGAATCAGTATCTCTGCGCGAGTTTCAAACACAAAGGCTTTTGACTGTTCATGGAAAAATTCAGACACACTTTTTCTCTCGTTCACTGTGTAAAAGCTGCTACTGTACTGTGGTGCCAAAACTCAAACTTAGACTGCAGTGAATAATACATGCCAAGCAGTTCAACCCAGTCCATTACGTCTCTCAGACACACTTATGTCCCACCAAACAGAACCTCACATGTCCCCATTTATCCCATAGTTATTTTTCTGAGATAAGGAGAGCATGGGAACCGGCCCTGGGTATGGACATAGGCATATGGCAGTTCTTCCTACCAACACGCTTAACAAAAGCCACTTCTCTGCCTCCATTTCTGTTTTCACCTAGCATTAATATCACTTAGGAATTGGTCATCGAGAGAAGCGTTCTCTTACCTTGATTTTAAGGAATTGAAATGTCATATTGAAAAGTTTTCCAGAAACCACTACGAAAGACTTCCAGTTGCTATGCATTTTCAAGCACCACAGGAGACTGGTTGAACACCCGAGACCTTCTTCAGGCAAAGAAGGCAATTTGTAGGGAGTGAAGTTTACCAATTGTTTTCCTCCTGTGATTTCTGAAACAGGTAACATTTAGAGAAGAAGAAATAGAAGGGATTTTGTCTTAAAATCTCCGTATCTTTTGAGCTTCAGACTCAGATATCTAAGTACTGCTCCCTTCATTCTTCAAATCCATCATAGACCTGTGCTATGAAGCATCCAAGTGCAGTACAAATTGTGTCTGTAGCCGTGCGTGAACTCTGACTTTCATTTGCATGCACATCTTATTGGAACAAGAAGGTTTTTCCTGTTAGAAAGACAAACTACTTGATTTCAAGAAGCCAGAGACAAGTGATTGTGTATTTTGGAGAGCAGCTGGAGTCTATCCATTAACCAGATCCAAAACTGGCAAGCAAACTCAAATTTTAGAAGAGGCCAACAAAACAGGAATGGCTATCTAAGCATTGATACAACCAAATTTTACCCAAGCAGAAGATCACTTTAGGCTCAAAATGAATATTTAGCCATTAAAATCCTTCTCTGAACTCCAAAACTTTCTGGGGCTCTTGTCAAACCCAGTCTGACAGGCCAGAGCACCTAGACCTAGAAAACTGGATTCAGACTTTCGTGGCTTGAGATCCCCAGTCCGCCTCTCGAGCAGCACATGTGAGCTCTACAGCAGAAAAGGCAAAGATTGACATTCTCTCTGGGTTTACACCCATACCAGCTTGCTGACTTCTGTGTGGCTTGGCAGGTGCAAACAAGAAGAGAGTTTATCTCTTGCTCTTTATTTCTTGAGCTCCTAAAGCTTTTGGTTGTTGTTTTAGACCAAGAGAAATATGCACATTTAAAGAAAGAAAAAAAACTTTAATAATTTTTGTTCTCTCTTCAACTGTTACGTAAATGGCTCATGTAAATCATAAGCTGAAACTTTGAAATTGATAGATTTGAAGATCAATATCTTTAGCATGGCTTTTTGTGCCATACAGAATAAAATTTGTACCCACTCGTACTATTTTGTCTGATTCTTAAACATGTTTTTGACTTTGATATAACTAGCACTGAGTCTGGGCAGTTTTTTCCTGGTAACAATTTTTCCATAACATAAATATGAATTTATGAGAATTTTGTGAGAATGGCATAAAAGGAGAAGTAGAAAAGGCAAAGAAAAAGAGAGGAAATCCATGTTAAGGTAAATTCATTCTCAAGAGCCAATGAGAGCTTCAAATTTGTCCGCACTGAAGCCAAGCTCGGGCTCTCTGTCTCTCTGGAAGAGCTGGGTTCAGGGAAGAGTAGGTGCAATAAAGGACGCTACACACAGACTGGCATGACTTACAGAGATGACAGTGCTGGAGATTGCCAGCCTGAACAAGCAGCCTCAATGGAGAGAGGAGCAGGAGCAGCAGCATTTCTCACTGAGGTAGCTGCACAAAAGTTTACAGCTGCCAGGCTGAAGTTCACGCAATGGCAGAGCACCTGTCCTCCCCTTTTCCAGGTGTGTTAGCATTTATGGAACACTTAAGATTTGGGAGGAAAAGGTTAAGAGATCTCTGTTCCTACTAGCTCTTTCCTATCCCTCTTCTTGAAATCTGTGGAACTCTTCATATTTATAGATTTTTTTTTTTCCTTTAACTAAATACAGCCTTTGGGGGAAAAAAAAAGCTTTTACAGAAAATGGTAATGAACTTCACCAAAATGTGGGTTTCATGGGGAAAATAAATGTTTCCTTTCATAAATCAAAAATCCTATTGAAGCTGTCATTGTAGTAGTACTTGTTAAACTGGGAGAAGATACAGAAAATTCTCAAACATATTGATATCATTTAAAAACAAACAGGGTGAACGGAAAGGGAACCAATTCATTTTTAACTTTCATTAAAAAAACCAACTTCAAAAACACTGTAGATGTTCATGAAAATAGATTTTCATTTACTATCAGCTCTAGAGGCTAAAACCATATACTTATTCTCTTTTGAGTTTCACGTAATCTACTAATCCACATTTCAAACAAAAAGAAATGGCAAAATGCATTCATAAACACAAGTGCCAATATGTACGTGTCTGAAAAAAGCTAGCAATTTAAGACTCTTTAGACTCTTAAGTGTTCCCCAAAGAATGTTATTAAAGACTGTTGCAAGAAAAATAATGTTAGTAAACACCTTTATGATGAAATAATTGTGTGGAAGGCACTGTCACGTAAGAACATGGACCTACAGCCAAGGACAATTGCTTTACTATGGCTTAATTCATTTATGAAACACGAGGTGTCAGTTTTATGTGGTTTGGCTAAGACTGGTGTGGATTTTTTTTTTAATTATTCTTACAAGGCTAATGGATTATAATATATTTTGCCTAAGCTTGCATTCCATAACACGTGTTTTATACGGGGGATGTATGATGTATTCAAGGCCTCCTTTCCCGATTAATCGATGGATCAACAAACATCTCCCTATTGTATAAAGTACTGTTGTCTGGTTGCATTTAAGAAAAGATTATTTGCTCAGAGCATTGTGAAGTTACGGGAGGAGGAGGAGGTACGCTAGCCAAGGAATCCTTTTGTGACGATTCAAGAAAACTGACAATCATCAAACCAAAGACTTGCCAGGCATGGAGGTTCACAGGTCATTGGTTCAGAGCCTGCAGTGCACTTCAAGTCATCTCCTACACGGAATACAATGCAGAATATGAGCATGCTCAAAACACAGAGTAGGCTGAAGAATAGAAGAGACCTTTTCTAGTTTTTTTTGATCGTGCTCAGCCTAGGAACATGAGCCCTTGAACTAGTATTGTTTAATGGCTGCAACATGCTGTACTTGCCTTGGATGAGTAGGGAGACCCAAAGACAGGGCTTGTAATTTCTCCAAAATCCCTCATGCTGTGCTGTTCTCAAGCCTCAGGGCTCTCTACTATAATTATCAAAGCTGAACCACACACTGCCAGGCTGCCAGCCCTTCCACTGCCATGGCACAGATACTGCAAGCCCTTGTGGTACCTGGTTCTGCTCTGAACTGTAAAGCAGGGCTGACTCTGTGGAAACCCAGGAGCCAGCAGGTGAGAGAACAACGTCTAGGAGAAGATTCACTATCAGGCATTCATCCGGACCCGTTCTGTACATCCCCAAGCGGATCATCACAATTGACTTGCTTCCACAAATGAATTTGGTATCTGCCAGGCATGTGCATTGCCTGTGACCGTGCACACCATTCACTCTGCAGCTGCCGGTCACACAGGGTACAGATCATGGCGACCACACAGAGAGGCTCAGGAGCCCATTTCCCAATCCAGCCTCACCTCTGAAGGAGGCCCCTTTCACGATCTAACCACTCACTTCTACTCTGGCACACACCACCCCTCCTTCCTTCCTTCCAGTGGCCTCTGGCTGCACTTGCTCCCCTAAGATGGCCAAGGGACCGCATTGGCTTGAACTAGATGTGCAGGTAAATTCCTGCAGCAGATGCAGCAGACTCACCCAGCTATATTTGCTGTCAGCTTCTCAGCTCTCCCTAGTTCAGCAGTGCCCTATTTTAGTTTTCAGCTGTTGGTTTAAAGGGAGCGGTGGAAGAAAGTGCAGGTCGCGTGATCTCCTGTGACGGGGATGCAGAAAACAAGCCTGAGTGAACAGTAACAGGCACAGATTGCCTGCAAAGGGAACCGTGTGATGGCAGCAAGCTGCCCAGCAATCAGACTCCTCTCTATGGGAGGGCAAACTTTTTTGGGGGAAGAGAAATACGCAAACCTGCAAGCCTGGCCATACCTAAGGAAAAGCAGGGTCCTGCTGACCCCAAGGAGCCCTCCTTGCAAGCTGTGGGGCACTGCCTACTTCATAGCAGCAAAGCTCCATGTGGGTATCAGGGCAGGGAAAAGTACTCCATCCTCGGAGAGTCTTTTAAAACTGTAAATCACTTTTCTCTCTCAAAGTAATTTCAGAGCTATTGTGTAATACAGAGGGAGAAAAAAAACCCTTTTCTTTTCCTAAAAAGAAGGCTTTCGCACCACCTACAACCCAGGACTAAACTTCAGAGGCAGTTACACAAAGAAAAGGATTTCTGTAAAGAAATCAATCAATCATTCGTCAAGTGTGGGTTCAGCACCTCTGAAAACCAGGCCGTTTCTCAGGTACATGAAGATATGAGATCTTTATTTAAACCACCCTCAAACTGTTTCACTCAAATCTCAGAAAACTGTGACCTAAATGCCTTAAAAGAGCTTAGATTTCAATACTAGCCTCTCTGGGGCTGAAACCACCGCTCCTCAGAACCTCCAGCTCACCTTTCCTTTCAAAGACCGCAAGTAACAGGGAAAACCACTGCCCGCAGACAAGCCAGACAGCTCTCACTGCATCGACTGGACCAGGGGCTACAGGGCTTGTTGTTACTTACAGCCATCTTACAGCTCTCCTACTGGAAGCTTTCAGAAGTCTAAATACTCAGAAAATGGGCCTTTGACATACTGCCCTCTCTCCCTCACTTCCATGAACCTTCTACTTTCTTACATACTGTAAAGCCCGTTGTTATAATTAACTGTCTGTAACAAAGTGATCCAAAGTAAGGCTGGTATTTGTCAACTTTCAGGACTTCATTGTTTTATAGGCATGGTCAGAGCTCCTGAACAGTCAGACCCCACTTTTATCGATATTTTGTTATTTTTTTATTGTGTGTACACAAGCAGAGTAGGTGGGACTGATCCATCGACACCTGCAGTACATTGTGGGTTACTGAAGATAACATCACCTTACCTGGAATGACTTCAGTCCTTTGCAATAAAGATATTCAAACTCTTAAATGCTTAATGGTACACTGAGGCAAACAATCCATGGAAATAATTTTATGGTTCAGACCAAAGGATCAAATCAAAGTATTTCACCAATTTCAATGCACGTTATTTAGAAGTCTCTGTCACACCAGATGGTCTTAAAGGAGGGAGAGGGCTTATAAACCAAGAGGTAACACTAGTGTTATCTTAGGCACTTCTAAAGTGCAGCTCCAGCTCCTGGTTGAGGCAGGGCCAGGCCAGGCCAGGCCTGAGCAGGGAAGCAGGAGCATGCTTCCATGAGCATGGGGACAGTGGTCCACGGTGCCCTCCCAGGGGCTTGCCCTCATTCACAAAAGAGTGCAAAGGAACTGGCAGCCAGCGGCGAAAGCAGCTCGGCAAGTCCCCTCCCGGTGGAAGCACAGCCCCTTCGGGTGGCTTTGCAGCTCGTTGCTCTCCCAGCAGCAGCCAGCCTGTGTATGAGAGTCCTGTCTCAAACCTGCCCGCTGACGCACGCGGGAGAGCCCACGGCGGCGCGGCCCTGCCCTGGGCCTGTTGCTTGGCTGGGGCTGCATCCAGGAGGGACAGCCTTTCAGCAGGTGCATGAGCTGCCCGACATCAGACAGGTTTGAGCAGATGGTGATGTGCTCCGCTTCATCCCCGTGCAGAAAAAACAATTTTATTACCAGGCACGGAGTGTTTGGAGTATCAATATCTGCTGCTCTTTGCTCGGGGCTGCTGACAGAGCTATCACTGGAGGGCTGTGATTTACCACTGTCGTATTTATTTACATTTGCCTCTCAAGAAAAGTGGCAATTTGCCAGATTTGAAAGTGCTTAATCAGATCTGATGGGCAGATTAATTAGTGCAGGTCACAGCACTAGTTGTCTTCCAGAAACATTACCTTTTCTTTTTTTTGTCAAGGTAAAGCAGGAGGAGGCCAATGCTGCCAGTGTGTTTTACATTGTGGTAGTTTAAGTCTCTGTGGGTTTATTTCATTTCCTCTGAGTAAATGAACTTTGCTTCTATTTCTACCATGACAGTGTACTCCAAATAAAATAGTGCAGGCACATACAGAAACTGGAATGTAGAAAGACAAAAATCTTACTTATCTCCCCTTTCCATTCATACTGCTCATAATAATCCTCTTCTCCCTTCCCCTCCTCCCCCCACCATGGTTACTGCCCCTCCAGTATGATCCTCTCGGTATCTTTCCATCTTTGAAAAAAGGTGTTTTGGACTCTGGAGCATTTTCATGACACATATATACACACGCATTTATACAGACATTTATTTTTATGCATGCAAATAAATAAATATATAAGTACAGAGAGATGGAGGCAGACAATGTATTTGCCTAAATGTTATACCAGACTGAGCAATTATAAACTCAATTGGATTATTCTTAATTTTCACCGCCCTGACTGAAATTTGAATGCGGCCAATTATATACAGACTGACAAACCAGAGAACATAGAGATTAATTTTTTATGGCTACAGAACCATTTGCACTCCATAACCTTGGGAGTGACACGCTGCTGATAATCAGGGACACGCGTTGTTGTCATGCCACCATGGTAAACGTGAAAGGACCTTTTACATCTGTCATGCCACAGAAGGCAGGAGTGGCATATGGAGAGCCAAACCTCCCCAGGACACCACTGGGACCGCATTACTTTTTGAACAAATGAGAAAAAAGTATTTCATGCTTTTTTCCTTTACAAAAAGGAGTTAATTGGGACTTCAGAGAGCAAAGGAGGGCACAACTAGCGCGCGGATTGTACACGGTCACAGCATCAGGGCTCCAGCACCTGGCCCGTGGAATGTCCTCACCACTGACCCACGGCATTGCAGAGGCCAGAACTTTGTCCTTTCCCTAACACAGAGCATGGCCATGCACAAAACATTCCTTTACAACTTCTGGGGGCTATTAGCAGGCATAAGGCCCAGGACACTGCCACACAACCAATCAAGATACTGTGAGGTGAGTAGATCAGGGAGTTTGCTATGAAGATTTTCTAACTTTATCCATTCAAACTCTTTTAAACTAGGCTTATTTTCCTTTCCTCTGACACTCAGATTTGTCACAGCATTAAGGGGAGAGAGAAGCAGTCTCCAGCATTGTCAGGTATCCAAAGCCATGCGTCCCCGCAGGATTTTGCAGGTAGCTGTGACCTGCATCCTCCTCCACCCATTGCCTTCGGGAAGTCGCCCTGCAGTGACCAGCCTGGCAGGAGGCTCCTGACTGCCTGAGCAGGAAGGTTAGCTCACAAGAGGGAAAAACATTTACAGACATGCCCAGTGAAGAGAGGGACTGGGTATGGCACAAAGCAATACAGTTAAGCTGTTCAGGAAGGATATAAATGGATTGATTTTTTTTTCCTTCTTTTTTTTTTCTTATGTATCCTCGCTCTCACACACACATCCTGAGAAAAAGGAGAGAAAATCCCTGCCACAAAAAGAATGACCATAGCTCTAGAGCCAAACCCCTATTCAATAAAACAAGCAGAGAATGTGTTTTTACATTTCCCTATTTACTCTGACTCATTTTATTAAGTAAGTTGAAGATGATAATTTTTATGCCCATTTATGACCACATTTCCAATACACGTGGCACCCTGTAAATCCTACCAGTGCTGCACCCCACCCAGGGCTGTGCTCCAGCTTCCCATTCATTCTGTGATTATGTTCATGGGGCTCGGCACTGCCACTGCAGGTCAGGCTATGCCAATGTTTCCACTCGAACTCTCTCCTGGATGGGTGTCCCAGAGCATGGATTTGAATTTAACTGGGCTTTGCTTCACACAGTGGGACAAATTCACTTCCCTCCACATTATTAAAGGAAACAAACTCCTAGAAAAACATCTTGCCTGATTTTGATTAAACGGAGATGAAGGAGTTGAGAGGGAGAAGCCCTGCCTTTTGTTTGAACATATATTTGTCTTTAATTATCTCCAAGGATCCCACTGCAGTGGGACAGGTGGTTACAAGATGCTAACTTTTCTCTAGCAACATCCCTCATACATGTTCAGTTTCCCACTGCTAAAGCGGACGGCACAGTTTATTCCAGGGCCACCTCCCCTTTTTGCAACTGTAATTTATAACCACAAAACTTGCACCTGTAATTTTAAACCCACGTTTGAATTGCGGGGAAAAGTCAACTAACCCCTGTCTGTCATTGCCTTTGTGTGCAGCCAAGTCACAGAATAGGCAGCCACATCCTCTCAACAGAGGGAAAAAATATTGCAGTTACAGCTGGTAAGATGTGCCCTGCTCCGTACAAAGGAAAGCAAGTTCTCAGCTATTTTCAGTGACAGTGAAGTTTCTTAGTTCTCTGGTTAAGAGGGAAACCTTCCAAGAAGGGATGTAAGGACAGGCTGCTGGCTCAAGCTGCTGGAATGCTCCAACAATAGTGAGGAGAGATTTAAGATGCTGCCTTTAATCAAAAGGGAGTGTTTAGGCTGCAGCTTAATGGTGACGATGTGAATGTCAACACTGTTAACAGTTTCACTGCTGATCTGATTAGCAGGAAAACCCAGTTAGTCCAGGGCTGTGGGCAATTTGAGTAGTTTCCCACCCCTTCACACCCACTTCATCACTTGAATCTAACTTAAAAGAACTGTTAACTTTTATAGAAGCCAGATATTTCATAGGCTCATTCCTTCCCTTGGAAAGGCAGCAGCTGTTATGTATTTATTTTCAAATAATAAAAAAAAATAGCTTAAGCAGTCACATCCATATTAAGTTTCTCTGGGCAGGGCCCATCTTTATGTTCTGAGCTTGTACAGCATCTAATTCAATCTGGAAAATAATAATAATAAGTAACAACTGTGTAAAAGATTGCTGTAGCATGAGCTGACACAATGGTCTCCTTCAGATGAGCCTAAATACATTTCCAGTCCCAAACATTGGCATCTTACCTCTGCGTGAGAACACCCCACAGCTCCTCGTCACTATTACAGATCTGACTCCACAAGGCATCTTCTCATGTGAAATTTTATTTGAAGAATGAATAACTCCATTCCTGGCACAATGCTACCAGAGCAGGCTCCAGCCTTCCAGAGGATGCTCTTTACCTTTACCAGGCCAAGCTGCCCATTATGAAATTCACCTTCCACTAACACATACCTATAGATAGCAACTCTCTAAATCAGCTGTCGGGGCCATGTTGCTACGTTACCCAGAACAAAACTTGCATCTCAAAGAGGTCACTGTTCCAGAATTTTAAAAGCTGGGTTTCTGTTTCTCTCACAGCTGCAGGTCGCAGCTGTGATGGTCTAGGGCAGTAATGGGCAAGGAGCAAATCCCCATTCTGCTTCACTGGCACCCCAAGAGCTCAATGTACCCGTGGAACTGGTGCTGTACCAAACTCAGCTGTCAGGAGAAGCTGGGCTTGCACTTGAGCAATTAATAATTTTTCGTTGCCCATATCAAGTCTGACTAGCATTTTTATTTTGACCACTCTGAAATAAGGTGAGAACAGCCCCTTCTGACTGACATCTCGCATAGGACAAACCATTTTCCTGCTTCAGGGTCCACGGTTTTGGTTTGCGTTGTTCTATGATAGCAATTCCCACTGACTTCAGTGCAAATCATGCATGAAAACAGAATAATTAATCCCCAGAGGCAGTATTTTAAAAGCTACATTTTATTTTGGAGGCAATTCCTTGGTACAAGAAAATCACTGATGCCTGATCAACAAGTAAAGGGCCTTAAGTGCTTCAAGACATCACAGATGCATATGTAGGTATGATAAATAAATTGAAAATGAAGAATGAAAGTACATGTCAGTACTTTACAGATAAAAACCTTACAGGGATGTTATAAACTCTGTCCAGGAAGTATAGTGGAGATTGGCAAATACAGCCACCGATTCTCTATATAGCTATTGCAAGGGGTTCTGCAACATCTCCTCCTGATGCTGGTCACAAACTACCCTGCAACAAACTTAAAATCACATAGCAAAAGGACTAAATCTCCTAACTATAAATAAAGTACTAAGAGAGAAAAAGAATTAAAGAAGTTCTCTATGCAGATACTGGATGAATCTGCCTAGAGCAGATGCTCTGCTCGACAGAGAGTACAAAAAGTGAAATCTGACTCAGGTGAAAAACCCTGCCCTGGACCCAAACCAGCAATCATTTTAGTACTCTGAGCACTAACTGAGCACCGGAGCATTTGGTACTGCTTGCAGGAGTACACAGAATCAGCAACTACAGAGTTAAAATGGCAAATGAAAGGAAACCAGGTCTCTAAAAACTCTGGGCATACCCTGCTCCGACTCAGGACTGTAAAGCTGTACAGTCCTCATGCCAGGCAACAACCATACTATTAGTAGTTGTGATTTCTCAGTCAATGAATATTGATTTTAAAGATTTATTAGCTTGGTGTTCTTTGGAACTTTATTGCTTGATCCCATTGTCCCCTTCATTTTTTGCCCTGAAGCAAGCAGGGTAAACAAACTGTTTCATTTGCATGCTCCTGTGTCTCAGGAAATGTTTCTGAATTCTACACAGAAAAGATGGCAAGATTTTAAGCAGGGGGAGGGAAAGCCCCAAAAGAAGACAACCACCATACCTTCTCAACCCCAAATCTAAGGGTAACCTCACAGCTGTAGGACTCTCACATGGAGTCTTCCATGTACAACTAATCACCAAATAAGCTTTCTGAAAACCTTAGCAACTGGATGGACTTCTCTTACTAACTGTCTCAGAACTGAGAGCTTCATTCCAGACCAAAATGAGTAAAAATAGGTAACATCAGCCTTGCCAGGCTTCCGGAGGGGGCAACCATCCCCTGTCCATTGCTGTGGGGGACGCCTCATTTTACCAGTGTGCCTTGGGTCACGGGCTCAGTCGCCCCAGTGCACAGCACACTGAGTACCTGAATACTCTTTGCCAGGGTGGGTTTGCCTTCTTAGTAAAGAGCAAAGGACACATTCAAAGAGTTGTGGCTTCTCTAGAGCAGATTTGTCCCTTCTTTTCTGTTGTAGATAAGTTGCACTAGCAAGGCCGGCATTGCCTCACTTGGGAACACCAACACGAATCTCTGTGTTCAGCAGCTTCAAGGCTACCCCACTTCTTCCCACCATACTTTGGCCTACCCTGTGTCTCAAGGAAGCAAGCAGCATCTCTGCAAACCTTCCAGATCCTGGCAGCCACAGGCCCCAAAGCATTTCGAGGACAAGAGCTTGGGTAAAACTTTCCCAAAAGGAGCTCTTCAAAGAGGTGCGATGTCCCTCTGTACCTCTGTCTTGGTGCCAGTCCTATGCTGAGGTGGAGCAATAGCTGCTGCAGTCCCAGTACCACAGCTCCTTTGGGCAACAGCTGAGCAGTTTGGGGGGCACTGTTTTCTGTAACAAATTCATAGCAGGAATTCGGCAACAGTCATCAATACACCAGAGTCATGAGATTTTCCCCATTACAGCCAGCACCAGCATCTGACAATGCAGACAGTTGAAGTGTTTGCTCTGGCCCACTAATGTCACACAGAACACGATGATGAACTGCAATTTAGCGAGTAACACGTCTTTGATTTGTTTTAGCTAACTTATAGATTCACTTGTACAACTCACAAAATCCATCCTATACCCTAAGAAAAACAGCACATTTAGAAGGAGCCTCTATCTTCATAGAAAAAGCAAATTAGTGCAGAAAAGGGCTGAGACTGTGCCAGGAGCTGAGCCTGGAGCCACCATAGACCCTCAAGCTCCCATTGCAGCAGGTACCTCACAGAAAAGAGAGAGAGAGAGTGTGGAGACCTGAAATGAGGAAGGAAGACAAGGGCAGCTTCCACTGCTGTTAGGAAGTGTGTCCATTATCCACATTACACTAACGTGATACAGGATGTGAACTCAGGAAAACCTGCCTACCAAGCAACTCAGACAAACTTACCACACTCCACATGCATGGGACATTAATTTAATAGGTAATAAACTGCAGTAAATTAAATACATAGTTTTCTTATTACCAGGTTTGCACTAAAGCATTACCCTCCCCATCACTATCAGCAGCAGGACATCTATCATTATTTAGTAGTAGCACAACTTGCCTCAGTAAAAGGCAAACAAAAGCCAAAAACATCTCTCATTTAATGGGAAGACTTACTGCTGTGGGAGGAATAGGGCACTTGGGGTGCAGGAGTGATTAGGCTGCCAATAAGGTACCAGTGGAGATGGTAACAGCACTGGTAGGCAGGCACTGCTCCCATTGCCAGTGGACGTTGTTTAGAGAGCGGAGTTTCCTCTCGGGGAGTTCTGATAAAATGATTTTCCACTGGAAAATGGGATGAGTGTATTTGCTCATTTTAAATACACTGAATAGTCATTAACTGGTATGATTGTTTCTGGTGACCTAGACCAGACTGAAACCAGCGTCCTGGAAACAAGCTGATCTGTGCCACTTCACCAACCTCAAGAAGTATCAATCCTTCCTTAAAAAGAAACCGCAAAATAAGGAGGAATTTAAATGACATAACAGCAAGAAATGGAAAGCAGAGCAATTAGGACATCAGGTGGAACAAACCCATACAGACACGCAGGCTTTCCCAAATAGCTCTAGAAATAAAATTCATTTTTCCTAGGGTACGTTTGCGATGAACTTGAGCATCCCCTTGCTGTTCTGTCTTGTTTGACTGTGGTGTTCAACCAGACACCCGAACCTGCCCTGGGACTGCAGTGAACTTCCTCCATCATGTGATCTTCCAGAGGACCAGGTAGAAAATACACACACACATACACACACTGAATCACTCACAGAGGTTCAGTGCATTGTAATGAAGATCAAGGACACCCTGATTACAGCAGCAAAGTGATACTGAACATCTGTTAATGCTGGAGAAGGTACTTCAAAGAATGAGGACAGCTGGACTTCACATAAAATGGAATCGCTAAGTGCTTGTGCGTGAGGCTGCAAGTGGGGCACGCGGGCTCCCGATAGTCGGGCCAGACATGGACCCACCCTGCCACGGACAAGGTGACTCCACAGGGAGAATGGCACGAGCTCTTCTCCCATCGGGCCTACAACCCCCCAGCTGCTCTGCTCTACCCTGGGGAGCACTCCCTGGGGCATCAGCAGCCGCCTGGGCAGTATTTAAATTTTCCCCATTCCCACTTTCTGTGGTGTAAACTTGGTGTCCTTCCCTCCTCCTTCCTCATTCATGAGAAATTGTTCAGCCTGGGGATCAGCTGCATTTCTGTATTTGACACTGTATGTAGCTGGAAACTGAAATTCACACCTTCCTCTTCGCCCTTCCAAGCCTGAAAAAAATCTGGATTTTCTTATAGGTTAAAAACTATTTTCACTTCAGCTTAGCACTAATGAAATCATTCATAACTATATTGCTAAATCCTTTTCTTTCAGAAATATAGGGGGAAAAAACCCAAAAACCCTAAGGCAGACCAGACCTCAACATTTACATTTCATGAAAAAATCCAATCTGATTTTGAAGTTTGGCTTTGTTGTCAGTCAGAAAATAAAATATAAAAATAAAAACAATTTCTGTGTCTAACATTGCTGTTGATAATGTTTTCAAAATATTTTGTCTCAAAAGTGGCAAAACAAATACCAAATTTTCAGTGTTTCCTGTAAAATAAATTTAAACTCTATGTGCTTTTATGAGTCGACCTTATTGTGGATGAACAGGTAGAGGAAGGGAGTTGTGAGAGGAAAAAAACAGTGTGAGGAATCGCAAAAAATACTGGAAACCAGACAAAATTGCTCCGAATTAAACACCTCCATTTAACTCTAGTTTTTCTAGAAACTTTATATCAAACATTTATTCAAGCGACAATTTCACACAGAAAGAAAATGGTTTTGTCAAAATCACTTTTTTGAGTTTTGTAAACAATTCTCTTAAAGCCTGCTATTTGAACGCAGTCAAAACAAAATCGTTTTGTCAAACATGGTGGGAGAGGGGGGAAGAAAAATCAACATTTTTTCACCTCGCAAATGTGAACAGTTTACCTGCTCTCATGAAATGTTTTGAAACTATGGAAAAAATGTGGGCCACCTTTAGTTTAAACTCTAAAATGTGCTGTCCAGCTAACCCACTGCAGCCAGCTTTGACCCCAGCCATCCTCCCCAACACGCCTTGGAAGTGTAACACTGTACAACCGAGCCATTCTCCAGCTTCCCTGGGAATGCTCACAGCGCTGCCGATCATGCCAGCTCCAGTGCTGTTACTCATGCTCAAAACAGTGCTGTTTTCTCTAAATCTTCCCCTTTTGTCTTCTTAAATATTCATCCTTGGGGGGAAAAGTAAATCCAACCGATCCCTACCCTGTGGAAGATGCAATGCTTTCTTATTTAAGCCATTTTTGGTTAAAACTGTATGATCTTTTATACACGGCAGTTCTGTACGCACTCAAATTAAAAAAAAAAACCAACCACGTTGAAGTGGACGTATAGGGAGAAAGAAAAAGAAAGAAAGAAAAGGAATTACGTTTACTGAAAATAAGTCATTGATAGGAAGCGCGGAGCACTCGCACTTTTAAAGCGGGATGGAGTCAGATGCAAATAAACTGGCAAAGCTTATTCTGAAAAAGGGCAACCCCCAGCATGCTTGCTGAGGCTGTCAGCGCTCCCTGGCCTGTGCACTCCGGCACAGCCGGCAGCTTGGGCTGGAGCGCGGGGCTGAGCCCTGGGGTTTGCCAGGAGGTTGTGGGGAGCTGCGCTGCTGCGCGGGGCCTTCCCGCTCTCCGAGGCACAGCTACGGGGACGCGCTGCAAACTGCGCCGCCAAGCCTTTTGTCTGCTTGCTCTCCTTCAGAGCAACTGTGGCTGCCTCCTCATTCCAGCTCAGGAGCTTGAAGTGATTATAACTTCCTCTAGAAACTTAACTCTCTGACTTTCTGATTTTTAACACCCAAATGGAACACAAATTCATATTATAAGAGTAGCAGAGATTAAATAAGGCAGAATTCATTAATGTGCCAAAAATATGTGCCAATGTGTCTCCAACTAGTTAAAAGACAAATACACAGATTGATTTTTTTTTTCCTCCCAGTACATCCCACATTGCCTATTTCCTAAAACCTTCTGTCAAATGCATAATCGACTGCTATGCCTTCAAAAATAGCACTTTTTTATAATCATTCATCTAGATATTTGGGAGTAGATGTCACACTGTCTGTCATGCCCATGCAAGACTGGGACACGGGAAGCATGGGCATCTCTGCTGAGAACCTGGGCAGGCACCTTGTGCTAGCACACCCCGAGTGGGACAGGGCAGCAGGTGGGAAAAGCTGGCCGGGGGGACATGGCAGAAAGGGCAGCCTTGCACCACAGGCTATGCTGGCTGCAAAGTGGGCATCTGCAGCCTTCGGTTCCCCACTTCTCGGCAGGTGGGGAACCAACTCGCACATGTCTTCTCAGGTCTACACACCTACGAGCAATTCCCCAGAAGCCCTGGAGAGTGGCGGGGCCAATACAAAGGAAAAACATCCCACCCAGAATGACTTCTTTCCCAGAGGAAAAACCAAGCAGAAGCAACTTTTCTTTATAGCTGCCAAAAGAGCATACTAACTTTCCTGCAGAATATTTTAACACACTATTTTGCAAATCCAGTCAGGTTGTCATTACCAGACAAGGTTTCTCTGAACTGACAATCAGCACAGTACTATCTATTATATAGCCAGTAAAAGATTCCCATCTCTAAGAAAAAAAAGCCGTTTTCAATTTTGCAGCGGAAAAAAGCAACCCACACTAGCCTGTTTTACTTGCGCGTTTGGTAACACAGAAATTCCCCCGTGCGAGGGGACCCACATGACGGCAAATCCAGAACAGGATCTCCCAGTACTGTTTTTACAGTATTTGGCCAAGCTTAATCTCATCCTCCCCTAGGGTGCAACCGCTTCCCCAAACCACCACTGCAGGTCGTCGCTGAGATCGCGGACTGCCGGTACCTAAGCTGAGAGGCGATTTCCTACTCGGCTCTGTTGCACAGCATCCCTCCTCTTTCTGGCAAGAAGACTTGACTCCAGCTCTTCAGAGCAGACACATTTCTGGACTGTGCATCTTCATGCAAAACTAGCAGAGCCGTGTTTAACAACTACCTACAAAGCAGAAGGGCCAGAAATACAGAGAGATAACCCCAAGTCAGGTGAGCAGGAAACTCCTCCCAGTACAGTAGCTAGCAACTAGCAGCGATTTTTCTCCTGTAGTGCTATAAGAATTTACTGTAGATTTTATACTGCTACCTTGGGGGAGCTGCTTATTGTATCTCATTTCCATTTTTACATTGAAAATGTGGATTGTAAAATTTACTGCATCATACGTGGCATTTAAACTCACAGCCATTAGACTCTTACAACTCTACTAATGCCACTTTTATAGGTGTTGGCCACAATCCTAGTTTACCATTTCATCAAAGAAATAGATGCAGCTCCCAGCGACCAGGATTTGTGATTTAAATAAATGGGGCTTAGGAAATCTCCCAATGAATTTTCTTCTCAAAAAAGAACAGAAAGTTAACAGAAAGAGATCGTTCCAGAAACGACTGGTAGGAACAATGCTGCTAAAGTGTAAATTACAAGGTGGGAGAAAGTAGGAAAAAAATGGTTCCCACATGTTTTGAAGCAGCATCAAAGAAACACTTAGTGGAAAACAAAAGAAGTAAGTTGAAGGACAGAAAGAAGAGCTCAGGATTTCTTGAGTTTGGCTTATTAACATTGAGAGCAACTCTATAGCATTGTTAAGGAGGTTTTGCATGTCTATATTCAGATATGAGGGCAAAATAATCATGGCCCAGGGTATGTTGCTCCTTTGGCACAGGCCAGGTTGGTTTAGACCCTTTCTGAGCTGTGTCAGGCTGAGCCAGCTGGGACCTGTCCACTTGGCTCACCCGCTGTTGGAGGCAGGTGAGAGAGAGGAGACCCACGACACCCTCCCTTTGCTGGAGCTGGCTGCAGGGGTCACAGAAGACCAGGCCTTGGGGTGCAGAGCACAATCACCAAAAATGTCTCTTTTGGCAGCATCTTACTGTAAAAGGGGAGGTGTGAAATGAAGTTCATGTTACCATGGCCCAGCTGTGTGTTGTGGCCCCTCTCCAGGTCCACACCAAACTTTCCCTGAAAATCTCTAAATCCTCCTCCCTGAAACACCAAGGTCCTTTCCATTCCCACAGCACTTCCTCTTTGTGCCCAGTGTCCCAGTCAGTGATGGGGAACCTCTCCTAGGACACTCATATTTGGAGGCATTTCTGTTCATTTTTCTGTCCTAAGCAGCCTCCCTGCCATCAGTTAGGACTGAGTGTCTGGAATAATGGGCAGGCAGTATTAATGAACCCCAGACTGCAAATCCCTGTGATCTCTAGCAACAGTGAGAGGAAGAGACTTGTTTCAAGAAGAATTTCTAACGCACAAAAGAGAGCATATTTGAATCACCAAATCAATATTTGATTTTTAAACTGGGTTTATGAACCAGAATAACCATAATAGCTTCCATAAAACATCAAAATAGATAGAAGGAAAAGTTGTCATATCCACCAGTGGAGATGAAAATGTCTCATAAGTTAGCTTTACAGGGAGGAAGAGCACAGAGGTACCAAGAGATAATTAAGCTTACTCGATCCTTAAACAAATGAGTGTAGGAAGTGAGATCACGAGCATACTCGTGAAAACCATATAGGCATATACTGTTAAGTGATCCCATATGACCGTGCATGGCACTAAACTGCAAATCCTGTCATCAGAAAGGAGCAGAAGCTAGTGCCACTCTGGATGCAACTCTCCTTCCTGTGTGAATAAACGTGTCTGGACAATGCTGGTGCTTGCAGCACCAAACCCCTGCCTAGGAGCAACAAAGGAGCCTGCAGGCTCCAGAAAGAGGAGACACAGAAAGGAAAAGTACAAGTGTTTG
Source organism: Mohoua ochrocephala (assembly GCA_013398855.1). Lineage (NCBI taxonomy): Eukaryota > Metazoa > Chordata > Aves > Passeriformes > Acanthizidae > Mohoua > Mohoua ochrocephala. The sequence goes on from VZTA01026202.1 coordinate 456,985, forward strand.
GGCAGCATTGAAGCCCAAGGCATGGCTTCAGATCCAGATGCCACGTACAATCAGGCAGCTGTGGCCGAGCAGGGGCAGGGTGAGCCCAGCACAGCCACCACTTTCCAGGCAGCCAAATGTGGGCAAGCACACTCATTTCCTATTAGGGCTGCACCCACACAAAGCCTATTTATATTTTGCATCCAGGACCGCATTGCAAGCTGGATTTCAAAACCATGGACCTCTTTTCTCCCTCCCCTGTGCCCCTTTACCAGAGCGGGGCTTACCCAATCCTTTAATTTTTCTTATTTCAGGTTGTTTTTGTTCTGTCCCACTCCTCCCCCCAATTAAAAATAACAATTTAATCAAGATTTAAATACAGTCTGTGACTTACTCAATCCATTTTTCTTCAAATTGTACAGGTCCCTCTGAAAGAGGAGCAGGTTTAATGCCACTGGGACATGCTGCCTTCTGACCAGAGATAGTAGGAGCTGTTGCATTTAATTGCTGGGCCGATCCTTGCAAGTGCCTCAGTGGTGAATGCATCTGCCCCAAAGAGGCGACAACACTTTACTTGGAGCTGTAGCAGGTAATTGGAAGGGCTGTGGGTGGCCTGTCACCTGCAATTTGCCAACAAGGAGAGCATCATGCTCCCAGGTTTACTTCAATCCATCTGAAGGTTGTTCTGAGCCTCCTTTTATTTCTCTGTTCTTTCACCAGAAACATTGCACAGGTCTTTTTGGTTTTACTTATCCTATTGTCCTTTTCCAGTTAATCTGTTTAATGGAAAATACTGCCATTCCCTAAAAAAACACCTGGTATGGTCATATATGCAAGTATGGACTCTGACCAGAACACTTCCTTACACTTGCCTGACTCTTCAGTTGATTATTTAGACTCAGGGATCTGAGGTAGCTCCCTCCCATGGAAGGAATCCCCTGGCTTTGGCAGAAGGATCAGCCTGTTGGGGCTGCATCTCCCTTTCCCTTGCATTCAAGCAAGCGATGGGAAAAGAGTTCTTTTCCTTTCCTTCATCTTCACAACAGAGGCCTGCATCCAATCCCTGGCACAGCCACTTCCTTCCCAGGAGGGTTTTGGGCAGAAAGAGCACAACCTCTCAACCTGGCCTGGGTTTGGGCAGCGTGTCATAGGCTTCTCCTGATTGAATCAGGCTGCCTCACATCAGCTGGAGAGCAGCAGGCTCCTGTGGGAAACACCTCTACAGACTGAGCTTCTCTAGACACCAAGCACAGCACAAGCCTTTTGGCTCCCCTCAGAGCTGACCTTGAAGCATTTTACCTTGCCTGTAGGCAAAAATGATGGATAACACCACACAGCTATAGGAAGGAGTGATAAAAATGAATAAGCCATTGTTTCCACCACTGTTACTTTCTCTGGAGCTGCACCAGTGCTAGAACAAAGATGAAAAACTGTCCAAGTTTTAAACAAAAGCCTGAGAAGCAACTGGGGCCAGCAGTCCAGGAGCAGCTGCCAGTGGATGAAAATGCTTGTCTTGGAGCCGAGAGCTGTGACCCTGCAGTTAAGGTGAGCTCATGATGCCACGTGAGGCCACTGCTCCTCTGGGCAGTGGGCAGCAGGGAAGGCAGTGCCATCAGAGGCAAGCACAGATGCGAAAAAGAAAGTAGAGACACCCTGTGCTGAGCAGACACTTGAGCTCCAGAGAACGAGAGAGGTCTTTCTGCAAATCCCGCATTGTCCATTTCTCAGCTGAACTTGGGAATCCACTTTCAACACGCTCACGCTGGCATGAGCAACCCATCACTCTGTTCAAAGCCCTTCCTTCCTAAGGGTAAGAGACACACAGCAGAAAGGCAGAAGGTCTCTGCCCCAGCAAGGGCTGCTCCTGGCCTGGCCCGCCCATCCCAGCAGCAGGAGGCTTCAGCTCCTGCCCAGTCAGTGCAGGGAGCAGTAACCCTACTTCGGTGCACTCTGAAGCAGGTCCTGTCAGCTCCTCAATGATTACGTGGCTGCACTACAATCCAGCTGCAAAGAAAATGCCTCATGACGGAGGTCAAAAGGGACGTGATTACACTTAAGACTTCAGGACTCAGCCAGATTCTTATTCAAAAAGTTAATAAACGGGCTTTTTAGTTTCTGCCTTTTCTTTGAAAAAGGGGTGAGAGAAAGCAAAAGAATCAAGAATAGGAGGGGTTTTTCCCTCTCACCAAAGCTAACAACAGCAGTGAAGCATTTCAGCATTTCAACCTAAAGAAATTCCTCCTCTTCCCTCTCTCCTGCTGTGGGCAAAAAATATTTTCATGGGAAATAGTTGACTTTACCAAAAAATTGCAAAAAGACACAATCATGTTGATACTGAGGTTGGTCCTGGCAGACACTGTTGGTGTGATGTTTTGGGTGTTCCCAGCCTTCCTTCCTAACCTGTATCTGCTGCATCTCCAAATCACTGCACTTTGTCCATTGATGTCTCTTCACCTATGTTACCTTTGGTGTTTTTTGCACCCTCTCAGTCACCCCACTGCTGCTACCTCTTTCTTTGCTGATACTGCCCCAAGTAAAAGACTTTCTGGCTGGGGAAACACTTTCAACTGCAGAAGCTAAAGCTGTCCCCTGCCTGCAAAGGTAATTTGACAGATCTCGACCTTTCTTGCGCTGCCAAAACTAGCGTGCTCTGAGTGTGGCAACAGTCCTGAGCCCCAGGAGCCAAAGAAACAGAAGCAGTTTCTACTTCTGCTACGTGATGCTGGTGGGACTGACAGAACTATCCCTGTGTTTCCATCCACCCTGACAAATTTCTTCTGCATGTGTTTTTCTACATAGTCGGTGTTTTTGTTGGTTTGCTCGGGTGGATATTTTTTGTTGTTGTTTTTGTTGAGGGGTTGTGGGGATTTTTGGTTGGGTTTTTGTTCGTTAGTGTTTTTCCCAAAAACCCTCGTGTACTTCTCCTGTTTGATGCAGGAGTACAAGCCCCTACCATGACTGAATCGCTAGGCACGGGGAACTGTCAAACACATTCATTCATAAGCCCTGCATCCTCCACTAAGTGAGCCATTAAGAGGTCAGCGAAGGTGCCGGAATGTGTGTTTAAGGCAAATGGCTTGGCACGCGAACGCCTCTCACCCCTGTGCACCAGGCAGCTTAGAGAATTTCCGTCCAGCAACTCCTGGCAGCACAGGGTGCTCATTAGCCAGGGAAGGGCATCCCTCACAGGGGGGAACTTCTCCAGGTGCCATTGCTGGCTCAGGGAGGAGGTAGTGCCCCATCCCCAAGGGAAGAGTAATAGGAGCTTACCAAGGAAGCTGAGGATTCCAGGACTAGAGTAGGAGGCAGGCAGCCAGGAGAAGGTGAGATACAGAAAGTTCTTTCCAGAACAGCTATTGGGAACTTCCATGAGCTACAAAACAGGCAGAATTTGTGCTAAATGTTTCAGCTAAAAGCTAGTATATTCTAGAAGTGTTCCTGAGAAGAAAAAGGATTTTTTTTTTCTCAGTTAATCCAGGCACTCTGAACACAGGAGAAATTAATGACCTAGTAGTACTGTCAGTCAGAGAGATGAGCAAAAGTTCTCAGACCTTACCAGCAGTTCATCTTCCTTCCCCTGAGTATAAACAGTCTCTTTGTGTTACATCACATGAAAGGAGCCCAGGGTGTACTCTTAGCTGTACGTAGTTCACTTATCTGTGATAGTTTGTAATAAGGGTCACCAACAGATTTCCTGGGATTTTTTTTTTTATGGAACTCAATTTACAAGCACAGCTTCTATTTGTGAGTCATCTGAAGCTTGAGTATTATACAGATGTGTTTGCCAAACAGTTTAAGGGAAGAATCTTTGACCCATGGGATGCTATCTGATGGTGACAACTCTTGCTGTGCGACACCTTAGAGCAGCCACATGGCACCGATGTCTTCTGCTGGCACACCTGAGTGGTTCCTGCTGCATCTGGGCTGTAGAGACAGTTTTGGGTCTTTCTTTTTTTAAGAGATAAATAAGACTTCACCAATAGCAAACAATGAAATTGCACCATGAATTGTCATCTATTTGTACGAAGTCACAAACAGGTTGGAGGATTTCTGCATTTTCAGATTCTGAGTAGCTGTTCAAAACACTGCAATCCTTACAAAACCCAAAATAACCTACAAACAAAGCAAAAATGGAATTCTAGCTGTTGGAGTCTTTTTTTAATTCAACCTAAGCTCCTTCAGAAATTTATAATCTTATGGAAAGACAAATTCTATGTTTACCTATATACAGACGTGCGTGTGTAGACATGTGCACACGACTATGAAGTACACCAGCCTGAGCTGGGGGGGTCTTGTGTAATGAAATATCCTAGACATTTCAAAAAATCATAGTTGACAATTTCCTAACTCAATAAAAATCAAATCCAGCATGAGGGAATTCTATACCAGATCTCATTTTGACAGATAAAGAAGAACTGATCACCAAACTAAAAATTAGCGGTAGCTTACATTCAAGTGATTGTGACTTGATTGTGTATACATGCAAACAGAATAAAGTCCAAACTAGCAAGTTATGCACATGGCAGTTTAAGAAGACAATTTTACAAAGCTGAAAACAATTATGGACCAAATCAGTTTGGAAAATGAATTTAAATAGAAAAACATGAATGATAACTGGGAGCTACTTAAGAATATATTACTAGATGCCCAAAAGCCACAATCAACAAAAAAAAGGCCATATTGGGTAGGAATTCAACCTGGCTCACGGGAAGTCAGAGCAACCAGAATAAATGAAACCCATGCACACACCAAAATAGAAATGTAGAAAAAAGCTGTAAGCCATAAATAAAAAACCTAGGAATTATAGAAAAATGATAAATACACAAGAGAATGCACAAGGAGGACAACAGAGAATTCTAGGTGTATTGCAAAAAAACTCATTAAGCATCACTATCTGGGAACAGTAGGCAGACCTGTCAAAATTAACACAGAAAATATTTAACTGGCAAATACATATTTAAATTCTATACAAAGGGGACGAAAGTTAAGCAGCTGCTAAGGTTAAATTTTTTTAAACAAGTTAATCTCAAAAATTCTCACTCATGAATTTTCAAAGTAAAGATCAGGGCTGTTTGAAAAACTAAAGCTGATTTTCAAGACCTTTCTGGATATTGGGACAGAACCAAGCCAATTAAACAAAACTAATGTCAAGACAATGCTTTGGGAAGAGAAATGGAATGGCCCGAGCAGATACTGACGTACAGAAAAAGAATCATCCCAGGTAGAATAATGGAAGAGCAGATGCAGGATTCAATCAATTAAAAATTAAAGGAAGGTAATATAACT
>VZTA01026204.1:0-17456 GCA_013398855.1 Mohoua ochrocephala
ACCTACTCTCAGTTTAAAGCTATCACCTCTTGTCCTGACACTACATGTCTTTGTAAAAAGTACCTCTCTGGCTTTCTTGTAGGCTTTCTTTCGGGTACTGGGAGGCCGCTATAAGATCTCCCTGGACTCTTCCCTTCTCCCGGTTTAACAACCCCAGCTCTCTCAGCCTGTCTGCACAGGAGAGGTGTCCTGCCATCTGCTAACCTTCACGGCCCTCCTCTGGACTTGCTCTGCATGATGCTATTGATTGTGAAGCCTGTTGTAGATGCAATTATCTTTAACCAGTGGTGTTTACTATTTAATGTCTAGTACTTTATTGAACAATACAAAACCACATTCTTCATTTCCCTACCTCATTCTTGTTTTGCTTCATAAAATGACCAAGTTCTCTTTCCCTTGAACTCTGCAAAATTATATCACCAACCCCAAGGAGGCCTGAATAACTATGTGCATGGAAAAAAATCTTACATAATTGAAGAGAAGCAAGCATAACTGAAGGTATAAAAATTCCTTTCTTATGTGTAGAATAAAAAATTTAATGAGGTCTTCGTTACAAATGTTTTAAGCTTGCTTATCAATGGAAAGATATAATGAACTCCTATCCAAAAGTTTCCAAAAGTTTTTCTATGACCTTTTTAGGTTCTCTTTTTTAAAATCATAAAAATTAAAATGTTGAAGTTCATGACTGATCTATTTAGTGCATGATTTTAATTATAATTTAATTACTTAGCATTCATTCCTCATATTTTTTTGTGGCAGAGAATTTCCCAAGTAGAAATGTGAAACCTCAGATGATGGCATACCACAAGTGTGTTCAAAGACATCTGGAAAAACTTGAGGTATTTTAGTGTTTGAAGTATTCCAGGACTCAGAACTTTGTACCCCTGCAGCAGTCATTAGGAATGGGCAGGCTCATTTCATTGATTGTGCTGTGAGAAGGCTGTTCAGGTTCAGATGGAGCAGAAAGGTTAGTGGAATATCTGTTAAATGCTTCAGTGATCTGTGGCAAATCTTCAGTCATGCTCTTATCACAGCTGATGAATTTAATTTTTAAAAGGTGCTAAAACTGAGTACATCCTTCTACTTTTCAAGACTGTAGAAGCAATTGAATATATACAAAACGGTGATTTAGATAATAGCAATCTCCTTGCTTTTATATGGAAATTATCATCATGTAGAATCAGCCAGGGAAGAATTCTCTGATTGCCCTACCAAAAACTTTATGGTCAATATATTTTTCTTCTGTTTTAATGGATGAAACTCTGCCAATAAATATTTCTGTGTATATTCTGGGCTGTGGTAGACAAGTCAGATTCTATAAGTGGGTGTCATAAAATGACAAATTCACATATGGAAATAAGTCACCAGCTGTGAAACTATGGACAGGGATGCCCAGTCATTTTTACTTAAATATTTGCGATATGGTTTAAAATTATCTTTCCCCCGTATAATGGCATTATTATTTTCACTGGATTTCAGGAAACAGATCTTTGTTTTCCATTATCAGCTTTACTCATATTACCTCTATGCAGTGCTTTTGCTCTACAACTTCTGGTTCCAACAAGAAAAAAATTTGGAATGCTTCTTTTGATTTGTCAGAAATTGCATATTACAAAAATGAACCAAAAAGTGATAAGTAACTGTATTATTTTATCTTAGTTTAACTAACATTGAACCCATTTTATAGACTATAGTCACTGCCTGCCTGAGGTCATTGTCTGTTTACTGCCTTCAGTCAGACTTGGGACAAGTCATACCTTCAAACTGAGAACTGGGCAAGAAATAGGCTTTCCAATTAGTTAGCAGTTAATATATCATAATAAAGGGAATATTTTAAAATAATTTTAGGTTGTATGCAAACAAAATGCACTAAACATTTATATCATTTATCTTTTAAAGTTGAAATGTTTTGATGAAATATGAAATAGTTTGGTTGTCACATTTTAATTAAAAGATACAATGACTGACTGGCTACATAAGAAAAAAAGATTTTCTAGTACATTGAATTGAGCCAATTCATTTTTGAGATTCATTTTTATTTGATTGAGTTATCAACATGAAAAAAACATTGCATGTAAATAAATTTGTAAAATCAGTAATTGTTTGAAAGGACTATACCTGGCAGATTTGCCTGCACTTATTAAATATTTTTACACAGGTCTAGTTCTGGCTGTAACTTTCATCCCCAAGGGAATTTTCAAAATCCCTTGAATGTCCAACTGGAATATGTGTTCTAAAGTGGATTTGCATAGAGTAGTGAGGATAGAGTTTAAGTACAATGTAAATCACAAAACTATCTCACTATTCCCATTGCACCTCTGAAAGGAAATCCACAGAACATTTTGAGCTTTGTGAAGTGTTTTGTGTTTGTTTAAATGCCAGTGGTAAGTAGGTGATTACAGTAGGATTCTCCTGGTTTTAAGGTCATCTCAAAGTGTTATGTATAATTACAAATGATAGAAAAATCTATAAAGCTTCTGTATGACTAATCTGAATCAATGAAAGAGCACTTATCTTTAGCATCCTACCAACAGAGTGGAGGTTTCTAGCTTCCCAAAGATTTGAGCCCTCCTCTGGAATCAATGGGACCAAACATCAGGGGAGGTTTGGAGCTGAAATATAACACCTTTAAGATCTATTAATATCAATTAAACAAAGGTAAATATCAAAGAAACTAGTGACATCCCTGGCCCGCTTAAAGAAATGCATCAAAATTCTCACCTGAATGGCATTAAAATTACAACTGAAGATTGGTTATCCAAAGTATTCTTGTCTTGTTTACCCTCTCACTGCTTTCAATGATATGTCCAGCCTTAGTGATGTGCTACAACGTGTGACTAAAACTTAATATCAATCTTCCTATGTATATCCCTACATATTAGAATATGATACGAACAAAACTCCGTTGACTGATCTAAGAAAGGAGAGGTAACTGCTTGGTTGTAATGTTAGTTTCTATGTAATATTAATCATTACTAAAATGTTAAAATTTCCTTAACTTCTAATTACATTGATAACAGTGCATTTTTTAAACCTCAGAAAACTTTAAATTTTGAAGGATCATTTTCAACATTGCCACAGAAGAGACTATATGATGGGAATATTTTTTCCTGTGTTTTGTGCAGCATTGAGTTCTAAGAGGCATGATGAGCTATCATGAAGCCTTTGGAGTGGTTTTTAGCATGTGTTATTGATGGCAAATCAATAAAACCCCAAAACATTTAGTTGACTAAGCAATTGACATTTTACAAGGGTTGAAACATAGATTTGTTACAACCATCATTAGTCTTCTATGACACTAAAATGCTAGAGTTTGTGAGCAAACTAGAACAAAACAAAACTTCATAGGACACTTCATAAGATATAAATCAAAATTTCAAAGAGAAACATGGGGAGTTTTGTGATTGTACAGCATTAGAAAATGTAAGATCTGGAGAGATAATGTGAACATGGAACCAACCGGGAAAAAATATCAGATGCAAATCAATTTAAGAAAATTCTCAGTAATGCAAGAAAATAGGCCTTTAGTTTTGATGATTTGGCTCTTGGACCAGGTAAGATGAAGAGGAAGCTGATGCCATCAACTGGCTGAAATTCCATAATATGCTAAGAAGTACTTTGACTGAGAGGGATGGTACTTCATAGCAAAAATCTTTACCAAGAAATGAAAATTTAGTTTAACCAAAGCACATTCTAAGCAGCTTAATGTAATAGATATACAGCTAAATGAGAGGGATGACATCAGAGTAGTCCGATTTGTTGGACACTTGCCTTAGAGGGGAGGAATCTGGATTCCTCTTCCTGATGTAAAGATTATTTAAGAAAGCAGAGATTAAGTGTCAAAGCACTTTAGTTCTTTCCCTTTAACCTCCATGAAATTAATAATTTTATCCAAAAATTTGACTTCACTCAGCTGTAATTTTTCAATTGTTTGTTTGGGTTTTTTTTCTGCCAATCGTTTTATAAATAATCTTAACAGTAAGCCTTATTTCTTCACCAACCTCCTAATTTCTTTTTTTAATATACGCTAATGATGATTAAAGGACAAAGTTGGCCTGGCAAAAATATGCAGTGTCTCCAAGTAAAATTTTAAATGTGACCTTAAAACTGTGGATTTCATAGCTAAAGGAATATTGTCTATATTAAAAAATGGGTTTAGAAAGCAAACAGAAAATGCTTGGAACACATTTCAAATAAAACCCAAGCACATACACTCTGAGACAATGATGGAAAGATTATACTTATCACCGTAAAGTCAGTCTGTCATGCTGGTGGTTGATTGGTCATGGTGTTTTTTTCACTAGGAAAATCTTATCTGAAAAAAATTTAAATTAATTTATAGTTAGATTCATGCAGGTTTTCAGGAAGCTGAGTTGGAATAGAAAAAATACTCTAGTTAGAATAGAGGGAAACTGAATTAGCAATTTGAACTGATTTTCTGTTCCCAAACCATGTCTGATATATAATCAAGAGAAAAAGTTTTCAGAAGAAAAATAAGATAATTCTTAGAAAATGAAACAAAAGCTCCTCAAACGTTTTCTTACTTATTCTTAAGGAACAGAAATAATATCATAGAAGTAATTTAGACTTACCAATGAACTATGATTTTATTTTTAAACTTCTGCTTAGAATTCTATAATACCATCAAGCATAAAATCATAAAGGGGTAAAAAAAGTGAATTCTGTAGTCCTAATTTCCTAATCTGTGCAGACAAATTTTGCATACTCAAACACAAGTGAAAACATATGTCTGTTCTTCTTTGTGGCAGCAACGTAACTCAGGCAATAAAAATGATTGGGTACATTCTGGCTTTCTGTCTTTCCTGTAAATCTCTTGGGTTTCTTCACAAGTGTTCAGCAAAGCATAGATGTGATCAAAATTATCTTTGTCTCCTGAGAGCAATTAATGTAAATTTGATAATTAATAGGTGTGTTCATTTGAATTTGTTTGTTTGTTTGTTTGTTGATAATACTAAAGCTGGAAAAAAAATTCAAAAAACCCCACAGGAACCCAACTTATTTTTCTATAAAAGAGGATAAGGAATATTTTTTCTTCCAAAATATCCAGTTGTTAAATGTGTAATTTTAATTTTTTTTCAATTGGACACTGGGCATGGATATTCAGTCATATCTTTCTCCTATATAAGGACAAATTGTACATCACACACACACACACACATATATATTTCCAAATTTCAAAGAATGCAGAAGTAATAATATTGTAAATGTCTAAATGGTGACATTCCCGTTCATGTAGAAAATGCACACTTATAGCCCATCAGTAATGTTTTAAAAGACATTAACATTAGATAACAACATGAAGCAGGCTGGCATGCAAAGGTATTTTTGAAAGTTTCTGTTTTGGTTAGGTATATTGAATAGCCCACCTGATATCTAACTTGCTGTGTTAGATCATGGAATCACAGAATGGTTTAGGCTCAATGGGACCTTAAAGATCACCTCATTTCAACTCCTCTGACATGGGCAGGGGCACCTTCCACTACACCAGTTTGCTCAAAGGCTCTCACTCGGCCTGGCCTGAGGCAACCACAACTTCTCTGACCAACCTGTTCCAGTGACTCATCACACTCACACAGTAAAGTTCTTCCTAATGTCTAATCGAAGTATATTCTCTTTCAGTTCAAGCTATCGCCCCTTGTCCATCATCACATACCCTTGTGAAAAGTCCCCCTTCAGCTTTCTTGTACATTCGCCTTTAGGTAGGAAGGCTGTAAATTCTCCCTGGACTCTTCCCTTCTCGAGGCTGAACAACCCCAACTCTCTCAATCTGTCTTCATAGGAGAGGTGCTCCAGCCCTCTGATCACCTTCATGGCCATTCTCAGGACTTGCTCCAACAAATCTTTTTTGTGCTGAGGACCTCAGAGCTGGATGCAGCACTTCAGGTGGGGTGTCTCCAGAGTGGAGCAGAGGGGCAGAATCCCCTCCCTCACCCTCCTGGCCACACTGCTTTGGATGCAGCCCAGGACACATACAGTTGCCTTTCTGCAAGTTCACGTTGCTCTCTGATGTTGAGCTTCTCATCAGTTGGCACTCCCTCTGTATTAATTAGTAATAATAAAACAGTTAATACCTTTCACATTTCAAAGTTCACATGTCAGGAATATGTATGTTTAAATTAAGTTGACTTTAACAAAGTGCCTGCTCTCCTCAGAGCTTTACCACATATACGAGAGCGGCACTTTACCGGTGAACAGAATGGTATCGCTTCAGATACTGCAGTCAATTCAGCAAGTGTTTTCCCAAAGGCTAAAGCTTTTGACACCCATAACATATATGTTGTGCAAAGACACTTAGGGCTCTGGAACACAGGCAAGGGTTGCAAAGCAATCTTAGAAAAAGGTGCAGAAAGTAACCCTCTGTCTTTCTGGGGAGTATTTGCACTATTAACTTGTATTTACCACTAAATCAGCTTCTGTAATGCTTGTTCCAATGACTCAATGTATCATTTGGACAGAGCTCCCAGTAGCATGCTAAATATATCCAGCTCTTGAATAGGACTTTCGTCTAAAATTTACTGTTCACCAAGCCAGGGCTGTAACATATTGCCAGAAGTGAGAACAGCATGTGCTACTGGAAGGTTAACTAGTCTTCGACTTCAGCTTCTGAACTATGGATGATATTGGCAAAGCGTGTTAAGGTCAAATCCCTCTCCTAAAACCATATTTGAAAATGTTTGTAGTGACACAGGTCTTTAAGGAGCTGCTATACATCTGTGCACTTAGAGCTAGGCAACGTGTTAGCAAGACAGGAATTGAGGTGGCAAGATAAGTGCTGCAGCATAAATAGCTGTTAAAACAAGGATGGAAAGTCTTTTCTGTTCACTGTGTTTATTATAAATCCGGTGTGACATTGATATCTTTCCTTTGAATGAGTTTGACTAAATCTTTCAAGTGTGTGAGTTTTTTTTAATTTAGGAAGAAATGAGGGGCACTATTCTTGTTAATCACCCTTTCTGTTTTTACAGGAGGCAGATTAATTTGTAAATAGGATCATTACAGCATATTTCTGAAGCTGGAACTACAGAAAGTTTGTCTCACAAAAGTCTGGGACAATATGCCAAGGCAGAGCTATCAGAGTCAGTAGCCATTTGAAGTGTCTGAATCTCTTCACTCACAGACAGGGTTGGGCACTTGTGGCTTGTGGTGGTGATAATGTTTGGGGGTTTTTTCCTTACACACAATGTCTCTGCCAGGACATGCTTACTGACCACTCTTTACTATATCTCCTTTTTTTTTTTAGTGGGTTTTTTGGGGTTTTTTTGTTGAATTTTACATCTCTGTCTGCCAATAAGGTAAATTGAATTAGCTATTTTTTCTTCTTGAAAAAAAATAAGAATTTGATTAATCATTCCTAATCCAACAGTAACTAACTAAAGTAAAAATTCCTCATACTTTACGAAGAAAAAAATCAAGCCAATAATGTATAAAATTCATGTTTCATTAATATGTAAAAAAAAAAAAAAGAGGAAGAAGAGACAACAGTAATATATGAAATAGTATGTGCTATATCACTTGAGAAGTTTTGTTACTGTCAAAATTCTGAATTTATTACAATTCCTTCAAAGATAATTTTGGCATACATTGTACATCCTACAAAAGAAATATTGATCAGTGTGTTTCCACTCACTAGATCATGCTCAAGTACCTCAAAATAGCTTGTTTCTCTCAGAGACTGTAAGAGTCAAGCTCTCATTTGTGAAGTACTGTATAAAAGTATACCACAGAGGAACAAAATGCTGCAACATCTGTGGGAAGGCTATAAGTTACTGGGAAATGTCTTTCTAAACACACTTAAGGGAATAAAAAAGCATGTTAGTCTCTTTTCTTCATGTAGAATAACTGTGTAGCTCAGTAGAACACTAAACACATATATGTGTACAACAGCTGACCATAAAACATGGTTATTCTGTCAGAGGCAGACTCAGACCTCTCAGAGGGCCTGAATGTGTCTGATCCTCTTGTCTCTAAACTTTGAGACAAGTTTAGGAGGAAATGTTCTGTAATGAACGTCTCCTCGTAAGAAGGCAGGTTTCAGCACTCCCTCCCCCACCAATACAAAAGGAATTTCTTGGATGAAAGTGAAAAAACCGATTTATTTAACAAGCAGAGTGACGGCAGGGCAAAGAAAAAAAAAAAAGAGTAATACCAGATAATAAACCTCCTCGATGCAGAGAAAGCTGGTGGTTTTAGAGTTCTGTCTGTAGCAGACTCAGCCCCTCCTGAGGCCGAAGGCCAGGGTGCGGCATCCCTGCAGCCTCCGATGATCTGGTTCTCGGATCACAGCTAGGCCAAACTGTTCCAGAAGAGGAAAAAGAAGTAGTTCTGGAGGATTTCGGTATGCAGTCCTGGGAAAATTTCTTGCCTCAGCTAACAGGCTGGCTGAAAGCAGGAAGGTGCTCCCTCGGCTCTGCAGCAGTGAGAGTGCGAGGCAGCGTGTGAGAGTCCTTGAACACAAACCACGCTGAAGAATTTGCCTGGCTTCTCTCCCCCCTCTCCTGGACCCAGCTTAAAGCTATGGGACCCATTTCTGGGCATAAAGCAGATGATGGGGGAATACAGTATTATCATAAAATCACCCCAAGACATCTTCGAATAAACTTTTAGTGGTTTACAGACATAATTTACACAAACAAGTTTTTGTTTGCAAAATTTGTCATTATGTTACTGAACTTCCCATTGAGCAAGTGAATGATGGTTTTATTTGCTTCCAGTACAGAGCTGACACTAGTCATGCTAGAGGAAAAACTCGTCATCTGGAAGGATAAATACTGGCTTATCAATTTTATTCTTTATATTCAGGAAGGCATTTGGTCTGTCCATATTCCAAGCTGACTGAAATGGTCGTGATGAACCAAGAAGCTGCTGAGTGCTGCTGGGCTGCTGCCAGCCCTGTGCAATCACCCTTTAGGGTGACCAGACTTCTGTGGGTTAATCTGGTCTACATCAGCTGAGAGGTCATTGCAGAATTCAGCTGATATAATAAAGCTGTAAGAAAACGTAATTTCCAGAGGCCAAAATTCAATCTGCCTCTATTGTTTTGTATGTATATGATATTTCATATTTTAAAATATTTTTAAAGTCCCAGAGAAGTAGAAAGCATCTTGGTTAGACTGGCAAATGCGGAGAAACAGTGTAACAACAGTGGTTCTCATCAGGTAGCAGGTCAGAGGCTTTTGCAAAGTGTTGATAAGATGCCCTGAACAATTGCAAACTTTTATTACAACATGATCAGATCAAATAGAATTGCAGACAGAATTTGGTACTGTGTTCTATACCCTATTTTAGAAAATGTAAATTTTGACAGCTGCATTGTCTTTGTACAATGTTAATTTAGCTGTTGGTCTTTGACCTTTGCTTTTATTTTAATCATATGAAAATCATAAGGATTTATTTTATTTTATAGCTGTAAAAAATTGCCAGGACGCATCACAACTTTCTGATATGTAATTGTGAATTTTCGAGTAACGTATTCATTGGGAAACCACCATTTCCTTATCTTCTTCTGTCAACCTTGCAGTATCCCAGCCATCATACAAATTTTTTGTGAGCTTTTCCTGGATTTTAAGTGCTTTGCAGGTTCTTATTCTGTAAAGCACTCCATCATTCTTTCACCAACTTCCAGAAGTTTAGGATTTTATTTGGAAGTCTCCTTTTCAAGTAGCAGTTAGTCCCTGCCTATTCTGTGTTATAAAAGCCAACATTATCAGAGCCTAAGGTGGTGTGATTGCAGACAGAAGCTGTTTAATACTGAAGTCTGAAAGCAAAGATGTCTTTAGATCTTATAGTGCCTCATATGTGACCAGGGATAAGGTATTTTTTAGCAGGGATTTGCATTAATAAAAATTAAAGCTTTAGGATTTCACTTCAAAGGGAAATGTCAATGAAAGCATATCCTCTCTTAGTTGCACTGGTAGCAGAATATTAACATCACTAATGTAAAAGTTTATATGGCTAGAGGCTGCAGTCTCTGTCTCTCTGTAGAGAAAAAAATAATTCTTAGACCACATCAGAAGTGTGCAGCACTTAAAATACAAAGAAAGAAATGAGGAGTGTCTTTTTCTCAGGAGCAGTAAGCACACAGAGTACATTTATTTTCAAATTGATGTATCTATTATTTAAAAAGTTTAATTTTTAATGTATTAATTCCAGACAGGCATTGACATAGAAATAAATATATTAGTCATTATGTGCTAGCTTTTTCAAGCTTTACTGGTGCTAGGTATTATTTTGTGCTACATATACACTCATTGATTTCAGAAAAACAACTCCACAGTATAAGTCACTGCTTAAAGGACAGAAAAATCTGTGTGAAGCATAACCTATCAAATACAATTACACAGTAAAAAGGATTATTTCATTGATACCAGTCCATAGGAACATCCAATTTGCAAATATTTAATGAAGACACTTTTGAATGCAGAAAGTCCTTTTTAGTTGAAAGGAGGAAAAATGGATTGTCAGGTTTTTCTGAATAAAGCACAGGGAGAAGATATGTGTATTTGTGTTCTTACTGTCCCAAATAATTAAGGGATTTCAGTTCCTTTATTGTAAGAAATTAAAGTAAATAAAACTATCATTCACTTACTAAATGGAAGTTCAGTAACATTAATTGTCAGCCAGGCTTTGCTCAAACATCCAAAGCATTCATTAGTCTTCTGAAATCTTGAAAATTGTTATTAAAAAGTCTGATGTTTTTAAGAGTACCATCTAGCGATTTTGTATACCTGTTCAGCAGGATATGATAGAGCTGCCGATGTTCTTTTTCAGTATTGGATGGTTTCTGTGCCTGGGTGGATTTGACTGTGATTAAGAGTTACATGAAGAATATATAATATTAAATGAGATGGAAACTGCAAGTTGGCAGGCTAACCCACTGACCTGTAGAAAGCACCGTTTTCCAAAAGCCATTATCTGTGAGGCCTTCTAGCCTTTTCTAAGTGGTTTTAAGGAATTACTTCTACACTTATATTTAAATGAACCAGAAGATGCTGCTGCCTGATTGCATCACTTTCTTTTAAAAGATCTAATGACGAAGCCCAAAAATCGAACAGAGAAGCCTAAGGAGGATTTTTATGCCAATTCAGTTACTTGTATCCAAAATTAGGATTAAAAGGCTTTGCCCAATAACCATTGAGAAAGAATGTTTTATTTCATATATTTCATTTTTACCGCCAAATTTTCTCAAGTTTCCATGGTCATCCTTCAGAATAGTGTTTTATTGAGTAGCCAAAGTATTCCCTCATGCCGAAAATATGTCAGTATTTAAATATTCCTACAAGCAAGTGCAGAAGGAAGACAATGGTGCATTTGTGATTTCCCTTCTGCTCTTCCATACAGTGAATTAATCGCTCACTCAGCTATTAGGAAAATCTGACTCAGTTCCGTTTATCCCCTGAGAGGATTTGGTCTAGTAATTACAGAATACGTGCGATATATGAGTCAGAATGAGAAGGGTGACTGGTGGCCAAGACTTACCATTTCTAGGAAAGCTTCCTAAGCAGCATGACAGAGATTCAGAGCCCCTTTGG
Organism: Mohoua ochrocephala; assembly: GCA_013398855.1. Taxonomy (NCBI): domain Eukaryota; kingdom Metazoa; phylum Chordata; class Aves; order Passeriformes; family Acanthizidae; genus Mohoua; species Mohoua ochrocephala. The sequence continues at coordinate 11,550 of VZTA01026204.1, forward strand.
CACTAGATTTTATGCCTTTCTTTTTTTTTTTTCATATCATTTGACGCAATTTCACTAGGAGAGATCCTGGCTTCTGTGTAAATGATTTACTTTTTGACTTAATTATAAAGTTAATAAAAGTTCTCTGACTTATAAATGACAAATGAATAAAATCTCATTCAGATTTAATTTTATAGAATTTATTTTCATAGAATATAGGTGAGGGATTTGAATCTTGCTTCTTCGTGTCTATTATTCAATTCTTAGTCTAATAACTAGGTGTAACGTGTACATAGATCTTACTATGACGGCATAAAAACAGCTCCTCAACAAACCCACTCTTAGGAGTAAGCCCTGGTCAAGGCACTGGAGCTCAGGCTTCCATTTACCTCTCTTTCAGTGGCATCAAGTTGAAGGAATAAATTCAGAAATACTCGAGAGTTTGAATGTGCTGGTTCCACAAGTAAAATACAGTAAATGTCATGTATCCAGTTGGGGATGTGGAATGAGTTTATTGATCCCACAGCTTGCATTCCATTTAATTCCAATATTTTTTAGCATTATACAGAGAGAGGATTTGATGCTGTATGTTTAAACTACTGTACTGTTGTTCTGATGGAGAAATCGTGATTGAAAAATTCTGAGATGCAATTTTCTCAATTACACATGAAGGTATTGTTACCATATTTCAGGCCAATACGCAGAGGCTGAAGTAAAACTCATTTTTAAAAAAGAAAAGTCAGCAAATGCTTTATTTTTGCTACCCCATTAAAAGAAAACGTGCTCTTTCAAAACTCAGTCCCAGTTAGAATTTTGTTAGAGTACCTTTCCTATTGCCTTGAATGTTTTTCATGCTCTTAATTTATGTTGTTTGACCAGCATCTTTCTATCTCAAATTTTTAAAAAAAAAAATCTGTTCTGCAAATGTTTGTGATTCAGAAAGAAATATAATTCAAAGATTACAAGTTCTTGCAAAATGTGTCAACCCATGCAACTTTGCTTAAAGAAATGCATCAAAGAACCAGGAGATATTGATAAAATCTCACTGAAAAGCAGCCAGAACGTTTTGTCTGTCTTTTGACATAATTTCTGATGTCTACAAATGGAGCATTTATGTCTTAGTTATGCTTCAAACAGTTTGGGTGACAATTTTCAGATTACAGGTAAATTACAAATATCTTTGCCAATTCAGTGCATGTGAATGGATACATGATAATGTTTCTGTTCCTCAGCTACATGACGTTATTTTTAACTAATGAGCAATAAGAGAATGTGAACATAAATTCAGAGCACTTTAAAAATTACTGATATTTTCATGAATACAAGCAGCTGTTGAAATATTCCTAATTACAAATATCACTTATCAAGAGTAGCATATTGAAGCCAAGTGGTTTGTATGCAAGCACATTTACAAGACTGCTATGTTCTCTTTTTTTTTCTCTTCACTCTTGAGATAGGTTTACTTTTCCTAAATATGCACAATACTGGATTTGAAATTGTTTAAACTGAAATTAATACTCAATGCTTCAATAAAAGATATCTTTATTCAGAAGATTCAGAAGAGCAAAGAAGCTGTAGAATTAAACTTTTGCCTTATTGAATTAGATATATTATCTGTCACAGTAGGTATGTCATGTATTACATGCAAGATACTGGATTAAATAAATTACTTAGCACATCAAATAAATCATCTGGTAAAACATACTGTATTAATATTAAACCAAATATGTTTAAGAATTCTACAGCCTACAGATAGTTAGAAATATACTCTTTTCTCTTTATTTAAATTCAAATCTCTAAAAATGCAAGGTGTGCACCATCTGGTAAAAGGCAGAAATATTCCTTTGACAGCTTTCTTTTTTTTTTTCCCATAGTAGACTGCTTTATCAACTCTGGTACTGAAATAGCAGAATGGTCATAAATTCAGCACTAGTAAGCCTTCTTATACTGTTTAATTGCGAATGAAAAGTCTTTGCTAATGAGGAATGTTATGAGACAAACATTTATATGATGACTATGGTGTGGATCATTGCCATGCTTGTTTATTACAGTTCTTAATGAAAGGCAGCTTCCTATTACATATGCGTGGAAGTCTGCTTTTTACCGTCACGGGCAATTTTTTTACTTTAAGCTGCATAATATCTGCTTAAAATTTATGATGTTACACAGACACAATGTCCAAATTTTAACAGTCACAGTCTTTTGCTGCGGGGTGTTTTCTCTCTTCTTTTTCTTCTAATTTGCTTATTAATTTACAAATTGAGTTTTGTGGGGGTTTTTTTCTTGTTTTGTTCAACCTTTGGAGAAGATATTATCTTTCCTGGACATTGATCTTCAAATAAATCTCATATGATGCATATGGAACTCATTTAGCTAATATAGGGCTATTTAGCAATAGATCACGTTGGGAATTCCAGTCCAAATAGGATACAGTCCACAGCGCTTTCCCTAGTTACATTAAAGGAGCGAGATATCTGCTGTATTATACAGTACACCCGATATGATTCAGTTTGGTATTCACAAAGAGCAGTTGCATACCCAGATATGCTCCGAGTTGTTTCTGATCATAATTTTAAAATATTTCATAGTTTAGAAAAAAAAAACAGTTTAGCCTCTGATATTTACTTATTTGTCCTTTGCCACCACATGTTGAGATCCTAACTGTTGTGGTGTTGGCTCGGAACCATGTGGTTAAAAGGAATTGATGTGTACATAGGAAAACAATGTTCAAATATGTAACATTTCTAGATGTCTATCACATTTATTGACTTCGTCTTGCTAAAAAGAGACATAAAAGTGTATTAAGATAAATTCTAATAAACTTGATGACTTTTTCCAGTGAAAAAGTTCCTTTGATGGGAATGAAAATTTTATGCTTCAGGCTGTGGAGAATTCTGTGAAATTATAATTTTTTCTACAATTATAGGAATTTTGAATCTGTGGTGGGTTAGTTTACTCATGACATTTCTCTGTGGGCTTCATCTTTTCTTTCTACATGAACCAGTGGCAAAAAGAGAACCTCTGTATTGATGCTGAAGTTAGTGAGACTTCAGTAAGGCTTGCACCCCTTTGGTGCTAGAAGAGACCAGAAAATCCTCACTGTCAAGCTGACAGAGGTAAGTAGAAAAAAGAGCACCCCCACTCACGTGTGACTTTTCTGTGGTGTATCAAGGAAGATCATTTAACTGGGAGAGCTGTACAATCACCTCGAGTTGTGAGGAAGGGGAAGAGCCCCTTTAAAGGGACGGTTCACACAAATTATGGCAGCAAGCAGTAGCAGTTGCTGCTGTTGGCAGAGTAAGAAGTAGCAGGCGCCAGAAGGAAGTATGGCCTTCCAAGCATTGTCAGCACCTGTATGTGCGAGACTGCTGCTGCCCAATTTATGGAGGAAGATTTGGCTTATGGGTGACAGTTTCAGGTTACTTAATACCAATGTATGACAGTACAGGTAACTGAAAAGTTTTCAAGGTCAGTTCTGCATTAGCCAGGATGCCTTTATCAGCTGTCTTCAACGTTTGCACTGCTTTGTCTTTCAGATGATAGCCTTCAGCTGTTTCCCTTTGGAACACAATGTACCTACTCTTATAGAGCATTAGTAAGTAGTTTTCACACAACAAACTGATCTGTAAAGTAGTAGTGTTTGTTTTGTCCCTTTCTAGGCTCTTTCTCACAAAGCATCCAAGAAATAAAATCAAACCCCAAAATACAAACCATTTCACGTCAGACAGCAGAACTGACTACCCTAACATATAGCAGCAGGCAGTACTTGGACAGCCAATGCAAGACAGTGTCTGACAGATATCATGGCAAGACAACCTCACAAAAACAGGATCGATGTCTATAAGCCTAGAAACTTAAACGAAGAATAGCAAAAGCAAAAATGCATATTTTAAAATAACCTTGAACATCATCTTCTCTTGTGGGCAATTTTATTTGTTTGTTTGTTTAGAGTGGGTTGGTTCATTTTAGATTAAAATATTTTACAAGTTCTGAGAGATGACATAAAAAACAAAAGAGGTACCATTTTATTACCTCTTCTGCAAAATGTAAAAGCATACTTCTCCATGAGAAACTGTTCAGATGAATTATTCTTATAGAGACATACTGCTAATAGCATGTAAGGATATTTCTTCTGTGTCTTAAATAAATTCTGGTGTCAGCAAGTTTGCTTTTCATTCCCTTCCTCAGTCACTGACACAGAGAGAAAAATCAGTATCACTTGAATTTATTTTCATTTGGATAGGAGAGAGGCTTGATCTCTTAAGACCAACAAATTCAAAAACAATATTGTCTTTGTGAAGTAGCACAGCACCATGAAGAGCAAGGATTAATCTGAAAATAGGGTTTGACAACAACTTCGTGTAAATCAGACAGTAGGTCAGGTTGGTACAAATATGCTGTCTGTGTTGGCTCAGTGCTGGGTGGGTATTCACAGAATCACACAGTCAATTAGGTTGAGGAAAAGACTTCTCGCCGGGTCCGGCCTATGACCAGACACCATCACATCACCTAGACCATGGCACTAAGTGCCACATCCAGTCCTTTCTTAAACACATCCAGGGTCAGTGACTCCATCACCTCCCTGGACAGTCCAGTTCAATGCCCAATCACCCCTTCTGTGAAGAAATTCCTCCCAACGTCTAACTTGAACCTCCTCTGGCATGGCCTGAGACTTTGTTCTCTTGTCCTTATTGGCAGGGAATCCTTATAAACTGAGACGAGACCATTGCGGCAGGTCACTGTTTTACTAATTTCAGATGTAACTAATGCCAGGCACAATTAACATATTTCTCATATTTGTTAAGGGTGTCTCCCTAAAATTATATTTCAATACTTTCATATTTTAAAACATTAAAATGGTCATGGCTAATGGCTAATAGTCACGCTCTTTAATAGAAAATTGGAAATGAATACAAAGAAAAGGCATCTGCTTTTAAACTTACCTGTCCTAGACCACTAAAAAAATCAGTAAATACTTCCTGTCCAAAACTTGAAACATTTCACAACAGTTTTTCTCTTTAAATGCAGTTTTCAGAAAGCAGTGGCATGCAACAGTATCCATATAGGATCCCATAATAATTTGGGTCGGAAAAGACCCTTAAGATCATCGAGCCCAACCATTAACCTAATACTGCCAAGTCCACCACTAAATTATGTCCCTCTCTAAGTGCTACATCTACATGTCTTTTAAATACCTCCAGGAATGGTAACCCAACCACTCCCCTGGGAAGCCCGTTCCAATGTCTGACGGCCCATTCAATGAAGAAATTTTTCCTAGTATTCAATCTAAATCTCTCCTGGAGCAAATTGAGGCCATTTCCTGTTGTTTTATCACTTGCTACTTGGGAGAAGAAGCCACCCCACCCACCACCACCACTACCTACAACCCCCTTTCAGGCAGAGAGTGATATCGTCTCCCCTCAGCCTCCTTTTCTCCAGGCTAAACAACACCATCTCCCTCAGCTGCTCCTCATCAGACTTGCTCCAGACCCTTCACCAGCTCCGTTGCCCTTCTCTGGACACACTCCAGCACCTCAATGTCCTTCTCTGTATTGAGGGCCCAGAACCCGACACAGGATTCGAGTATGGCCTCACAAGTGCCGAGTACAGGGGGACAATCGCTGCCCTGGTCTTTCTGGCCACACTATTGCTGATAGAGGCCAGAATGCCCTTGGCCTTCTTGGCCACCTGAGCACACGCTNAACCCCCTCAGATCTTTTTCTTCTGGGCCACTTTCCAGCCATTCTGTTCCCCAGCCTATAGGGCTGCATGGGGTTGTTGGGACCCAAATGGAGGTCCTTCACCTGGTACTTCACTTTGTTTAACCTCATACAGCTGAGCTTGGTCCATAGATCTATCCTGTCCATATCCCTCTGCATATCCCTATCCTTCCTACCTGTCTTGTAGTGACCTTATGATGTGTATCCC
>VZTA01026205.1:0-21895 GCA_013398855.1 Mohoua ochrocephala
GGCCACGCTCTCAGCACTGCCCCGTTTTGCTTTGCTGATTTTTGTAGTTCTCAATAAAATTTTCATAACTCATTTCCATTCAGGATCTGAGTTGTTTATAACATGGAAGATTATTTAAAAAGTCTGATAGTGTTCATTTCAAGGTGTCTTGGTTTGAGACAAATTTAGGGGGAAACGCTCTGGAATAAATGTCTCCTCCCCAAAAGATAGGTTTCAGCACTCCTTCCCCCACCGATACAAAAGGAATTTCTTGGATGAAAGTGAAAAAACCTATTTGTTTAACAAGCAGAGAGCCGGCAGGGCAAAGAAAAAAAAATGTGTAATGTTAGATAATAAACCTCCTCGATGCGGAGAAAGGTGGTGGTTTTAGAGTTCCATCTGTAGCTGCCTCGGCCCCTCCCAAGACCCAAGGCCGGGATGCAGTGTCCCCGCAGCCTCTCTGCCACGGGGTCCACGGGGTCCAATGACGTGGTTCTCGGATCACAGCTAGGCCGAACAGTTCCAGAAGAAGAAGGAGAAGTAGTTCCTGAGGATTTTGGTATGCAGTCCTGGGAAAATTTCTTGCCTCAGCTAACAGGCTAGCTAAAAGCAGGAACGTGCTCCCTCAGCTCTGCAGTGGTGAGAGCGGGGGAGTGTGTGAGTCCTTGAATACAAACTGTGCTGAAGAATTCACCTGGCTTCTCTCTCCCCTTCTCCTGGACCCATCTTAAAGATGCAGGACCCATTTCTGGGCAATAAGCAGACAACAGGGAAATACAGTATTATCACAAAATCACCCCAAGACACAAGGTTAGTAGATTTTAGACTGGCTTTCAAACATTCAGGTGCTAGCATTTCAACTGCAGATATAATAATCTCTAAGATTTTCAGAAATTACTATTATATTAAAAAAAATCCTCAATCTAGAACTAAGAGGAAAGGTATTTTAAAATTCTTAATATTTTTGTTAATTGATAAAATGGAAGAAACTGGGGTGATTTAGACCAAATGTCAGAGAATAAATATCAGAAGATAAATATTTATTTTTACTATTTATTTCCTTGCTTTATATGTCTTCTGTACATTTCATAATTTGATCTCGCACAGAGTGGTGAGCAAGAGATGTGGGGAATGTCTTGCAAATTCATGTATGTTTTGAACATCATGGTGATGTTATACCCATAGCAAAGAATAAGAATTATTTTGCTGAAAAGCAGAGAGAATCAGTTTTTAGTACCTATTATGGTTAATTTTAGAACATATAGTAGAAATTACTTGGCAGTTGCTGTAAGATATTGATGGCTGTGGGAGGTGTTCAGCAGAGCCTCTAGATAAAACTGCAATCAGAGCCCACTATTCCCCCAAGACCTGCCAGTTAATGTCCAATGAAACTTTCAGGAGGAGGAGTTACTCAGTTCAAAGATTGAATTCTAGATCGACGCACATGGAAGGAGGAAGAATTGAGAGAATGCATAGGCATTTAGAATAGCAAAAGTCTGGTCTTGGACTCAGAACTGGAGTGGAGACAAAGTAGAACAGTTGAAATATAATATTTGTAAGATTAAAAAATTTAAAAATTTCTATTCAGCACAATACAGTAATTTTTAAGCCTGAACCCATATACAGCAGACACTGAACTAGTTTTTCCAAACCAGAAATGTGTATGTACAAATGTATTTCATATACGAGAAAGAAGATTTAAATTATTTGTAATCCAGTTCTCTGACACCTGAGTTCTCACTGACTCACTTAAACAAGCAGGTGAGGTTTAGGCTGAAATCTTCCACAGTCCCCAAACTTATTGCTTAGCATACCTAGGTGCCCTAAGCAGATCACAAAATCACAGAATGGTTTGGGTTGTAAGGGACCTTACAGACCATCTCATTCCAACTGCCATGGGCAAGGACACCTTCCACCAGCTCAGGTTGCTCAAAGCCCCATCCAACCCAGCCTTGAACATTTCCAGGCATGGGACAGAAATGTCCACAATGTTTATGTTCTCACTGCTTATGCAACAATGGGGTGGTGAGGTGGCCAAGGCTGCTTTCAGAACCTAGTTTGGTTCATAACTTCGTGATGGGGAAAAAGAAGCTGTAAAGCTGTGCTGGTACATGCCATGATATGCTGGCACATGCTACTTGTATCTTCCTCTGATGGAAATTTCCTTTGGCTGACTGACTACGGTTTGTTTGTACAATGGAAGTATCCACCTGACTCTGTGCTGTCTTGTCCTGCTCAGTGTGGTTCTACTGTGATAGAACAGTGGTGTTGCTACAGGTAGCAGTTTCATTACAAACTACAGAGCATCATTTTTTATAATAGGAGAGAGCTCTCACCTCGGACCTTGTTTCTTGCCATGATGGGCCTAGAAGCAGGTGTATGAGAGCTGTCACAGACAGTGGAGACTTGAACTTCTTGCTACTCAGAGGTAGGGTGTAAAGCTACCAAGCTAGCTGACAAAATGAGTTTTTTGATGGCTCCCAATAGCACAGTTAAATTAGGATCCTGCGGTTTCTTGAGAGTCAAAAACCTTTTAAAAGCAAATACCGTAGGTGGTGGTGTAGAAGAAGAGAACGGTGAAGAGATATTTGTCTTTTCCCCCCACACTTCAAAATGAAAGCTGCAGTGTAAAATGGTGCATGGGGTTTATGCCTATTTGCACAAATACATGCATATTTATGTCATGCATTTCCCTGAAGTGTACCTGAGGCAAAATGAACGCTGAAATCTGATTATTCCTTTTGCATAAATGTCTGGATTCTGTCTTCCTCTTCTTGAGTTTCTCTTTTTCTTCATCTTAAATTCATAAAGGATCCAAACAAAGCATCAGGATATTTTTACTCTAATAGCAGCTTTAAACATGGATAGTGCACTGGTCTCTATGAAGCTGCATTATATGAACAATTTTATCATTGATCACATTTTGAAGCACTCAATTTTTCTGTAGTCCTTCTTCAGGTTAAACATCCTTTCTATAAAATATGACTACTTATATGTCTGTAAGTGTATGAAAAAAATAAATTGTTCATGATCTGACCCATAAATAAATATTTATTCTTGGTAAGATACTAAGCTGTTGTGTGACTTGGGAGAAACAACTCTGCCTCTCTATATTTCCTGACAGCTGTGAAACAATTCTACTTCAAAAGTCACAGGATTTGAATTTCAAAATAACTTACAGGCTGGAAGAAGAGCTTTAATGTTTTTAAAACTTTAGCAGGCAACTAAGTGAGAAAGAAGCTGAAAATTATTTCAAGTGTCAGGAGAATAGTAATTTTCATTTGTACAGGGCTTTAAAATTCTGATGTTCTTCTTTTAGTTGGAATGAACACCTTAGTCTTCTTGGAACTAAATGGAGAAAAAGAATAACCCCAAAACTCGTGAGAGAGCCACACAAGTCTGGCACTGCTTTTGGCAGCAGAGCCGAAGTATGTATGTTGGGAGTGTGAAAGGATCCTTTCAGAGATTAAAAGGAAGTTTTCCATACTTGAGCTGTTACTGCAGCCCAGATGACAAGTCACAGGGACAAATCCATCCATTCTTTTGAAACCAGTTCCTGGGTAGAAGAATCAGCTCTACCTACTCTGTAGGAATTGGCTTTAGAAGTTATAGCAAATGATTGCTTTTATTTAGTCCTGTGGGTAACCTCCCCTTCCCTATTAAGTGTGGCTTTTTACAGGGCTATGGCATGTGCCATAAAGTCCAGGAGGAGGACAGCATGCTTGGCACAGAACATCATGAAAGTTGGGAATATATGGCGGTGAGGCACTGGCACAGGTTGCCCAGAGAAGCTGTGGATGTTCCTTCCTGGGCAATGTACGAGTCCAGGGTGTATGGGGCTTTGAGCCACCTGGTCTAGTAGAAGGTGTCCTTGCCCATACCAGGGGCGTTGGAAAGAGAAGAATTTAAGGACCCTTTCATCCCAAACCATATTATGATTCTACGAATGTATCAAGTGAAACAGTAAGGAATTGAGGAACCTGCTCTTGCTCTGGTATTTATCTATGCTCTTCAGAAAGCTGACAAAAGATATTAAGGACAGGCAAGATAGTTTTGCTGGTTAAAAAGAATGAGTCAATGGAGCGGTAAACATTAGCCAGATGCTAGCCCAAGGTAGAATACTGAAATATGGCTACTCTGTGAGTCTGTTAAATAAGAATTAGATAATAAAAATGTAATTAAGCTTGTCACTATGGAGCTTCTTTTCAGAAAAGTCAGCTTTTGTTTTGTTTTGTTTTGTTTTCAGCAGAGTTCAGGGTCTGGTTGATAAAGACACCTGTGATACTTTGATTTCTCTGAGGCATTTAATGATACTTCAATTTAAAAATACTGCATTGTGTAGCATTAACAAGCTACACAGCAGATGAATTAGAACTGAGGTCACTGACAGGTGTGAGGGGGACCAATCTCTTTCTGGATCGGAGTGGGCTTCAGAACACTGGCACAGAGTGCAAAGTGTGATAGATCGTATCACAGCTTTGTGATGGAAAGCGAAATCTAAACCGAGGGAAGGCAAAGCAGGTGTCTCTGCTGTGTTAGGTACGGTGCTGGCTTCAACCCTATGAGAGCGAGCAGCCCAGAGCCGTCGGGAAACGGCCATAATTAAATCTCTACGAATACAGGTTCAGTCCCTGCAAGCCCAGGTAGCCCAGTGTCCCTAGAGGGACAGTTAGAAAAGAAAAGAAATCAGAACAGCAGTTTGATACAAATGTTGCAAAAGGAGCTGGTCTGGGAGCCCAAGGTGCCGGCTGCTGCCGGCGCGCGCCTGGGTGACGTCACAGGCCGAGCGGTCTCTCTCACAGAACCCGGAAGAGAGCTGCTGGGCTCATAGAGCCAGTCTGACGGCACGGCCTGTCTCCGCCTGCTAATGAAAACTGAATTTTTATATGAAAATTATCAGAATCAAACCCCTGTCATTACAGCCAAAGAGGTACTATTTACTGATACCGAATTAGCTAAGTTAAAAAAGCATTTTAGCTGCCACCCCTAGGAATCTGAAAGAGAATTTGTTTGGAGAGTTTCTTTGAGTGGGGGAGACCAAATCCTTCTTAGCGAAAAGGAAGCTGAAGGGTACTGGGGTCCCAGAGTTTTCCTTACTATTGGGGACTGCCGAGCCCCATGGTCCGTCCCTAACCCAGAGAGCAGCCTTCTGGACTGGAACTTTAAACCCCTTGGAGAGAGGCAACCCTGTAACCACAGAAAGCACCACAGATGAATTAGTAGAAAGTATTCAGAAGGCAGCATGCATTCAAACGATGTATGAGTGTAAGGTAACCCTTTCACAAAAATCACCTATGACGTTGAGAGTAGATGCTGACCGGATGACTCCGTTAATAAGGGGACTTCCCGATTCTCTGAAACCAATGGCAATACAATTACAAGGGAAAATACAGACTTTGGCCCCACTTGAGAGAGTTGCTGCCGCCCTGGACAATACCACCTCCTTCCCTGCAGGAGATACCACCGCCCAGGGAGGGCAGAGTGTGGACTTGGGGAGAGGTAGCCCAGGAATTGGTTAATTTTGGGTGAAAGTACTGTCCAGTAAAGCCAGTAGTCAGCAAACCAGAAACTTGTAGAGTGAAACATGCTCAATTTAGTCCAAGAATTTCACCCAGGATTTCCTCCTGTTCCAACCAGGGTGAGTGGAAGCGTCCACTCAGGAGACAGGCAGTTTGGTCACGAGGTTGGCAGAAAGGAATCCTGAAAAGACTAATGGACGGTCTCTCCACAAACCAACTAGAACAGGTAGCGTCAGAGTGTCCAGACAGGATGTCCAAGAAACCACGTGCAGAGAAGTATAAGGCCAGATGCACCTCCCTTAATAGATCTGAGTGGGGATGCGAGTGTACCAGAGAAATCCCATACAAGGAAACTGAAGACCTCACCCAGCTTAGGTGGAAGGGGTGCCGGAGGCTGGATTAGGAAACCTAGGATCAAAAATGACCACCTTAGGGCTTTACTAGCTGCAGGAAAACACAGAGAGAAACTGTTGCTGGAGGAATTGCAGGGGAGATACTCAGAGAATAAGCCTTTACCTCCTTCAAATTCTTATGTGTATGAAGCAGGATCCAGCGAAAAATCTCGGGGTGGACAGGGGAATTGTATTAATTAAAATAGGGTACCCCTTGTGGAGACCACTCTGGTGGTGCAGTGTGTTTGTTAAAGTATGTTTGTTGCAAGACTGTTGGAGTACTTACTGTTTCCAAAGATGATGTTTTATTTCTTTTGGCAGAAGTTTGATTTGCACTCAGGTGCCGATGGAACCGTTTAAAGTGATAAGGGCAGTTTTAACAGGAACACCGACCCTCTGACGGAGTGGCCCAAAGAGCTTCAGTTAGGAGGTGGTATACACAAATAAAACATTACTGTGACATCTTCAAAGTGACAGAAGGGACCACTAAATTACTAACTATTCAGAAATGGAGCACCTCAGATCAGGAGAGTGGCACACCTCTCTCTCCCGTAATAAAAGTTACACCACCCTTCTCCCCACACTCCCCACACTTACAAAATGCATAGTCCACTGATGCCTCAGCTAAGTGAGAAGGCAAGGTGTGGAGATACCAGGCAGTTGCCTTACAGACCAATACTGAGCAACAGCTTGTCATTGAAGGCAAAGATAGTGCCCAGGTTGGAGAACTGGTGGCTGTATGAAGTACTTTCAAACGTGAATGTCTGTCCCCCTCTCCTGTCATCATCTGTACTAATTCCTTTGCTGTCTTTAAGGGCCGTACTGAATAACTTCCATTTTGGGAACAGAACAAGTGGGAGGTAAATGGGATTCCTGGTTTGGCAGGAAGAGAAGTGGCAAAACTTCTTAGCATTTGCTAATAAAGGTGACTTTGCAGTAGTATGGATAGCCACTCACCAAACAGGGGATGATCCAGTGGCCAAATGGAATGACAGAACAGATGAACTGACCAGACTTGCTCCAATAAACCAGGAGGCAGTAACTGACGACTGGGAACACCCCCTGGAGTGGCTGCATGTGAAATGAAGCCACACTGGGGCAAAAGACTTGTACTTAGAGGCTCATGCCCGAGGCTGGCATGTTACGAGAAAGAATTGCAAGACGTGCATTCTAGCCTGCGAGGAATATCAAGTCCAGCTTGAGAGACACACCCCTTAGAGGAGCCTGCACTACATCTAAGAGAAGGACAAAGACTATGGGAGGCTTGACAAGTTGATTATATTAAGCCCTTTAGGAGATCAGAAAGAAAACAGTATGTGTTAGTAGGAGTGGAAATAATTCCCGGTGAATTATTACCTCATTCTGATGGTATGGTTATGTTCCCAGCTCCAACAGGACCGAGAACCAGTGTGTTTGTATTACAGGATAACTGTATACAGTGTTAATAACATTTATTATTGTTGTTATTGTTATGTTTTGGAGGTGGAACAGCATGCTGGACTCGAGTGTGAAGACCAGCAGGCTTCCAAAATTACTATGCCGAATATTGAATTCATATGTGAATTGTATAGTTCCGTTGTTACACAATATTAAATACGTTAAGAAATCCAAGTTGCTAAATACCCCTACCCTTTTTCCTCTCTCTTTCTCTCTCTCTCTCTCTCTCTCTGTGTCTTTCTCTTTTCTCCTGCCCCTGTCATTATGAACAATGTTGAGTCACAGGGTGGTGAGGGGGACCAATCTGATTTTTATTTATGCCTCAACATATGTTATACATGAGGTGAAGGATTCCTAGAGGGGTTGTACACCTCCTGGGAACCCTGTCCCCTTGGAGACTTTGTCTGGCAGCTGATCAGGGGAGAGAGAGCTTCCACGATTGGGCCGCAAGCAACCCCCCACTTGCCAGCAGAGCAGATGCCCGAATGCATAATAAATAAACAGTTCTCACATATAATATTGCTGCATTTACGCTTTATTTTTGTCCGAGAAATCTATCAAAAAGAGTCCTCCTCGACTCACTCTTTTACAGAGGGACGGGACAAGGTGTCAAAATGAAGTTGCTGATGGGGAGAGATCAGTGATAAATGCCATCTTTGCCATGGTCTCCTGGGGCCGGGGCTACTTTATATTTTTATGATTGATCCAGATATTGATGTAAAATCCTTACTGGTGTAATTTTCAGATGAATTAAAGGTCTGTGAGGTAGCAAATAATGGAGACAATTAATTAGAGAATCATGCCATGTGACAGTCAGATGCTGCAGTGGGTTAATACTGCAATGGTGCCACATTACTGCTGTGAGGGTAAATGCCAAGCACTTTGTCAGTGGCCTCATGTTCAACCTGCTATGGAGTGTTCAAACTCTGCTACATGTCCCTCTCTTCCTCAACAATTCTCTCTTCCCCAGCAAATGTGTAAGGAAGGCAGGTCTTGGGAAGGGAAAAGGTGAGAGATGTTGCTCTGCTGTTGCAGTTCCAATTAAATAAAGTCAAGCAAAAGGTGGTCCTCTCAGACAGTGAAATTCTCCAGGGCAAATTAAGACAGATCAACTGGAGAAAAAAAGATCTGATTTTTTTTTCTCCTGCTTCTGTCAAGTTGTTGCCTTCTTTTCTCAGAGCTGCTTGGTAACAACCTGCTGGAATGTGCTGTATGCTGGTATTTGCATTTTGTTACATTAATACCAATCTTGAAATTAGAGAGAGGTGGTTGTTGGAGAGAACTTTGTAGTCCAACTTCTTGCTCAGGAGAGGACAATTTGGAAATTAGTTCAGAATGCTCAGAGCTTTGTCAGTTGAGCTTTAAAAATTTCAAAGTTTGGGATTTCCTTATCTGCTCTGGGAAAGCTGTTCTAGTGTTTGACCATGTATGGGCCTAGAGAAGTTGCCTTTAGTCACAGCTTCCCCCCTCAGGCCACACTGTTATCTGAGAAATTCTCATTAGGCCTCAGCCTTGACAAACTGCACCTGAACAAAGCCCCTCTCCAGCTTATCAGAAACACTGTCTGTTCCCAGGAACTAATGCTGTCTAATGAGCACCTGCTTTTTAACAAGCAGCCTTACAAACTTTTTTTCTTGCCTGAATAACAGCCCAAGTAGAATAATATTTCTGTTGCTGAACCTTTAATGAAAGTTACCAACTTGAATTTTGGCCAGGATGGAAAATTACTGGGACTAAAGCCCACTCTCTTGAGACCCAATAAATAGTGGTCTGAAGTGAGATCTTTTTGGGCTCTCAACTCCCAGAAGATAATGGCCAAATATGTGTGTCTCAAACACTGATAACTGGATGTCTGTGGAGCCAAGGAACTCTTAGTAATAACAGACAAGAATGGTTAGTAATAACCAAGGACTATTCTTATTAAAATCTTGTGAGAAAGACTACGTTTTGGCTGGAGAAGGGAGGCCAGGTGAAAATAGGGCAGCACTTTTCCACAAGAAAGAACTGCAACACAGTACAGCAGAAGTGCAGGAATGATTGGCAGGAAGTGGACATGGACTATAAGGCAGGACTGGGACCCCCCAAGACCCCTGAAGCCCTCTAACCCATTCCCAAAATATGTGAAAGAACAGACTGTGCATGATGAGTAATTAGTGTAGAAAGTGAAAAACCTGTCTTTGGGGCAGAGAAATCTGTCCATGAAAAGGTACTCCCCCACCCCAAGCCTGAGTGGTGCCCTCCAGACCCTGGACATCTCATCAGCTGGACTGATGTAGCTGGATTGCCACTTATTGCCTGGACCGACATTGAGACCAGGACTGGCATGCTACCAGCTGGATTGACACCGGAGCAAGGGCTGGTGATCCCTTTTCCCCCCTCTCTTTTTTCTGTTTTTTCCCCCTCTCTTTTTCTTTTCCTTTCTTTAATTCATCTCTCCCTTTTTAAATAACCTGTTTAATTTCTCTTTTCCCTTCCACCCTACACTTTTATCTGCCCCCCCCACCCCCGTCATGAGCCTAATTTCTCTTTTCCTTTTACCCTTCTTCTTTCTGTCAAACCCACTCCTGCGTGCCTATATAGTAGGTCAGAGACTAACATACCAATTTCCATGCCAAGCATGTAATTTACTAGTAAAGCTCTGATTGATTGAGGACCCTCTGACTGTTGTCATTCCTTTCAACCAATGAACATTTTTGAATCTTAAGGGCTTCTTTCCTATTAAGGGATTGTCTTGGTTTGAAAGATAGGTATCTGCTAAGGAGGGTGGAGCCTCCCTTGGAATGGAAAATGTAAGCCCCTTCCCTCCGAATCATTATAATTTTGAAATTAAGGGGCTTTAAGGCAATTATATGAGAAATAGAAATAACAGTTCTTTACTAGTATATATAACAATATATACAGCAATAGTACAGAAATACTGGCTTAACCTGACAGAGTTGACCTGACACCCTGCCGGGTAGGGTGGTGGTAGCAGTCCAATTAAGTGGTGGCTGCAGTCCTCTTTTGAAGTGGTTCTGTTGAAGCAGTGATCCTGTAGATAGGTCTGGTCCTCCTCTGAAGGTCCAGTGGTGGTTACGTAGCTTTTGTCCTCTGGGAATCCAGTACATAAGGACTGCTTGTGCTGTTTCAAACCCCAGATTATATCCAGGTGGGAATGCTTGGTTCCTCCCCCTGGGCGGAGCATCTCACAATGGGATAATGTAATTCTATGAGTCATGCGGTGTGTCATTGATAGCCCATTAAACAGAGCTAGCCCCCGGAGGGAGTTTATCAGGGATGAGTCATGGTAGGAGATAACGAGCACTGCCTCACCTGCTTTAACAGCTTGTGAAGATGATAATAGAATACATACTTTTTGGTTACATCTTACATTGTTACCTAGGACAGAGATGTTTATCACAGACCACTCCAGTGAAGACTTTTTTTTCCTTTTACCTGAAGGGTATTTTCTGTTTTGCATCTTTCCTCTTGTCATTTCACTGCACATATACAAGAGAAGTGTGAACTGTTTGAACTATCTATCAGTTGTTGTTGATGTAAATACCTCAGGTTAGTTCCCTGTCAGGGTTTTGGATGCTTGCGGAAGTGAAAGAAATCCTCTGTGTGTGTGTGCGCGCGCGCGCGTGTGTATATTTACTTCATCATCTATATTTATAATTCTGATGGTTTCTGATAGCACTATAGGCACTTCTCACTGCTTTGATTTATACCTACAATAAATAGTAGCCCTTAAATTACTTTTATTTCAGCAGTGGAATTGTCCTTATCTACTTTCAAACTCTGTATAGTCTTCATAACATGTATAGAGACAGCTCCTATCATTCCCTGCCCTCAATAAGCAGTCATCTCAATTTCCTTCTAAACCCTAGTTAAAATTCTTTCTATGCCTGAGCAGTTTTGAAACCGTTATGAAATATATTGGGTAGGAAGCAAACTTAGGCTTCTCAGCCTTTCATTGATTTTAATACAAAAATAGGGTATTGCATCTAGAATAATCGGGAATTTAAAAAGCTATGGAAATGGATATTTATTCTGAAAACAAGTGTCACAGTTTCCATACTGGTGTTTAGTTTAATTTTGAAATTGTCATTTGTAATCTGGAAAAAATCCCATTCTAGTAAAGGAGATGCTGGGAAATTGTAGTACAAAATGTTGAATTGAGTCAGACACAAAACGGCTTTGTCAGTGTTTGTTCTGTACATAACATGAAATTCCGTTTCAAGTGAATCATTGTATTAAACTTAGATTTTTCTACTACAATTTTGTCCCTAAAACTATTCCCAATCTTTAGTTTAAACTGTGTTTTGCTGCAGTTAAATCTGTCTTGATCATAGTTTTGACAATGCAATTAGAAATCAAATTGATATGAAAGGAAGCTACTGAATACTTATCTTCTACTTTTAACTGTATAAACACATGCATGTATAGATATATAAGTATATATACTTGCTCCTCAGGGAAAGCCACACCAAACCCTAGAAATCTTGAGATTTTGAGTGTGGAGCTCTTAAATGCAGTAAGATGGAGTGTGTTTGAGTAAAACAGTATTTTTGCCAGTTGTGTACGCAACTTTTATTTTACTCAACCTTGGAAGGATATAGCAATAAAACTGCTTAAGTTTTAAATAGGAGTATGGCACTGTTTTATTTTATTCCTCGTGGGTCCCTTCCAAATCAGGATATTCTATGATTTTCCATTTTCTCTTTGTTAATTCAGAGGTTGGAATAAAGAATCCATCACAATAAGTGAAATCTTGGCTGGAGTCAAGCTTTATATTTTGCAATTTTATATTATGCTTCATTTTTGGCTCAAGATTTTGGAATTAGGCCCTGAAAGTTGTAGTTGTGCCCTGAAGTGTGTAGGTGGCTAAGGCATGGAATAAACCCAGAGCTTGCTTTTACTTTGGTATCCATGCTAAGGATAAAAATGGTACAAATAGTAATAGTAATAAAAATAATAAAAATAATAATAATAATAGATGTTCATCAGAACATATTTTCAAATGCAAATACAGTTTTAGATATTTGTTTAGATGAAAAACTCTTCCAGTGAAAAATACAGACTCTGCCCAAGAGTGAATGGGAGAAAATGGGACAGTCAAATGCTACAGTTTCTGGAAGTCAGGAGTCAACAGGTCACCATAACCACCTTGAAAATAAAGAAATACATTAGCTGAATTAGACTTTGACATGGAGGATGAATTTTTTTATAAAGCCAGTCCTCTCTTTTTATTGTCTAGTTAGTAGTCCTTGAAGTGGGAATATAATTGTAATGTGTCCATTTAGGAGCTGTTTATATAAGTTTAGTTTCTGTTTGACTGAAGAATTTTAAACTTAAGTAGCTAACATTAATTAATTAGCTACTCATTAGTAAGAAGAAAAGCACTTTTGTTTAATAGCTATGATTTTAAATCATGAGTACTTGGACATACAGATCCATTATTTTTACAGATAGCTTTTAAATTATTTTGCTGCAGTTTTGACATATCATTCTAGCTGGCATGTCTTCATCATCTTCTATTTTTTTTGGCATTTCATCTTTGGGATAATTTTTATTGGCTTTATGAAGTATGTTTAAAATTTGACCCAATTTACCAGGTGCCAATTTGTTATTCACACTTTAAATCTTGTTCTAAACTGGTAAAATTATTTTTTTTTCCACAGCAGAAAGGATTTTATGCAGTTGAAACACATTCCTTGTTGGTAGAGAGTTGTTTTGACTTTCTTTTAAATGGTCTAGTATTTTTAGTCAGATTATTAGTTGTCTCTGGATTAGGAAAAAACTATTTGAATGGCTGTTCCTTTTAATCCAAGTAATCCTGGTCTCTAAAGAGATTAACGTAAACGCGTATAGTTGCTTCCTTTTGCCTCTGCTTCAGTGGTTTGGTTAGTTAGCCTATATGCCATTTCTGATTTATATAGAGCAAACAGAAACACAAACTAAAACTCTGTGAAAGCAATGGCTAATTAAAACTATAACTACTGACTGAGAAAGCAGCACGAACTGGGTCAAAAGTGGATTGTTTATTGTTCACAACACAGACTGGGTCAGAAAAGAATTATTGCTCACATAAGAGATAACTCAAGTATCTGTTTGCAAGCCGATGCAAGTTGATGTAGTATTGATGTTCTTGCACAGGCCCAGTGAACTTTTAAGCTGGGTAATTTGCTTGAGGAATGAATTTCGTGTGAAATGGGCATCAGTTAAAATTGTCAATGGGAACTGCTCATTTGTGAGATGCAGCAAATGGATACCATCTGGTAATTGATTGGGCTTATGCTGTTAAAATGTGAAATTAATCTGTTTTGTAGCCTCAGTAAACACTGATGGAAGAAACAGTCAAAAGAGGATGGTTATTAAAATTTTTTAAAAATAATAATTGTTGCCCTCACTGATAAAGAGCCTTGCGTGCAAATATTATATAGGTAATTTATATCTCTCTTTTATTCTAAGTGCCCAATTTCTTATTTTGGCTTCTCCTAGACAAAGAAACTTCCTTGTGCACCTAACTGGTCTCAATGCTAATGAAGCTCAAATTATAACACCTTTTTTCTTGAGATGCTGATTTGTTGCCTAATGTGTCATTGCAGAAGTTTCAAGACTTATGTAAAGTTAGTTCTTAAAGAACTGCTACAGTGGTGTGTATACATAATGTCATATCTCTTTACATTACTGCTCTGTGCATACTCTGTACATTACTCTGTGTATTACTGCTACCTTCAATTGGCCCTGTTTTCTGTCACTCTTTGTACTTCAAGCAGTGCCTTGCTTAGAAAGCAACTCTCAAGTGCTCCATCACATCAGTCAGTGTCTTACAGTCTTGAACGGCAAAATCTGTCTGAATATTGGTCTATGGTCCTGCTTCAAATCTTGTTGATTATTTACCAATTGTTTAGTCAAGGTACAACAAATACTGTAGGGTTCGGGCCAGGATAGAATACAAATACATGTAAGACATCTGAATTTACAGGAAATAAATAACTTCAGCTCCTTGACATCTAATAGCTTTCAAAAACAGACTCAAAAACTTCAAACTGTGTACCCCCAGAACAATGGTGGGCACGAGGTATAACTTGAGCATGGTTAGAGTTTTCCCCAAAACAAATCATATTCTGCACAAGTTCATACATTATTTTAACCTGAAACATACTTTGTCAAAAGTTTTGTTTGGAAGACTTCTTCCACTGCTCAAAAAAAAAAAAAAAGAAAGTAACTGGAACATGGATTTAAATCTCTCAATATTTTAGCTACCTCTCCGGTAAAAAAAACCCAATCCCAAACAGAATGCACAGAGGATTCAGCCCTTGAACAGACCAAAGAGTTTGATAAAGAAAAGACAGTTTCCAAGTATGAGGTATTGATCATAAGATGTATTTTCATTTACTTAAGACAACCAGAAAAATCCACTGCTAGAAATAAAATGCTTTGGTGCTCTATCATTATTACTCCAAGATAGTTAACTATAAGGTATCTTGGGTTTCAAATTAAATGTCAAAAGTAATTTGACACTGAAAATGTGTGTCTGCCTGTTGCAGAAAGCAAGTAACTTTGGATGGCATGTTTTCCATTTGCAATTCCTGTAACAGTGCTAGGAGTGATGGTGTATCACAATTGCTTCAAAAATCAAACCAATAAAATGTATTCTGTTTTTAATAATAACAACAACAACAATAATTATTTAATATGCTATTAATTTGCTAAATATGTTGGAAATCTTGAAGTAAAAAACTGCATAAATATTTAAATCCTTGTTAGAATATTCTTGAAATCTGGGCAGCTCACACTGCAGCACCTTGATGAGGTGCTGGGAAGCTGAGTTTCTCAAGGGTCATTATGATAAATAGTAAATTCTCTTTCAAACCCTTGAGTTCCAAGGTATACTTCACATGAGTGAAATGTTAGGAAGCCCACAAGGTATAAAACACCAGGTACACTCTTCCTGTATTCTGATTTCAGCTCCCTACTCCAATTTGGCTTGGGGGAGTTGTCATAGACTGGAAAAAGTGATCCATTTTGATGCATCTTGGGGACTTGGAATGTGTGATAGGGGGTGGGTCAGACCTTGCTGGGGTATGGTGGTGCCCTGCCCCTGATACCCCTCCAGTCCCACAGTGTCTGCCAATCAGAGCACACTGGAAACAGCCCCAGTGTTGCCTGACCCAGTCCCTGAGTGGCCAAGTGAGCAGAAATCCCACCAGGGACGAAGGCCCAGGGTGGGCCAAAAAGGGTTAAGAAGGGTCACCACGATGCAAGCACGTTGTCCTTTAACCCTACCTTCATCTTGGAGTTTTACATCACTGGAACCCAGGAAATGATAGCTATGTCTGTTTTTCTATATCTTACCTGTCTTTCTGTTTTTCTCCCTTTCTTCTTCTAATTCTCTTTTCATAGAATGTAACATCAAATGGGTTTAAAGGTTTTCTATGTTCAATGGGCTAAGTCTATGCTCTGATAAATGATGTTATGTTGTATGTACTCTTTTTGCCAATGTTCCTTAATTTTCTAAACTTTGCCAGTATAGTTTGTGAGTTTTTTACCTCTTGAGAATATGTCATTGGTATTTTCTCCTTCGTGTCTACCCAGAGCAAAAGAATCTTGGTTTCACCCTGGAATTCAGTGCCTGGGGTGAAATCAGAGTGACCCTCTGAGTGCACAATGGGGTATTTCAAGTGGAGTTCATAACTATGAAAGTAAAGAGGTTTGTTTAAAGGCATTGAGCATTGAAGAGAGGAGAGTTTGAATTCAGCCTTCAGCTTCTAATTTCAAGTCAATTCCTCTGCCAAGGAAATGAAAGATATGGTTCATGTAGAAACTACTCCCTGTTTTCCCATCACTTCCTAAAGATAAGAAAAGTCAAGTGATTAGAAACTGAGATGTATTTTCCAATAACAGCTTCCTCTCTGATAAATCTCTAGTGTGAAATCAGCCACTGAACAATGTCCATAGAACTGAGGTGTGGTTTAAATAAGGCCACTGTGATCTACTATCTCATAAGAAGTCTAGTGTGAAACAGAAGCTGGTCTCCTCTACAGTGTCACAGAGGCATCTGTTGATGGCTTTTGTGGACAGGAGATTGTCACTTGCAGAGCACTCTCGTATCACTTCAGCACTGTAGCGCAGTTGTCAGCTTTGAGTATGGATGAATACATTGCCTGGCTTGGATAGATTATGTTCTTACAGTTTAGAGAAAGGGAGTAAGAATACCCTGCTGTAGTGTTGGTAGGGTTTCACTTGGACTGGGGAAAGGAAGGTAATTTTTGTGAGTCCCTAAAACGTCTGCTAGCCCTGAGTATCACTTAGGGATGTAATTAGCTGAAAAGATCTGGTTAAGCAACAACAGTCACCTACCAACCAAAACTCAAAAAACCAAACCCCCAACCCACCAAAAAACTCCACATAAAACAATGAGAAATTATATCAGGATTAATTCATTCTACTAAGAGACAGAGATGGTTGACAGGGCCTTTGTGTTCCCTTTCAGACATTTTTCTAAAAACTGTGCGTAGCAGCTGCTCTTTACTTGTGTGGAGTGACTTATATACAATCAGGAACATCTCAGCTCTGTCTGTTGAATTGGGTGATGGAAGTGCAATCTATAATCCCTTTTAAAAAGTCTTGATATTGGTTAAAGAAAGATCATGAACTACAGCAAACTTGTGTAGTAAAGAACAACTGTGAGACACCATTTCAGTGCTGTCTCTTCCAGGCACTACTGCACCTTCTGACTAAGTCCTGAATCTGCCTGCAAACACAGCCGAAATATTTGCTCACACTGACAGATAATTAATGTGAAGTTTGAAGAAATAGCTCCGCATATTTGCAGGGATTTCTGCACATCAAATATTTTCACATTTGTACTATACTTCTTTCCCTACATCCACAAATGCCCTCCCTTTTAGTTTAAATCAAATTCACTAGACTCTAACGTCAGTTATAACCCATTTGTACAACTCTGAAATGCATAAATATTCTCCTTGATCCATCTTTTTGTTTGGACTGTTCATAGTCCCGGGAGTGTATTGGGTGCTTATCATAGAAGACTGGAGCCTCTTAGGAGCCTAAGCAATGAGCAGTTGCGATGTTCTCTTGGTTTTTATCCCCATTTATTGGCCTGTTTTCTGGCCAAACCAAATAGACCAAGAGAACCTTTCTTTTTTCCTTATCTATCAGCTAATTTTCAGAGACATACAAACATAACATAACTTTGATGACATTTAATTGTAACTTAGATGACTGTTAGGTTCTGCATCTCTTTGGAAGGTACGTTTGCATTCCAGCCTCAGAAAGAAAGTGATTTCACATTAAAAATGCACAGCAGTAGTGCTGTAAAATCTGTGAAGACACAAAAGAGTGCTTATAACCTTTTGACATGGGAAGCTCAGGCTGCCAAACGTTGAAATTTCAAGGACTTGGTGATTTCTCAAAGAGATTTAAGGCCTGATCTAGACTGAATGGTTGAGAAAATATGCCATCTGCGGCTTGCTGGACAGAATCGGCAGAAGGAGCATAATATAAAATAGAAATACTTTACAAAGAAACTGGCTGAAACTAGCCAGTAAGCTTTCCATTATGTCTTCATATGGCAGAAGACACATTCATGAACAAGAAAGCAACATGTGAGTGGGGGGGAGAAAAGAAACACCAAAGTTTTGTGTTGCAAAGGAGGTCATTGCTCTGTTGCACAGGTGCCTGGTGCTTTTCATAGAATGAAAATAGCTGGTCAATTAAAGAAACATAGGCAGGTACAGAAATAACTCAGAACTTCCTATGGTCTTTTACTACATACAGGAGTTCAAGATACAATATCCCTGGTTTGCGCTGAAATTCTTTTTCAAAATCTGACAGGCGGCACACTTAGATTTGGAAACCTTCTGCCAGTTTGTTGTGCATACTCAGTTTGCATGGGCAGAGTCAGTGCTTCTGTCAGGCAAGAGTACGAGTAAATTACTTGGTGATTTCAGGGAATTGATATTGAGATAATCTGGTTTAGCATGAAGGAGGAAAAAAAAAGGTTTGAATTAAAGAAGTTTTGTTTGATTGTTTTTGGAGAACTACATTATAAAGGACATCTGTGATATATTTTATGCTTTGCTTTTATTGCTCTTTTCCTGAAACAACCTGATACAGTGAGAAGAAAGAAACTGGAATGCGCAGAGTAGAAACCAGCAGTGAGGAGCATTTGAAGCTAAAGCTTTTTTACTAGGGAACACAGATTAGTAAGGACAAGAAGTCCTTAAGTCTGCTTATTTAGCATGACAGATAACTGATATAGATAGACTTTTAGTCTAGAAGGACCCATGGTACATCTGTACTATATGTCCCTGCAAAATACAAGTCCAAAGTGTTCTCCTGAGAACTGTCCGAGGGTGACTGTATCATACTGTATTCCCTATTGTCTGCTCTATGCCAGACATGAATCCTGTGCCTTCCTGTGTCTTTAAGCTGTTTCTCAGGAGAGGGGGGAGAGAAGCCAGATGAATTTTTCAGAGTGGTTTGTGCTCAAGGACACACACTCCCCTGTGTTGCTGCTGCTACAGAGCCAAGGAAGGTACCTTCCTGCTTTTTCCCAGCTCTTGGCTCTCTGCAGCAGGGAAGAGGGTTGCATTCTCTTGCCTTATTTTAGCTAGCTTCTTCTTCGTAGCTGGAGCAAGGAGTTTCCTGGGACTTTGGCTTCTTCTTCTCTTCTGGACTATTCAGCAACACCAGAACATCACTGGGAGGCCCTACACTGTGGCCCGGAGGGGCCCAAGCCGAACCCCAGCTCCGGAGAGAGAGCAGAGCCACACCTACAAAGGACTCTGAATTTACCAGGTTTTCTCCACAGGGAAAGGCTTTATTATTTAACATCATTCTTATTTCCATGCCTGCGTGCACTTTGCTTGTTAAATAAATAGTTTTTTTCACTTTCCTCTGAGGAAATTTCTTTCCGAACCTGTGGGGGAGGGGCTGCAGGAATCTGCCTTCTAACAGAGGGATGTTCATTTCAGATGTTTTTCCTCCAAATTTGTCTCAAACCAAGACAGAACCCAAGCCAAAAGTGAAATCTGTGGTACATGAAACAAAGAGCCAAAGCCCCTAATTTTTAGCACTGCAGGAAGAAAGGAAGAATGAGAGCAGAAGCTATATACTGTCCACGCAAAACAAGGGGTGCTTATGAGTTACTGCTGTCACGTGGTTTGAGTAGGAAACTTAGCAATGTATAATGAAGTTGATTTTATAGTTTCTACTTACCTGAATTTCTCTGTGCAGTGTATCCAAGAGGTTTTTGAGTATGTCAAAAGCATTTGTGTAGCCCCCTTTGACACAGCTGAAATCCTGCTAGACTCTTACTGTCTGATGACAGAACTTCAATGTACAGTTCAGAAAAACCTCGGGTATTTCCCCTCTCCTTAATCTCTCTAGAGGATTTTATAAACTATTGATTTTGCAATGTTCTGTTAATAACTGTGCTATTGCCTGTTTTGTTCAGCAGCAGCTATATAACGTAAGCCAAGAAAAAACAAATATTATTTCCAGGTGAACAAATGTTAATGTCTTCACCCAATTTTATTTCCAGTTCCTGCTCTACTAAACTCCCACTGAAGTCAGCAAGTATGCCTAAGTAAAGAAAAATAATAACTAATTAAATTCCTTAAGTTTTATTTCAGGGCAAGGAAATGACTGCTGGATTGCTGATCAGCCAAGCTTTTCTAGAGCAAATATTAAGATGTCCATATATAAAAAAATTCAATGTGTAGAATTCAAAATAAGTTCAAAGATATTAATCTCTGATCCATTGCAAGTCTCATGAGAAATACAGGTAAATGCTTTTATTAATAGTTTTTGTTTCTATAATGTTTATGCTTTTAGGGGGAGAAAGGGGTGATCAAGTTCTCATTCATGTATGAGCTAATATATTATCATATAACTAACCTGTAGCTCCTATCAAAGAGAAATGTTGTTTTGCTTTTTTTTAGAAGGGGTTAAAATGAAAAACAAAGTCTCACCTGTGAGTGTATTGTCTAAATCACTACTGTTTTGGGAGGTGTAAACTGAAGCATGTATTAGTATTGCTCTCAGACACTCAGCCATCTGTTAACGTCAAGAAGCAGTTTTGAACTGGGTTATGAAGTAAATCTGGGACAATGTTGGTTTGACCCGGTTTAATTTTATAACACAGGAATCCTTTATATTCTATGATCCCAGTTAGCAGCAGTTCTCCTCTTGCCACTTCTCATGTTATTGGTGGTTTGAATTTGAATGTTTTGAAAAGAATGTGTATTTTCTTTCCCTTTTGCAGAGTCCCAGAGCGAATGTGCCAGGAGTGTGGTGGAAGAGAAAGTAAGAGGGTTAAAGTTTCCTGTATGTTGTGCTTTTCTCTAATGCTTCCAGGACCTCTGATAGCTTGTTTGATTAGTACTTTTGGTTAGCAAGACAGCAGGAGTTCTAGACTAAATGGGAGAGATTATTTATAAGCTAGTGATGGACAGAGGGTTGCAAAGACCTCCTTGAATTGTGTCAATACAGCCACTCAGAATTAAGATTTATGTGGTCACATGCAATGGAATGTAGATATTTGTTGCTTTTATTATCCTATCTACATATAGGCTATTCTGTGATTTCTAGTTTGTGCTAATTACCTATTGAGTTCTGATGTTAAACAAGGTTCTGTTTCAGTACTTTTGGAAAGCTAAGTATGGTAACGAGACATGGAAAGTATCTAATGAGGGGTTCAACATTTAAGGCTTTCATCTAGTTTTGAGAAATAAGGTGGTGATGGTGATAATAGTTAAAAACTATTTGGCGTCTTCACATCAAGGTGTTTCTTGGATAACATGGATATGAAAGTAAGTAGCATTCAATGTGAACTTAGATCTGGCTCTAATGATAGATTACAACAGCTTAAAGCAGTTTTGTTTCGGCTTGTTTTCAGCAGGGTTGTATCCCATTATCTGTTGTGATGCAATTTTAATGCTCCCAAGTGCTCCTCGATGTTTTTTCTTCTGGATTTAATAGTTAGCATGGAGAATCTAGCATAGGCAAGAATCCTATCAGGACTTCACCAACAAAATGGATCTAAAATAAATGAGTGTCCAATGCATCAATCAATTTTTGTATATTCCAGTTCTTGCCAGATTTGGGAAGGAACGTCTTCATTCATCATATCTCCTTTTGTATTATTAATACAGAGTTATAGCGTGTATTTCAAAGGCATAACTCCAGGACAGAGTTGGACAGTTTGCATCACGACCAATGCATTGAATATGATTTCAAAAATGTTAAGGGAGGAAAGGTTCAATGAAATATTTCAGAGTAGACCATGGAATCAGAATTTTATATGAACATTTGCCTATAATATTAAATTTGATTGCCATAAAACAAGTTGATGCAAGTTAATTTGATCTTAAAGTGGAAAACTTGTTCTTCCTGGTTCTTCAGTGTCCAAATGTTGAAAAAAACCCCCATATCCATTTCAAGATTGGTTTGGGGTTTTACTCTTCAGGCATGAAGAAAATGCAAATGTTAGCCTAATATTTGAATGTTTGTAAAAGAAGAATGTCTGTAGGATGAGAGAGACTGATCAATAGT
>VZTA01026208.1:330-12571 GCA_013398855.1 Mohoua ochrocephala
GCCCCGTTAGGCCCTGCAAGGGGCTCTTAGCGCTCCCTGGATCCTTCCCTTCTCCAGGTGAACATTCCCAGCTCTCCCAGCCTGGCTTCATAGCTGATGTTCCTTAAACATAAAATTTTTGAGGGGAAAGGAAAAACAGACGATGGTCTGTTCCCACCAGGGTGAGATGAAGGAAGACGGGTTTGGATGGGATATGGGGAAGGAATTCCCAGCTGGGAGGGTGAGGAGAGGCTGGGATGGAATTCCCAGAGGAGCTGTGGCTGCTCCATCCCTGGAAGTGCCCAAGGCCAGCTTGGACAGGGCTTGGATCACCCTGGGACAGTGGGAGGTGTCCCTGCCCATGGCAGGGGGTGGCACTGGATGAGCTTCAACCAACCCAAACCATTCCAGGAATTCCATGACCCCATCCGGCACCATTTGCTGAGGTAACTCAGGTTTCAGGCATTCACCAAAACACAGGGATTTTGCAGCAAAGAAGAGCCCACCCAAAGCCCCCCTGGAAATGCTAATGAGTGGGAACAAGCCCAATGCTCACTGTGACCTTCCTTGCTTAATAAAACATTAATTTTTTAAAATAAAACACCCCAGAATGTCAAGATTTGGTTTCTTTAGCTGCAACAGGGCTTCTAAAAATTGCTGGCGGGTGGGGAAATGGTGTAGAAAAAGGCAAAAAAAAGGAAGTAGAAAAACAAAGTTTGCTTTTTTTTTCCTTCCCTAATGCAGGGTGGGGAAAACAAGGACACAAACAGTGCCAGGAGCCCGGCTCGTGTGAGCTGGAGAGAAATCCGGCATCCCACCCCTCCCAGCCAGACCACGGCTCGGAAATACATTTCAGGTAAATTTAAAAAATAAAACATAGAAATATATATATACAATTAAGGGGTTTTTGGAGCCGCAAAGGCCGTGCCATGCGGGCAGGCTGAGGTTGGTGGTGGGGGGGGGAGGTTCTCAGTGCCACCTTCCGTCAGCCGCGCTGCACTGCACATCCATGGAAATCCAGCTGGAAAACCGGGATTGCATCACCCAGCCCAGGCTCCAACCCTTCCCCTCGGAATAAATCCCGAGCCAGCAGCGCTCCCCTCACCCCTTCTTCACCCCCCTCCCCACCAGTGGGGAGGATTTCGCTGCCCGGAGCTCGAGCGGGACCCCTCCGGTCATTAGAGAATATATTTTATTTATGGAATTTTACAAAGATCTGTACAATTCACGTGACATTTAAGTTAAATGCGCTCTTTGTTTTCGGCGCCTTCTCTCCTCCCGACACCTGAGTTATAAATTGAAATACTGAGATGGAACTGGAGCTTCCAAGTGGACACGAGGGAAAATCCGTAAGGAGCTCGATTTGGGTGGGTTCCCCTTCCCCATCCTCATCCTCCCCATCCCTTTGCTGCTGGCAGGTGCCAGCCTGCCCAGCCCGGAACAGGAGCTCTCCTTGGTGGCAGGGAAGCCTCGTTTCTCACCCCACATCCCAAATCTCCTGGCTGCAGATTGCTCAGGAAAAGGGGATGAACTCCATACGAGAAGACGACGGACTCGTGATTCCCACAGCCACCTCTGAGGAAGCCAAGCCCTGCTCCTGCCACTTCCCAGCTCTTGGGGACCTCCCAGGGGACAAACCCCCTCCAATTCCCCCCCCCATCCTCCCCCACGGAGGCTTTTCCAGCCGGGATGCAGCTCTAGGCCCTGTGCCCTGCCAGCCATGTGGTGTTTTCCAAGAGCTTCCTTGAGAGAGAGAGAGAGGAGAGGGCACCTGTGCCAGTCCAAGCACTCAGATTTTCCACCTCAACTCAGCCAGCCGGAGCTGCAGCTCTCTCAAGCAAGGAAAAAGTGTTTCCAATGCCACTTTCCTCCTGGAATCAGCAGCACAGGGAATGAAGGATTGCCCGAGCCAGGACAGGCCACAGGGAAAGGTGACTTAGGGTGACAACCCTCAAGAGACACCACACGGGACAAAGCAGAGGCCACCTCTCCTTGCCCAGGACCATGTGGCGCCTCTGGGTGAAGGCTGATCCCAAAAAGGCTCCCTCCACAAGTCGATATTTAGGTTTTGGGGTGCAGGACAAAGCCAAGAGCCGGGGGAGTGCCAAGGGGACAAATGCCCAGCCTAGAAAAGGCACCGAGAGCCCAGGTGAGGATCCTGGCAGTGCCAGAGGCCAGGGGCTCGGTGACAGCTGTTGGGAGCTTAGGAAGAACATCACCCAGCTGGGAACTACGGGAATTCAGGGATTACAGCGACCCAGCCGGGGTACGACGCTGCCAGGGGCGCTGAGCCCGTGCCAGGGGCGCTGAGCTCCCTCTGTCCTGCGATGGGCAGGAAAAATACCTGGCACGGCCTCGGGTTTGCTTTCCTCAGGGGGGGATCAGGGAAGGTGTGGGAGCCTCAGCTCTGCCACTGTGGGCCACCACTCTGTCCCACCCCACACAGGTGGGGAGCGAAGGAAGACTCTTCACAAACCCTTCCCAAAGCGCCCGCACCTCTCCTCCGTCCCGATCCAGCGCCAAACCACGAGGGATCCCCCCAAAATCCACACGGCCACAAGCTCACGCCAGGTCCAGGACAAGGTCTGGGGGCAAAAAGGGGTGCAAGGGAACCTCGAGCAACACGCGTGGGGGTGGGCAACCTTATCAATATGATAATAAGTAATTCACCTAGTGAATCTGGGGGAACGCCAGCCCGGAGGCAGAGCTGGGAAGTGCCTGGAACGCCCCTCTCTGGCTACTCCCTAAGGCTGGG
Source organism: Mohoua ochrocephala (assembly GCA_013398855.1). NCBI lineage: Eukaryota > Metazoa > Chordata > Aves > Passeriformes > Acanthizidae > Mohoua > Mohoua ochrocephala. The sequence continues at coordinate 3,065 of VZTA01026208.1, forward strand.
AACACGCAACCTAAAGAGGTTCACAGTCTTGAGTTTTGCTTTTAAAAACACTCCCCCCACCCCTCACCCTGAACCTCAGCACTGTTTAAAAACCAGTGGCTGTTCCTGGGTGTCACGGTGAGCTTGGACACAGCCTGAGGAAAAATTCCCGGGCTGGAGCAGGGCTCTGCTCTCACCCCCTTCTCACCAGCCCTCACGGAGCAGGAGTTGGGATTTGCCCCCCCAGTTCCAGCAGCACGGACTGAAAGGGGGTTAGGACATCCTGGCAGGCTTCTCCCAGCAGCACAAGTGTCACTCCAACCTGGTTTGGTGTCCTCTGCTCTGAGCACTGACACCCAAAATGTGCTTTAAAACCCCCGCCCTCTTCACCCCGCTCTTCCCAGGGCATCGTCCGGGCTGAAAGGGAGCGAAAGCAGTGGGATGATGGTGCCGTCGTGAACCTCCTCGTCCTCAGAGAGCTCAGCTCGGAGGGCTGGCTGCTCTGAGAAGGGTCTGTCCCCATCTGTCCCCATCACACACCCCTGAAGGGGTCAGGACAGCGTCACGCCCCACGGGAACGCTCCGAGCGCGACGAGAGGAGCAGCTCCTGTCTCCCCACTCCATCCTTCCCGGGAGAGGCGAGGAGAGAAGGGATATGACACTGGAAAAAAGTCAGGTCAGTCCTATGGGAAGGGGCAATTCCACTCCCCTCAGCCTTAAACCAGAATAAAATCCATGGAATAGCTTTCAAAGCGATGTCTCTCCCGTAGTGTGACGTCAGTGCCCGCACAGGTACCGTCGTATGTTTGCAGCAGGAAAAGGAAAGAAAAAAACCAAACCCTCCCAAAAAAAAACCCTTTCCCCCCCACCCCAAAAAAAAAACCATGGAAAAATTGGATCAGGGCTGCAGCTCGGGCTGGTCCTACCCTATCTGGATCTGCCCCGAGTACATGGTGAGCAGCACCATGATGGTGAAGCCCGTGAGCAGCCCCGCGTTCTGGATGGCAAAGGTGATGAGGGCGCTGCCATTCTGCTCGTCCTCCCGGCTCACCTCGTTCATCTCAGGGAACTGCAGGAGGGGGGAAAAATTGGGATGGCAGGGCTCAGTGAACAGCTCCGTCCTTCCCTGGCAAACATCCACCACCCTCCCACCCGTGGGGATTTCGGCCAGGCAAAGCAAAGCAGAGATATCTGCGTGTGCTGAGGCCACAGAGCAAACCCCTCCGTGCCTGCCTGGCCTGCAGGCTGAGGGCAAGCAGAGCTTTTCCTAGGGGAAAAAAACCAGGATTTGGGGCTCGGGATTTACCATGTCAGCCAGTGCTATGTACAGGAACATCCCTCCAGCCAGAGCGAAGATCCAGTTGGCAGAGAAGTGGCTGCCGGCCACGATGCCGAAGGCCAGGCCCACGTAGCAGCAGCAGGCGGAGATGAAGTTGAAGAAGAGCGCCTGGCGAATGGTCATCCCGGCGTTCAGCAGGATCACAAAGTCCCCTGCGGGAGAACGGAGCGGGAGGATGAGGAAGGAAGGGCTGTCAGCAGCACCGGGATGCCAGCGGCGTGAACTCGAGGTCATGGAATCTCGGGATATCCCGAGTCGGGAGGGATGGGCAAGGATCAGAGGCCAAGCCCTGGAATGCACGGGATGCCCCAAAAATCATGGCATGTGCCAGCTCAAGCGTGGGCTCCCTGTGCCTGCTGGCACTGGGCACTGACCATCCCACTGCCCCTAAATTTGGGCATTCACACCCAAACCCGCCCCTCCTTCACTGCCCCTAAATTCGGGCATTCACACCCAAACCCAGCCCTCCTTCACTGCCCCTAAATTCGGGCNTTCGGGCATCCCCCCCCAACCCTGCCTCTCCTTCACTGACCTCTCTACTGCTCCTAAATTTGGACATTGCCACCCAAACTTGCCTCCCACTCCCTGACCACAGCACTGTCCCTAAATCCACACATTCCCACCCAAACCCGCCTCCTCTCCGCTTGACCACTCCACCGCCCCTAAATCCAGACATTCCCACCCAAACCCGCCTCCCCCTCCCACCACCTCCTAAACCAACGAGGTGTCGAGGGGGTTTTTTTTTGTCTTCAGATGCCTCCATCTAAATTTAAATCTCAGACATCATATTACCTCGTTATTTTTAGAGCGGCGATTACTCAGTGCAGTTTACAGCCCTCCCTTTCCCCCTCTCCTCAGCAGCATCACCGTTTATCCCACCCCAAATTTGCCTTTCCGGATGGGAAAAGGACGGATTCTGGACAGAGCAGGATTGGGGGCAGATCCGAGGAGTCACGTACCCAGCTCGTGCGGGAACTCCTCGCACAGGATGGCCACGGAGGTGCTGATCCCTTGGAAGACGGACACGGTGAAGGAAGCGCCGATGGCCAGGCCGTCGATGAAGTTGTGGAGGCCGTCGCTGAGGGTGATCATCCAGGCCAGAGTCCCGATGTCCGAGTACCTCACCTCCTTCAGCCAGTAGCACGCGCTCTGCGAGGCCTGCAGGTCCTGCCGCGGCACCCCAGCACGGGGTCAGCACCCAGCGGGGTCACCGATCCCTCCCCCAGCCAGGAAAACCACCCCCTACTCCTTAAACCGTCTGTTCCCACCACGAACAGGGAAAGATTTGGGATGCAAAACGTTTTTCCATTGGTGGGTGGGGTTTTTGCCGCGATCCCGTGGGATGAAGCGCTCACCTGGACGGAGAGGGAGCCCACCACGGCCTTCTCATCCCCGGAGGGGGGCTTGCATTCCAGGTCGCTGGTGATGTGTGGGATCATGTGGTCCAGGTCCCCGTTCTGCAGCTTCTCCGTGACCCCCTCGTCCCGGTCCTTTTTGGAGGGCAGAGCCTCAGGGCCGTAGTGGCTGTGCCCGTGGTGGTGCTGTGGGATCAGGGGATTCGGGGCTGTCAGCCATCCCGATATCCCTGCTGTTTCCCACCCCTCCACCCCAAAATCCCTGTCCTTTCCCACCCCTCCACCCCAAAATCCCTGCTCTTTCCCACCCCTCCATCCCCTACTCGGCCTCACCTGGTCCTTCTGCTTCAGGAGCATCTTCAGGATCTTCTCCGTGAAGAAGAAGAGGTAGAAGCCCCCGAACACCACGGCGGATTTGGAAACGTAATAATCTTCCTGAGGGTTGAATCCGAACGCCTGCAGGCAGGAGGGGACACGGGAGAGGATGAGGATGAGGGAGAGGACGAGGATGAGGATGAGGAGCGGGCCCTAGCGGTGTCCTTCATCCGCCTTTGCCCCCGGGGTGACACTGGAGGGGTGACACAGCTCTGAGCTCTCTCTGAGGAGCAGCTGCTTTGGGGACGAGCTCGGAGAACGCCTCTGTGCACCTTTAATCTCCCTCATTCCCTCATCCAAGCCGGCTGCGCCCCGAGGCGTTGGATCCAGCACCCGCACCGGGGCAGGGATGCCAGAACCAGGCTCTGCTCTGCACGGAGGACCTGCCTCCAGGGCTGGAAAAAGCCAGAAAAGGCAATAAAACACCGATTCTCTGCTTGAAGCAGACCGGGGATCTCTGTGGAGCGATTCCCTTCCAAACTCCAGCTCCGAGGGGCTCCCAGCCCTCCGTACCTCGCTCCGGGCTCCCCTCCGACGCCGCCTTCCCCTTCTCCAGCCAGAGAGAGAAAGAGAGAGAGAAACAGCCCCCGAGAGAGAGAGAGAGAAAAGCACAGACCCGCCGGGCCTCTCCCTACCTCGGGAATGAGCTGGAAGAGGGCGTTGGAGTAGAGAGTTCCAATCGCCAGAGCTATGAAGTAGAGGAGCAGCCGCTTGTAAAAGGTCTTCTTCATGAAGGGCACCACGCTGGCTCCCACCAGCGAGCACAGGGAGATGACGGAGACGCAGAGGAAACCGTAACCCCAGACTGGGACAGCCAAACCCACCCCGGGAGACAACGGGAAGGGACGAGATCAACGTGGGGATGGGCGGGGAAGGAATCCACAGCGACAGGACGGAGAGAGGAGGGAGGGAGAGAGGGGGAGAGAAGAGGACATTCATTAGTGATTGTCATTCATCTGGCGCGGCCTCCCAAGGGCGAACCCGGCGCCGAGCGGCTTTGGGAATGGCTCTTTTGGGGAAAGTTTGGGAAACTCGACTCTCCCAGCTGGGTTTTGGCAGCCAGGCCGTGTCCCAAGCTTTGCTCCGTGGGCCATTCCCGAGCCACAGAGCGCCCGGGTCCCCCTGAGCACCTCGTACGCTCCATCCCTCTCCTGCAGCCGGTCCCCGCTGGGATGCTCCGGGTGCCGGCGGGGCTGGAGCGCACCTCGGGCGTTTCAATTCCCGGCAGATCAGGAATTAAGAGGCGCTTGGTTTCTACATCCAGCAAATAAAAAGTTGCGGTTCTGGAGCTGAAAAGGAGCCTTGGGAAAACATCCCATTGCCAGCACGGATACGGCGTTCACAGCCCGGCAGCAAAACGGGCAATGCCGGGGGAAGGGGGGGAAAAACCCCCTGGAATTTTAAGTCTGGATATGCAGGAGCTCAAATCCAGCTCATCCTCTGAGGATCCAAAGGTTTCCAATCCGGGTGGATTTTTATTCAGCTCCAGAACCGTGCAATTACAACACAATTAATTTGCAATGTTTCTGTCGGTCCCATCAGAGCACCAGGAAACCTCATGGAAGCCAGAACCCTTTGTGGGAACATCGGGCTGAGAAATCAGGTGGAGGGAGGGTGGGGAAAAAGGCAATTAAAGGATTTGTAAAAGTTGCTGATTCCAGAGGAAGCCAGTGCTTCTCTGGGCTGTTCTCCGTGCATTAATATGAGTATTTCATCGTGTTTTCATGGATATTTCACTTTTTTTTCCCCTCTGGCTCATGCCAGAGTGTGACCGAGCACATCCCTCCCCGGGAAAAACTCCTGGACACGCAGAGCAGGAGCAAACAGCTTCTCCCAGCACATTCCCCACTCCTCAGACGTGGCAGGGACGGAGGACAGGGGCAGTAGTTTCCTGGTGCTTGGAAGGGTGAGAAAAGCCCTGCGGAGCCCCTTGAGCCAAGCCCTGAGCCTCGGGTGACGAGGGGTCGGATCGATTCGGCGGGGTGGAGGCAGAGAGGGCGCCCAGGGGGAGCTGCTCCCCCCCGGAGACGGGAGAGAGGCAGGGACGTTCTACCGCACCTCTGGGATGAGCTGGAAGAGCGCGTTAGAGAGCAGCGTGCCGATGGAGAGCGCGATGAAAAACAGGAGCACCCGGCTGAAAAAGGCCTTCTGGGAACACGGAACGATGAGGACTCCGAGCAGGGAGGCCACGTTAATCATGGACACACTGAGAAAACCAAAGCCCCACACTGCGGAACGAGAAGAAACGAGGGCCAGATATTACCGAGGCTCTCGGGAGAGCCCGGATCCGGGCAGGTGGGAAAGGCTGGCTCCGGGGCTGCTCCCCGTGCTCCGGATGCTCCAGCTGCGACAAAACCCGTCACGTTTGCTGCGGGGAACGGTGGGAATGAAGCCACCGGGTTCCTTGGAAAAGGTTTTCCCGAGGCAGCCCCGGCGTGGGAGAAGCCGAGCTGTGCTCAGGGCAGCTGATCCAAGATTCTGGGCATCATCGGGACTGGGATAGGCGGGAGCCGGTCCAGCATCCGCCGGTGGCCGGAGGCCAGCGGGTCCCTCCAAGGGGCCGGGTCACCCCCTCCCACCCACGGGAACCCACGGCAGAGTCCCCTCCTCATCCAGCTATCCCGGAGGCACAGAGGTTATCCCGGCAAAACCGCACCACGGCACAATCCACAGCGAGGAAAACTCGGTCGGGATCCCCAGCTGCCGGAGGCTGGGAATTCCCGGAGCGGGAACTGGCTGTCCCACAGCTCCCCGGGTGCCTCGTGTCCCCGAGCTCCACACCCAGGCAGTGCCTGTGTCCCCCCGTCCACCCCCCCCAGCTCCCCACTTACCTTCGGCTGAGCTGGGCCTGCCCTCCTCTGTCTGCTCATCCTCCTCGTTCTCCAGGTTCTCGGAGGCGCACGCCCCCGACTCCAGCTGCTGCAGGATGGTGGGGCAGAACTCCTTGAACTCGCTGCGCCCCACAGGGGAGCCCTCGCTGAGGTTGTGGATGGCGAAAAGCTCCACGGAGCTGAAGCACTGCGGAAGGGAAGGGACACGAACGGCTTCACAGGGAGGTTTGGGGGGTCTGCAGGGAGGTTTTGGGGGTCCACAGGGAAGTTTTGGGGGTCCACAGGGAAGTTTTGTGGATCCACAGAGAGGTTTAGGGGATCCACAGGGAGGTTTTGGGGGTCCACAGGGAGGTTTTGGGGGTCCCCTCCTTACCCGGGAGAGGTTTAGGCNGGGAAGTTTTGGGGGTCCACAGGGACGTTTTGTGGATCCACAGAGAGGTTTAGGGGATCCACAGGGAGGTTTTGGGGGTCCACAGGGAGGTTTTGGGGGTCCCCTCCTTACCCGGGAGAGGTTTAGGCGCTGCTGAGGTGTTTGGGAGACGTTGGCGTGTCCCACTCCCACATCCAGGCGGTTCAGCAGGGCCTTGAGCTGCTTCAGGCTCAAGGTCTGGCTCTCTCCGTAGCGCTGGAGCAGATCCTGCAGGAAGGAGGCTGCGGACACTCCGGGGTTGTCCCTGCCCGCCCGGACCTGCGGGCAGGGGAGGAGGCAGAGCAGCAGGAGCAGGCAGCAGCAGCTCCGGGGGCCCTCGCCGGGGATCATGGTGCCTCTGGGCTGCTGGGACAGAAACCACGCCGCTGTTGGCTTTGGCATTCCCAGCGCTCCCAACCGCCGCTCCTCCGCCCCACCGACGGATTTATCCTCGGGGAAAGAGGAACACCCAGATCCCCAGGGTGAATCGGAATCATTCCACGCAAGCCCACCCCCTTCTCCTCCACCCCGAGCCGCCCCGCGCCCCTCACTCACCGTGGGGAGCTGCCAGGACGCGGCTCCCGGGGGCTCTCCAGCTCCGCAGCACCTCGGGACCCTGGGAAGAGCAGGATGGTCGGGAAGCAGGCAGGGCTGCGCCAGTGCCAGCCCCAAATCCAGCTCTCTGTGGTGCCAGGAGTCACCCTCCAGCCCTCGGCCACGCGTGAGTCCCCTCGGTGTCACCGGGGCCAGGACACAAACACCTCCAGGACCTCAATGCCAGCGCTCGGAGGAACACGGGAGCCCCGGGGACAGAGGTGGCCTGTTCATTGAGGTTATAATTTAACCAGGATAATTACCATGAACCGAGTGCTTCCCCGCTCCAACTGTAGGTGCCTTTGTAGTGTTTGGCCAGAATCAATCCTTGCCCTCTCTGCTCCTTTCATACGAGCCGGGAATCGATAAAAGAGGGGTGGCACGGCCGCGGGGTGCAAGGAAGGGGCTCGGGGAGAGGTGGGGGAGACGCCAGGCACGACCTGCACGTCCACCTTGGGAGGCACCCAAGAGCCTGGAGCTCGGGGCGCCTTCCTGGAAAAGCTTCCCTGGAAAGGTGCACGGCAAATTTGGGATTCGCAAGGAGAAAATGAAAGTCTGCTGCCTCCATCAGTGCGGAGGCCATCCCGAGCCCAGCGTGGGGCTCCGGGCAAACCTCCCCGTCCCCCTGGCTCCCCTTCCCGGCGGCTCCTGGTGCTCCCGACCCAGCCCCAGGACACCCCGCAGCGCCTGGCCCGTGCTGACGGCTCGCAGGCTCCGGTCTCCTCCAAAAAACCAGCCCAGGACATTTTTGAAGCCCGGCCAAGCAATTGTTCCAAAAATAACCTGGGGCCAGGATTTCCAGGCCGAGGGGCTGCCGGGGAACCGCGGGACCCCGCTCCTCGTCCAGGACCCCATTCCCCCTGAAGGCTCCCACATTCCCGCAGGTTTTACCAGCTTACCACCGCTTTGGGAGCTTTGTTCCCAGGGAGGTTTTAGCCTCCTCCTGCCAGGGCTTAGCTCGGATGCTTTGACTTTAACCCCTCTCCTCCCAAAACGAGGGAGGGAGCTCATCCGGAGCGGTGCTGGTGCTGGGGACACCCTGCTGGGTGGGGGGGGGACCCGAGGGACCTCTGCCTCTTCAGCATCCCCTCCCCCAGCGAGCCCAGCCCCTTCCTCTGCCTCCCTCTCCCAACCCACCCTTCCAGGTGGGTCCTCCTGGGCCACCTGGGACACGCAGGCGGCCGGTGACTCGCACAGGTGGCTGGCACACGTCCCACCGTGCCAAAGGTTTGTCCCGGCTGGCCGCACGTCCCTCTGGCTGCCCTTCCGTGCCCGTGCCAGCCGAGCGCTCCCCAATATCCCCGATCCCCGCCGGGAGCCGTTCCTGCTCCCTGCACACCCATGGCCCGGCCCGTGCCAAGGCACGCAGCTCTCTCCCCTGCCAAAACCCCTCCCGGGGGTTTCTCCCAAAGCCGAGCTGAGCCGGATACACCCAGGGTGCAAAACCGGACCTCAACTTTCCCCCCGCTGCCAAGGGAAAGGCAGGAAGGGCTGAGCGGGCAGAGCCGGGCAGCGCCCGGAGCCGCACGGGCTCGCTCCGTTTTAGGGCAAAACGAAGTGGAGGAGCCGCCCCTGCGGAAGAGAAGGGCCCAAAGAGGCTCATCCCGAGGGGCTCCGAGCCGCTGGAATACCAGGGCGAGGCAGGAGCGTGCCGAGCACACCCAGCCCAGCATCCCGGGACAAACCGGGATGCGGCAAACACCAAAGAACATCGGCCCTCGCCATCCCCACCGCCAGCTGCGACTTCCCCCCGGAGCTCCCAGGCCTCCTGCCCGCTACCTTCAAGGGCGTCCTTCCACCGGGATCCGCTCCCGGAGCCCGGAGCCAGCGCTTGACCTACTTTATCGCTCCTCGGGATGGGGCACGGGGACAAACCGCTGCCACGGCAAGGGACGGACGCCCGGGAGAGGGATGTGCCCGGGAGCGATGCCCGGCAGCCACGACAGCGCAAACGCAGCTCCCAAGGCCAGGCAAACCGTTCCCCATCTCCCTGGGGTTCGCTTCCCAGGGATCATCGATCCCGGCCGCAATCCACAACACCCCCACATCCCCACACACCCCCCCTCCCTCCCGCTCCAAGCGGGGAGGTGACGCCGGGAATGAGAACCGCTGGCACAGCCGAGCATGACCCCGGCGACGTCAGCCCCGCGCCAGACGCTTCCCGAAATCCCGCGCAGGGACAGCTCGCTGGCGCAAACCGGGAGAGAAGGGGGGCAGCGGGCGGGGACCCCCAAATTCTCCCCCCCCTGTCCCCCCCTCACCCGGACCCATCCCGCTCCTGCCGGGGCGCTCGGAGCCGGCTGGGCCGAGCTCCTTCCGGAGCAAACGCCGCTCCCTCCACGTGTCCTGCGGCAAGGAGGGCTCTCGGGAGCTGCCCGCGGGCAGGGAGGTTCTCCGTGCCCCCGGGGCNGGGGCCGGCAGCGGACGCGTTCCGGGGGTCACGGACACCCTCTGCTGCCCCTGGAGCCCCCGGACAGTGTCCTGTCCCTTCTCCTGTCCCTTCCTTTCGCGTGACGCCAGTGATGCCAGCCCGCAGGCCGTGGGGCGGGCAGATGGGCAGCGAAAGCGGGAGATGCCCCGGGCATCCCACCCCACACGGACCCGCCAGTCCAGCCCGCGGCCCCC
>VZTA01026210.1:2092-100776 GCA_013398855.1 Mohoua ochrocephala
TAATTAAATCTGACTCCTCAGTCCCTCAGAATTGATAAAAGGTGCTTTTTTCATTTGAGATTCTCAGAAGAAAGAAACTCATCATCAGTCCCGTGGGATCAGAGGCTACTCTTACATGTGCCTATAGATTTTATTAGCTTAATCTTTTCCGCAATCAGGCGAAGTCAGTGGTACCTGTCAGGGGTCTGGGTTGTGAGCAGCCTTGCAACCTGTTACCCATCTGCTTCAGCCCAAATGAAGCTGCATTTTAAGTTCATTTAAAGATAAGTGCCACCTCATGAACTACAGTGCCCTGAATCTGTCTTCCTCTCCTCTGAATGGGTCTGTAGTCTCTCCTGATATGTAGGAGATTATTTAAAGTGGTTCCAAAAGACCATAAGGTGGCCCAGGCTTTTGTGATCATAGTAGAGGAATGAAAGGTTTTATTGTCTTTTATACTCAGTCTGTTTTTTACAGTCAAATGTTGTATGTCTGTGAAAATTTACGCCTCTTTAATCCATGAATAAAACCTTAGTGGGCTGAAAAGCTTCAAAAACTGGATTGATGATTGTCTGAGTGAATTGGTTCAAAATTTTCTTTAGTATGTTACTGCATACTTCAGAACTGCATACTTTTCAGTCTTCTCTGCCTTAATCTTTCAAAAAGTAAAAGATATGTATGGAATGAAAGTTTGATAGATTTGCTGGAGTTAAAGCATATTTTTTCTCTCTGTTAATCAACCAAGTTTTATTTTTTCAGTGGCAATTTTATGTATTTTACAGTAAGTTAATGGTAAAAACATACTGCTCAACTTCTGTCCCCTGACTCAATTTCAAGAGACAAAAACCCCAGTAATACATTACTTTAGTTGATATCTTTAGGGATAAAACCTAGATTTTACCTGGTTGGAGGAAAAAAAGCAGTAAAGGAGTTCTTAAGTTATGCAAAGACGACTTTGGTTTTTGAACATTACAATGCTTTTCATGTTTAGGTGAGACAATTCTAATTATACGCCAGCAGGCAAATCATTTGCCCTGTTTGTGGGGACAAAGCATTGATGAATTTTGAGGAAGGCAGCCCTGAACAAGGAAATTTTGCCATGCTATCAGGGAGACATGCTGCTGCCTGTGGAACAAAGTTGTGTGCCACTGGGAGCTTTACCTTTCCATGTTTCTTGACTCTGCCTTGTGTTAAATGTGTTACACAAGTAACTGGTAACACTCTCACGATTGTGGCACATCACTCTGAGGGGGCTGTGGAAGAAGATGCTGCCCCAGAAGGGGAGAAGGGTCACCTTCAACATGAGAGATGCCAGTTTGAAGAACATTCTGTAGGTTTTCAGTGAATGAGGCCTCTCACCCATGACTACTCTGAAAATAAGACGTCTCTATCAAGACTTGAAGGATCCAGTTCTGGATCCACATTTTTCTAAGAGCTCTTTTAGCATAGAAAGGCGGAGAAATGTTTGTTTCCTCCTGCAGGTAATCATGCCTAACATGCCAGAGCCCAGCTTGCATTAGAGGTATTGTGCTTGCCAAATGCAGACTTCATGGAATATTGGTCCTTAGGTTAATGGAAGGCTTTTTCAGGATGAGAGAAAAACACACATGACACCAATGCTTGTGGAATCTATTGTGTGACTCACCCTGAGCAAATGCTTCCAAGCCAAGGGATTGAAGAATGGGATTTCTGATGCTTCTATTAATTAAATGAGGGGTAGGGTGTTCAAAATACTGATGTTTTGGATGATACTCCAGTTGATAACCACGCAGATGAATGAGATTAGGGAATAGGGGAGATACAGCCTTGCATGATGTTCTCTGTTTGAAACTCATGGCACAATTACAATACGTTATAAGAAAAAAAGTCAGTCCTGGAGCTGTTAGAGGCTTAGAGCTCACATAACACCTAACAGTTCACCTAACTTTTGACTTGTCTCTGAGTGAGAAAAGAGGAAACTCCCAAAATAGGTTGCTGTCAGTGGCTCAGATGTTTTTTGCTTTGGTTACTGTAATCTTCTCCTGTCTGGCCCCGTGGTTCCTCTGCTGTCTCCCTCACATCTGTCCTAAATGTCTCTGCTAAAGTCATACTCGTTTCCTCCCACGCATTAGCACTCCATTGATTTCCTGTCACTTGCCATGTCAAATTCAAGCTGCTCATCTTTACCTACAACGCCCTTATTGTGTGCTCATGTCTATATATTTAGTTTCATTTCCTCTGACTCCCCCTCCTACATCTCTGATCTGGAAATGACCTCAGTTCACAGGATTTGTGGTCCACAAAAGAAAAGACAGAAGTAAAACTGGTTTTAATCAACATTGGTTGATTAAAATCATCTTGATTTTAATCAGCTGGTTTCTATAGCAAGTTGTAGCCTCCTAATGGAATTATGTCGACCTAACATAATTTTAAGTCGATATAATCAAACCAGGGCAGCTTTCTTCTGGGGTATTCCCCTTATCATCGTATTAGCCTATGATACATGCATTAGTTTGCATTGGCATGCAGAAGCTAAACTGATAAAACCATTTTGAGAGCCAATATGAGTGTTGACAAGAAAACAATTTTCTTCCATTTCACACTTCTGAGATTTGAAAAGAATAAATATCTTGTCTTCCAACTGAAACAAAGCTCTCAGAGCATTTCTAGAAATGAGAAAGACCTGCACCAGTAACACAACAGTAGGGCATGAAAAGGAGATTGATTCCTTGTGAATGAAACAGAGGAAAGTTGATCCTTGGTGTTTCCTGGTTTCTTACACTTTGCCTGCTTACTGAGATCTTTATTGGTCTGTAATCTGGAGGGAAGCTGTGCCTTCCTTTCCACCATGTTACCAACTCCTCTTCCTAATTTCCCAGCATGTCTTTTCTACTTTTTTGGTCTCTTTGTTTACTGCCTTTTGTAGCCATGGTATAGAGGTGAGGGGCATCTAGAGCAGCACTAAGAGCAGACCGATATAAAGAAGAACTTTGCATGGTGCACTTTACCAGCAGTAACTGTGTACAATTTTGACCATGGATATGTTCCAATGTAGCCATCTAATTACCCAATATCCCATCTGTGCATACCTCTGTGGATGGGTACATCTGAGCCTTGCTATGTCCTAATACGTCCTTTTCTGTGTCTTCTTCTGCCCACTTCTGGTGTGGGCAAAAGTTATCTAGTTAGTAGTTGCATCTACTTAATTCAGCTTAACAACTAACTTCTAAAATAACTCAAACTTCCTCATTCCCTTATCACTTTCCCACAGTGAAATCTGATTATGTGGAGGATAGGGAGACTGGCCTTTTTCTCCTGTCTGTGCTGAAAGAGAAGGCTACAGCTACCTGCATGTACACAAGGAGTACTCCAACCTCTAGTATCTCCCAGTTCAATTTTATGTACCTAGTCAATCACCTGAATGTTTGCATGGAGGTATTATGCTTATTCTTTCTTTTTCTCTTTGTCAAGAAGATACGTGTTTGGGAAGGCTCTTCTTGTTTAGAGAACCTGGAGTTAAACACTGGCTCAGTCAATTTGACACTGTTCTCCTTATAAATCTCCTGCAAAATGTGTCAGTGCTCGGGGGAAATATCCTGGCTGTTGCCATGCTACGGAAGTTTGTGCGGGGCAGCTCTAAGGGTTCAGTTCTCTTGAAGTAAAACAGAAGAACGGAGAAGCCAAGAACATAGTGCACACTGCACATGTGTGTGCATGTTTGTGTGATGGTTAGGGTGGGTTTTTCTGAATTTGTTTACTTTGAGGCTGAAGGTGAAAACAATGGACCTCTCTTTTACTGAGGTCACAATAGGTCAAATACATCCACAGCGTAAAAGTGGTTTGGCATCCTGGTTCTCCTCACCTGAGCTAGCAGTGACTGTTTATCAAGCACATTTATTTTACTATCAGCAGAGATAAAGCTAGTTGAGGAAGAAGGGGTGGGGGTTACACGAGAGGCCAAGGGCAGGGAGCTTTTCGTGCAGCCTCTCAAACACTTTGATTGTAGTTTGGGATTTTTCAAAGCTGCACATGTTGAGTAATATCTGCCAATAAACACAGCTCAGTGGGTGAGAAATCTGTCTGCCTCTTGCTGAGGATTAGAAGAGAAAAGACACCAAATGAGCAGTTTCTTCACATGTGGGTCATGCCCCTCACTGGGGTACTTGCCCCTGACCTAATCCTGTTCTACTTTGTCTCCCTCACTCCCTCCTGTCTTCCTTCCCCCTTCTACTCCTCTACTGCTGCACTACTGGTGGTCTGGTGCATGCTGCACAGATGTTTTCCCCATGCTATTATAAGATTATTTTTCAAGTGGCTTCTTGGAACAGATGTTCCAGTGTATGCACTCTCCTTCTCTTGGCTGAAAGTGCTCTTTGCAAAGAGCAGATTGCATTGCTGCTCTCCTTTTGATCTAAAGAGCGAGCGCGAGAAAAAATCCCCACGCAAATGATGCTGGGTTTTGTTTCGGGCTTCTTGGCAATGGTGCACCTGGGTGTGTGTCTCCTGCTTCTTTTCTCCCCATCACTAGTGCTGCTTGCAGATGGTTTTTTCTCTGCCTTTCTTCCTCAGCCCATATTTTTTTCCCTTTGTGATCCAATACTTTACTCCCACTGCCTTTAAATTTTCTTTCATCTAACACTCTGGTGTTCGTGCTTCCAAAATCATTCTCTACCCATTGCCAGCACCTCATCTTTTCCTTTCCTTGGCAACTCCTGGACCGTTAGGATGGATTAGTCCCATGAGTTTGGGATAGGACCTGTCCCCCTTTTGGTCTTTTTGTTTTGAATGTATATTCATTGCTCAATTTCTCAATTGTCCAAGTGAATTCACCTGGATATTGCTGCTGCTGCTTTTTCGTTTTATTTCTCCTATAGGATCAGGAACATTTTCAAGAATCAAATGTTCTTATGATATCAAAGGAACATCTTTTCCAAGTGCCACTTAATTTAGAGATGTAACAAAGGCACGACACAAGGAGGTTGTGAAACGTATGCTATGTTTTAGGATCCTGTAGCTAGACCTAACACACTGAATCTCATCTTCTGTGATTAAAATAATTAACTACAAAATCTTTATTTGCTCACATCCTGTCCTTTAAATAGGCAGTATGTCAACTTCAACTCTGTCTGTTTCCCTTAAAAATTCAACTTGCATGAATTCAGTCTATAGGGAGAAAAATAAATATTGCTAATCTTTTCTGAGCCAATGAGAGAGAATGTTGAGTGAGTTCCTAACTTACTATTAATCAGGTTCAGTTGATTTGGGATGATTTACATCAGCAGAGAATTTGATTTGGATATGTCTTTCAAAAAAACCTGCCCATTATTTATTCTTGTTTTAATATGGCCAACACTGGATGTACCCATCACTTCTTTTTATATTGTCTTCTTATGGAAAAGTTCTGCAGAATTTAACGGAGAATGATAACCTCACATAGGAATGTAAAGGATTCTCTAACAGTAATATTACTTTCTATCGCATTCCCAGTCTGTCCTAGATTCCTCCAGAAATGTTAATACTCTTTGTTTACTTATAGACAAGCAGAGAAATTTCTCTAGAACTAAGCTGGGCTAAAATTACGAAGTATCACACCTTCCCAGGACAAATTTTTACACCACAGTTGTAACCTAGAGAACTCTTCCCTTCTCTAGCTTCCATCATTAGATTGTTCTACAGCGTTGCACTTCAGCGTGTATTAGCAATAAATGAATCAATTAATGAATAAAGCATTTCCCATCCATTGAACTACTCCTTCCTGTGAGCTAAGCCTGTAAGAACAGTTGTAGTTTTGATGCACTGCTCTCAAAGTAAGAATACCTGTAAAACTGACCTATGGGGTATAAATTCACCTACAATCCAAATAATCCATTTCGGATAAATGGTTCTATTTCCATTCACATTTGGGGTCAGACTACCACACATCCTTCTTCTTTGGAAACTCAGAAAACTGGCCTTTCGGTATGATTGCTGCCAGGTTACTCCTTCCCCTTGCGTTCTGCACTGAAGTATTAGAAAGCTGCCTTAGCCACCTCTGTGTTGTTAGACTCTAAAAGGGTAGTGGAAAGGTAGAAGAAGAAAACTGTCCGATTTAGTGATGATTTTCAACAGGCTTATGAAAGAAAAATCATATGACAGAGAGCATGTGATCTCAGGAAACTGGATTCTCATGCTACAGGAAATCCAGTCCTATTTCCTGACCTTTCTGTGTGATTGGTGTTGCAGGTGACATTGCAAACATAGTCACATCCAGCACGAACCTGAAGTTTTCAAAAAAACCCCAATGATCTATCTTTTAAAACAAAAACCCATTGAAAATAGGCTGAAAAAACAGCTATATGTTGGCCATCCAGGTAATTTCCTCTCACCCAAGCCAGACAAAAGTCATTCAGAACAGATACTGTTTTCTCTTCTTGTTATGATTCTTTGTGGACAGAAATGCCATAGGATTGCCAGCCTATTCCAGTGTTCAACTATTCCTGCTGCCCATAAAGTTTTCCAAGTGCCGAATGACATTTATGGTTGTCATTGTAGAGGCAGCTGCAGCAGGATTTCTCCAAAAACTCTCAGGTGACAGTAGGAATATCTAGGCTGTTTCATCTGAGCTTCTCCAAGCCTCTGATTTGGGCGTAACCTGCTATCATAAGTCCTATGGCAGCAGCCAGGGGTTGTTTCAGTTTGGTTTTGTTCATTTAGATTAAATGATAAAAATGAAAGCTTAACACAGATTTGCTTTCTTTTTTATATAAGTAAGTATTTAATTAATTGTGTCAAAATAAAAATTTAGGGGATTGGTTGGTTGGTTGGTTGGTTGGTTTTTTCAGTCGCTCTTTTGCCTTTCAGCAGACCTAAAAAATAAAACATGTGGAATTATTATTTTTGAAATGTGGAAACATTCAGTGTCACCTAAACTAATCTCTAGCTGATAATGGTCTCTGTGAGGATGTTATTTTAGTTGCCTTTCTGTTTATCCTTCTTCGAAAGAATATGGAGTGTGAAAGAGGGCTTACACTGCACATTTCCAGAAGATGGTATCTCAGATGTCTCTGATGAAGATGTGCTTCCACATTAGATATCTTCCTTACTTCATGGTCCAAGGAAGAGTTGATCTTAAAACACTCTTGATCTGTGCTGGACAGAAAAATGTGAAGAACCACAACTCCTCTTGCAGTGGACATTTGCAGAAGTAAATAGCCATGAACAGCAGGGATCAAAAGCTGCACAGCCCCTGCAGAGTTTCTTGGAGATTTACTACAAATTTGAATTATGATTTAGACAAAATAAAAATCTAACCTGTAGTGATTGGCGGTTATCTGGATTTGAGTGAGTTGACAGCTGTCATGACTTTAATAATGGAATCATAGAATCGTTTGCATTGGAAGAGAACTGAAAGATCATCTGGGCTCCAGCCCCCTCTGCCTTGGAGCAGTCCAGACCTGGTTGCACAAAATCCCATCCAAACTGGTCTTGACTCCCTTTGTCATTTTGATTTGGTTTTTATACATAAATTGCCAGTTTTATAACATGCTCCTGTACATTTCACTTTTGGAGTCCTTCGGAGGACAAATTGCATTTCTCTGCCTCCAGATGTGATCACCCCAAAATTTCCTGTGAGAGGTATTGCTAACAGAGCTTGGGCAAAAGAAATCACGAGAAGGTGGCTTTCCAAGTGCATCCAGACCATGAACAGCAGGACAAAGAAGTGACAGCTCTTGGATGCAAAAATGAAAAGTGTAGATCCTAAATTTTTGAATCTCAACACTTCAAGAAAGATTTAACAAGGGTAAAATCCTATTTCTTCTACAATCCTATTATTTAATAATGTAGGAAACCAACAACAAGGTAATAAATTTGAGAAAATATTATTGTTCACAATAGACTGCTGTCAGTAACTTAATTCTGTGTATTCATTAGCAGTTATCCTGGATCAGAGCACTTTGAAATAAGATGGCAAATCTTGTCCTGTTTTACCTGAGAAGGTAGAAGGGACAGACTCATCATAGCAAAGGTTGAAGGAAGTATTGGTATAACTTGGAGTTTTGAACTCCAGTCCCTAAAGTGCCCTGAGTCGTCCTTCATGGGGGGGCTTCCTTTAACTTTTGATAACTTTGCAGCAGGGCCTCTGTCTCCTGCCCTCTGTCACAGACACACTTAAAGATATATAGGCACCTTGAACATCAACCCCACAATTTACAGGCTGTGGATGAGGTGGAGTTCCAAGGACTTCATCTTTCATGGTGACAGGTTTGTGCTCTTGGACTGAGATCTCTGTACTACGTCTTTCTGAATCATAATATATACTTTTTTTTTTCCCTGACCATCATTCTGATATCTATGATGTTCCTGAAAGGCAAAAGAGAGGATATTTGTTTTGTCCTTTTGTTCTGCAATTGCCTTTTTATTCTCTATGCACATTTTATAACACCTATACCTTGTGCTTTGAAACTTCCATAGAGTTATGGACTTAGCAGAGGCCTGAAAGACTAACTCACACTAAGTCTGATTTAACATCACTATCTATCTTTTGTGATTTCCAGCTTCCTGAGCTGCCTTAAGCAACCTTTTCCTGGATTGTGGAATGGTTTGTTTGATCTGACTCTACATTGCTTAGGAGCAGGGCTATTAATTTTGGCTTGTAATTGTAAGTATCAAATAAATGTAAAAATGGTAAAAAACCCCATCCCAAACATTGTGATGATAAACCGAGACTAAGTACCATTTTCTGGCAGGTTTTTCTGTTCCACCAGGGTCTGAACATTCCCTTTTCTTCACAGATAGTGCTGGACAGCCATGTCCTCTCTTTCCCACAGGCCTCTGGATACCACAGTTCATCACCTTCACCTCAGACATTCCTCCTATCCCTCTTCTTTTCCTCAGTCCAGCATAGCTCTGGATGTATCTGGATGTGTCACTGCTGATGCTAATCTTGCTGGACCTGTTTGCCCCTGGATATTTGAGGCTGCAATCTAAAATTACCTTGCAAGAAGGATAGGGTTAAAAAGCATCGTGGGGTTCACAGGAAAGTATTCTGTGGGCAAGGATAAGGCACATCCAATCTACAGGATGATCTTGCTTCATCTGTACCTTAAAATTGTCCTACAGGACTAATTATAAATAGTTCAGTAATCATCAGCTGGGAAATGTTTTTAATGACAAACCTCACTTCCAAAGCTTCTGTGTCCCTTCTCCCTGGACAAACATGTGGCAATCTATTAATATTAAACCAAGTGTTGCTTATTTAACTGATAAATGGGAACCATGTTATTGGTTAACAGCTCTGTTTGGAAACAGTTTTAAAGGTGGTCATGTAACAAAATGGGAGGAAACCCAAGTGGCAGCACAGAGCATTAAAGCTGAGGTGGTAACAAATGCAGGCAGTCAGATAGGAAAGACTGTCAGAACTTACGAGCAGGAGAATGGGGCTGTTTGATTTGGAAATCAGGTTTTAAGCCATATTTTCTGATTGCACAATTGCATTTAACTCTTACTTAACAAACAGACCTGGCATCTGACGTTGCAAAGTCCACCTCACGGGATGTTTTCCTCCTGGCTCATAAGACTTATGAAGTAGGCTTTTTTTTTTTTCTTGTCACTGCAGTGCAGTTGATTTCAGAGAAGGCTTAAATAACATTGCAGAAGTCTTCCTTTCCAAAGGACAGCCAAAACTTCCTTGGCTCACCTGCCAGTTCTATTCTGACTCTTGTGTGTCACACAGCTGTCGGCTCACACCACACAGTTGGATGACTACTGAGTTTATGAGAATATTTGTGACCACTCTTAATTTAGATGAAAGCTGTGACTCCAGCAGCCAATGGCAGGCAAACATTGGCTGCCTAAAAGATATGAGCACTTTCTTTTATAAAAATGCATTCTAGTTTCTGGCACTTCCTAGATGGCTGAGCTCAAGGGCTGGAGAATGTGAGGTTGGGACGCTGTGATTCAGCTGTTTGCTGTATAGCATTCATTATTATCTTGTGTATTTTCCCACAAGGACAGTTATAAATAATTTTGTAGTGATCAGATGGGAAAAGTAAGCACAATCCTTACTCAGCACAATCGGGGAACAAGCTTCCCATCATCCCTCCCCCCCTTTCTCTCTCTGACACCCTTGTTTTTCCCTGACCACTTTTACTACTGGGGTGGTGGCCCCGGCCTGGGTGCTGGTGGTGCAGGGACTCCTCACCTGTGAGGGTGAGTGGGAGGGCAAAGAACCATGAGGAACGCAAGGAACCCGACTCTGCCTCCACATGCCAGCTAGATCAAATGGCTGTAGGTCTGATTCAGGGTCCTCTGAAGTCCATGCAAATATTTGTGTTGATTTCAGTGGCTTTGGATCAGCACCTGTGTACACAGATGAAAGTAAGGCTTTTTTCCCATAAAAGGACAAAGTCATGTTTTCCTTTCATAGAGAGAAGGGAAGCACCAATACCATCTTCCCAGCTCTGCTGCTGGGATAGTCCCTCTTGGTGTTGCTGTGCATCCTGATTAGTTGCTCTAGCTGATCCCTAGAAAGTCTTACGCACACGCCTCCATTCTTCTTGTTCCGAGACAAAGGAACGATGCATGATGTTTTCCACCTCACAGGTTTCAATGTTCAAGGGGTAATGAAAGGCCAGGTACATTTTATGAAATGGTCCGAGAGGGAAAATTAAACCTTTTTTGCCCAAGGCAACTGTAAGTCAGTGTGAGTGACACAACACCTTAATTCTTTAACTGTGCATTCCACTTGTGCTACCGTGTGATTCCTGGTTTTCCTTTAAAGCCTTTGTACCTGAAGCTGTGTGTTTTAACTGATTTGTTTGGTCTTTTTTTCTTGGAAGAATATAGATGAGGAAGTCACAAGCAAATAAAGTCTAAGGCTACACTCCAGATAAGTTTACCATTTCACAAGTCACTTAAGTTCATGTTTATGTTCCTGCATCTCTGAAAAAAAAAAAAAAAAAAGTGTAATAAGGTCAATCCCCAGGGACTTGCATGATTTAAAAAGCAAAAAAAAAAGAATTTATAGCCCATGATTCATCAGTTTGATTGACTGCTGTGCAGTTAATGATCTGTGTTTAATCCATTTTCTTCACTTTAATTCTGTGGTTTCAAAGTCTGTCTCATAGGTTGATCAAGTCCCTCAGTATAAAGCCCTACTTTGAAATTTGGACCACAAAAACTTTCTTTTACATGTCATCAGGATCATAATGAAGTAGAAATGAAAAAGATTATGGCAGTAATTCTGTGGGATTAAAAAATTATTTCGTATTGTTTTTCAGCTGGAAGGAAAAGATGACTTTCTATATTCTTTTGAAATGCAAAGGAGTTCAGTTATTCTATTCCTGGAGTATATTTCTATTGATCTCTTATGATTCATCTCTGGAAGAAGTCTCTGGATAAAACATTTCTAAGTAAAAATCTTGTAGTTTAGGGGAAAATGGACATTAATGGTGTTTTGAGAACCCTTACAATGCTCTCATACGTGACGGTAGTTTGATGAAGGCTACGATTCTGTGTTCTGGTCAATAATACAAAATTTTCCAACTCTTTATGGAACACCGGTCCCCTTTGGGGCAAAGTGATAGTGGTGATGCCTTGCAGGAGGTGATGAAGGTAAGCATGTTTGTGTGCAAATAAGAAGAAATTAGGGAGATGCTGGTGACAGGAATACGCAGCAATGACAGATTTGGAGGTCAGAGAATCATGGAAAGCCAAACATCACAGAAATTTAAAGGAGCATGTGGCATAGGGAACAACATCACTTTGGAAGCCAGGACCACAGAGAGGGGAAAAGTGAATGAGAGGAATGAGATTTGTTGACTCAAGAGCCAAAATCCTGCTTAGCCATGGGAGAAACATAAAGGGTGGTTGATTAAGTATTAAGGGAATACTTGGAGAAGGTGAGTACATAAAGTTGTGCGAGATGCCATTGATCACAGCAGAAATTGATGCCATATGACTTCTGCCAGGTTTCTGGAACAGTCAGGGCAAAAATTGCTGGCAGATGTCCTATGTCCTTGCTCTTAGGCTATCTACAAATAATTCTTTACAGTCCCCAGACCTTTGTGAACCGCCTTCAAGGCCATCTCTGGCACCATCCAGAATGCCTGAGAGGTACAAAGGATGAGGGTAGAAGTACCAGCTGAGCAGACGAAAGGGGGCCTGGCCAAAGGATAGAAAGACCACTTTGGACATAATTATTGTTTGGTTTTTATATTTATTTTGCATGTTAGAGCACAAGTAAGGGTTAGAGTTGAAGAGGCTTCTCTTTATTTTCTGTGGGTTTTTTTCCAGAACAATTATCTGAGGACCCAGCAAGCCCGATTTTTAAGCTCCTTGCTAGTTCCAGAGAATTCTCAGACAGGTGAGGACAAATAACTTTCCTTTATTAAGTGTCTAGTGCCATTTTTCTCTTTTTCAGCCTGGGCTCTTTGTTCCTCACGCTGGTAAACTCTGCTGCTTCAAATCTCTTGGTTGCCTCTCTGGAAAGGCTGATTGAGGCCCAGACACATGGTAGGGGGGTTGGCAGAGATCGAGGCTCCAAGGTCTCAAAGGTAGCATGTAGTTGAGGTATTTATTACACATAATCATGGAGAAACAGTTCATTTTGGCTGATGTTAATCAGCTGACAAGGTTTAGTGAAGCCACAGGGAAGAAGGAAGACAAAATGAAGAGGTACAGGGGCAAGTTTTCCTGCCAGGAACAGGGATAAGCAAGGAAACCCACTAATGATAGTGTCACCCCTGCAGGACTAGATGACCCCAGCAGTATGTATTCACAATCTGGTAGAAGAGCAGACGAAGAGCATTGTTGACCCAAGTCCCGTACTGCTTGAAGGGAGGGTGCTTGTCAGGAATTATGAAGGAAAGGCTCAAGAAATGCCTTCATTTGGAGCCTGTCAAAATTGTGTGTGTTGCCCTCAGAGCTTACAGACATACCTCTCTTCCTCAGAGAACATGGCATGAGCCTTGATGGCCAATCTGCCTTATCCACCAGAGACACTTCTTCTTTGATTAAAGAATCCTGGCCCTTCTGGGTTGAGTCAAACTTTTGATATAGGGCAGAGTCGGTGGTTCTAGAACTGTATGGTGCAAACACGTCGGAAAAAAAAAAAAAGGCACTGTCTAATGAGTAGCAAAAGTTTGGGAGTAAGACTACCTGTCAGTAAAACCAGACTAGATTTGGCTCAATTTAAGGTATTCTAAAAGCCTGGACAGTGAGGACAGATGGGGCATTTCAGCCAAATACCGTAAGGAGCAGCGCTTGCAAACACTGTTTTAGAGGTGTGGATGTGACCAAACGGTCATTTATGGTGTCTGCCAGAATCCCAGTGCTTTCCAAAGGAGTGATTTTGAGAGTGGAACATCATAGTACTGTGGCAAAATACTTGTGCTGCCTTATCCAACTGTCTTAGCTCATGCATAAGAGACAAAAAATAGGAGAAGTTAGAAATAATGTAAAGTGTCTAGCATATGATCAAAAAAAAATTGTAATGAGTATGGGAAATAAAATTGAAATACAACTTTATCTGATTGTGAAGCTACACAGTGGAAGGAGGGTGACACTGGTAGCCTATTACATTCAGTGAGCTGTTAATGATGGACAGTCTACTGGAAAAATGTAAGATCTGTGGCTGTGAATCCAAGAGGAACACTGAAGACTGACATGTCACCAAGCCCTGGAGATAAGTGAGAGCTGGACTGTGCACATATCCACCACGCTTGCAGACAAACAGACAGTCAAGCTGTCATGGCTGGGGTCTTGGCAGTGGGCAGGAACAGAACCAAAAAACCGCTCTTGAATCTCTCTCACTAGGGACTGGAAAATGGAGAGCTTGAAGTTATGGTTATCTCTCATACCCCTGCTGCCAGAGTTGCCTGAATATGACTGTAAATTTATAGTGTCCCATTACAACTTCAACAACCTTCCACCAGCCTAGTGCTACGTCATACCAGCTGGTCTCTGCTCTCTGCACCCGCTTGTCCTTGCTCCCTGCTTGTCTAGGAGAAAGACAAGTTGTTTTTTTGAAAGACTAGTGTTGCATATAAAGTAACTATCTTCAAAATAAGAAACCACAGCCTTTTTTAATTGTGTGAAGATATGAAGAAATATCCGTACGAAGACAAGCACGTTTTTTTAAAAATTATATCTGCTAAGGTGGTACAATGCTTTTTATGTTTTAACCAGAAAATTTTCTCCTGCAAATGTGGAACTCTTGATGACTTTTTTTTGAGAAATTACACCTAGATATTCAGCAAATATTCTCCCAAATCTTGAAGTCTTCTGAAAGTCTGGTTTGGATGGTGGGGTGAGAGTGGAGGATATGGGCTCTTCTAAAATTATGCCCTAAATCAACAGTGAGGAATAATGATTTCCATTCACATCGAAGAAGTCCTTCCTGTAAGTCCTGTCTTACAACAGTGTTTGAACCAGCTCGTCCTTGCGGATTTTCTGATTCACTCTAAAAGTAGAAAAATTAAAATGGAATCAGTGGAACTGGTTCTTTAATACAACAGGTCAGAGTTTGCAAGGCCAGCTACTATTTCTTATATCCGAGGTAGTCAGGTAAAGGCCAAATAAATGCCTGGAGTGATTGCTCAGCACAGAGGGGCTTCCATGGAGTGGAGGGAAATTAATCCTGGCAGAAGTCTCAGAAAGGAAGACACAGGCAATCAAGGCATGATTCTCTTAAGAATCACAGACTGATGCTTTGCAGAGTGGTCACAGTAAATCACTGCTGTCACCAATGCATACAGTGATATTAGGGGTTATAAACTTCATCTAAGAATTAAGAGAGTGGCTCAAAATGAGACTCCAACAGTAGTCTAAAATGATGAGCTGAGCCAGATCAGGGTCTTATGATTGTGAAAATAAGAATTAGAAAGGAGGATAGAGCTGAATGATCAGAATTTAAACATACAGATTATAGAAGAAGACGTATTACAAAAATTATGCTCAGGAAATATTTCACAGCTCAAGAGCATAGAAGTACACAGCCTGATAAGGTAGGCTAGACTTGAGTCTTGTGTAGGAAAGTACTGTTTAGACTTCTTTTTTCTAACCTCAAGATTCTGTGTTTGAGGGAATTATTCTCAGCTTTTTTTGGGAAGCTAAGGTCTCAAAGTTGTTCTTTGCTAGAGACTTTTCTGGGACAATATTTTGCTACGCTTCTATCTTAGTTTCCCTTTTGAATGATCCGCCTGTCACTGTGGTATTTAAATTCTGTATACAAAAAACCAAAAAAACACAATGCAAGCATACTTAGGTGACATAGAACTAGTGAACATACATGGAAAAGTGTGCCTTTCTGTGAGCAAAAATGTAATACAAAAACATATTTAAATGAAAACAAAAATTAATGATATGTAATTGTAGTATTTTTCATGTTGAAAGCTTACAATTTTCGACGTTGAACAGTACGTAGGAAAATACAATCTTGATTTCACACTACAATATCTGTGAGTGGTTTTTTTCATATAAGCAACTGTATTCCAATGTGTAAGACCTCTGTTCTACAGCACTTCATTATGCAGCTTGGTCAACTTTGTTTAGGACAGCCACCAACCTAAATGAGTAGCATATTTGGAGTCAAATTCCCCAAAAGGGGTAGAAAAGTTAAAGTTACTCACGTATATGATAGGTTCAGTGTAACTGCTCAGATATGGACAGATATTTATGAATTTTCAGGAGGGAGTTATTAGATCTAGATCTTATTTTAGATTCTGGTCCAGTTTATTACTTTATCTGGCCAGAAATAAATGCATGTTTTAGATCTTAGGGATTAATCTTGCAAATGTGTAATGCAGATTTAATTTTACCATAACTGAAAAAGTTTTAAGCTATGTTAATATTTTCAGGCTAAGGTTCTCTGGGCAAGGGAAACCTGACTTTCTCATTGACTTCCAATTGGTATCAGCAGAGTCAGGATTTGCATTGGTATCCATGATACATGAGTTTATATCCATGATATAAACCATAAGGAATACATATATGTTTTTAAGTGTCCTTTAGAGACTTTCAGTCCACTTTCCTATAATCTTGTGTTTTGTTTCAGATCTTGCTTTCTGGCATACTTCTGCTCTAAAACCAAGATGCAAAAAAGTTTAAGGGAAGTGATAGCCACCTCGTTTGTTGTCTGAATGATCATAACAATGGGTCAGTAATCAGAGGAAGAGGACCGTGGTTCTTGTGTAAAGGGGATACATCTGTGAATAACGTCTTAGTTGGCAAGTCCTTAACAGGCACCAGATTGCTGATATCCACAGCTGATTGCAATGCCAGGTCTGAAGGGAAATTGAGGCTGACTACCTCAAGGAAGATGGGGCTTCTAGGAATGTTTTTAGCAGGATTGTCCTGATTAAATTTATAATTTTTCTCTAAAGTCAGTAATGAAGGAGATATAACTTTATCACATTTTGAAGTGTAGAATAATGGATGAATTCAGGGTGGAGGTGACTTCTTCTTTTTCTTCTTCTTGAGCAGGGCCAGCTCTGAGATCAGACCAGGTTGCTTAGAGCTTTATTTAGTCTGGTCTTGAAAACCTCCAGTCTTCCTAGGTCTCCACTGCTTAACTGTCCTACCACAGAACACTTCTGTGAGGCAGCAGGAGCTGCTGAGCTGGTGTATGTGCTTTCTTGGGGCAAGCCAGGAACAAGAGAAAATCGCTTTCCCAGATGAAATTTTCAAAAACCAGGATGAGAAGGTCCCTGCGAGGGAAAGAGGTGAGTTGCGATCTATTTCTGTGAATTCTGTTTCTAAGAGTGGTGGGAGCTCGGGAGTGGAGCAGCTGTGGGATGTGATTATTCTCTGTTGTGGTACATACCTGCTTCCTTCAAAATAGTTTTGTGATACCAGCAGTGCTTGGAGAGTCAATTTCAAAATAATGGGATTGAAATATCAAATAGTTAACAGAAAGGGTAGTGGTTACTTGGTATTAGAACAGCAAAATTATTTTTATGCACCCGAGTGACAAAAATCACACTAACATAGTAAAGCTAAATGACCAGCTCTCAGCTTTTACAACAGTTGAATGCCATTCTGATAACCATCGGGTGTTAAGCAGATCTACTGGATGGGGCATAGATGGTCTTATAACTGCATAAATTATAATTATTGTGTGATGGCGAGAAATGTAACACAACAACTCAGATTCTAGTTTTCTGCCCAAACACGCATACAATGCAAATAATCCTTTCAGTGCCTTGTGAAAGAAAGTTAAAGGGCTAGCAGACTTAGAATGTGCTAAATGAAGTCAGAAGTCAGTGAATTGAAGTGATGGTATGGCCACTGTATGTGTTTAGAAAGGAGGCAAAGCTATCAAGTAATCTCTTAGCCTGTGAGAAAAGCTGGAAAGGCCAAACCTACATTATTTCCTTAAATTATTCTATTTTTTGACTTTTTTTTTTCTCCAGCCTATGGTTTTGGCATGTTGACTTAGAATCTTCTCCTTGGGCAGATAAGTTGAAGTGCTTTCACTGCAGGATTCCACTGACACATAAGATGTATCAAAATCTCTTTGACTGGAAATAATGATTGATGATGTGCTTATTTGGGACAGAAATTATTATGTGTTATAAAAATCTATGCAATGCATGCCAGGCAAAAAAAAAAAAAAGCCTTAAATTGAGTGAGAACTAATATCCAATTGGGATGAGTAAGACTGGTTATTTAGGAAACCTACTATGATTTGTGACAAAGGAATTTGACTGAACATCAGTAAGGTAACTGGACAAGTGGAAAGACTTCAAAAGAGAGAGGCCACCCAGAGATTCACAGCCTCATTACTATTTCTAAGCAAACCTATTCCCTGATTTATTATAAATATTCCACTGAGCATATTGCTGGGGGATGACAGTGAATGCTCCTGTGATTACAAGGGGAAAGACTCCGGGGACAGCCGCAGAGGAGCTGCTGGAAACTAATTTTTCTCTGATTAAGAAAGAGTCCAAAATGAGACAAGTTTATGTGGATTAGAGATTGCACTTCTGGAACAAGATGATCTGGGGACATATCCTTTCAACACACAGATTTGACTGCGATAGAACTGTACTCAGATTGGGAAATGCAACTGCTGGTTATTGGATTGACTTATGAGTGGTTTCATGTACATGTTTATAAATCACTTGAGGTAAAAACAGACCGTATTACCACGGCAATCTATATGATAGAAACTACTTCACAGATCACCCTTTTAGCCTCAGAAAGTGTCCATTTATCATGAAATTGATAAAAAAAAAGCTTTCAATTTGAAAAGGGCATGATTAGAATATCCATGATTATGAGAGGAAGCATGAAGTGGTCGATGAGGGCTCTTTTCAGGGAGATCCTTGCCTAAGCATAGATTTTTGCAAAGGTGTTGGAAGTGAAATGGAACATGCTGAGATCGGGAGGGTGTCACTAGGTAGCGTCAAAATGTCCCTGTGCTGACTGTTGGAGAAGTGCTAATGGAATTTTAAATAATCTTTTCTGCTCCTTAGGTCTCATAATGTGTAGCTTTCTTTGCTCCCAGGACCTGAGTACATTCTCAGAGCTTAAGTATTAACAGGTTTCTAAGAAACAGAATGCTGATAAACAAACAAGGAGTTGAAACAATAGGAAGATCTTGCTTGCTTTTGTCTGAATTTGATTCATCATTTTGGATTACATTATTTCTTAATGAGAAAGGTTTTGTTTAAATTTGAATTGCTGTATGTTACATCTCAGAAAGCAACCAGTTATGAATTTGTAGTATAATCTCCCTTCCCCCACATGCAGGATTCCAGATGAATTAATAACCAATTGTGTTCAGCAGTCCATAAATTTCTACTCTTTTCAGCCAACCTTTTATGAATATTTGCATGGGTTAGCAGAAATAGTTTGGTTATGAGAATATATTCTGGAGCGTTCAACAAATTTATTCACATTGAGCCCTATTGCAAAACATCATACATCTCGCTGCACAGAGATGATGTTAGAGACTTCAGGGCAGAAGAACAGAGCTTTCAGTGCCAGAATGTAATGGGTTTCTTGAACTGAAGGTGGTTAACTGTGGTTAGCCAAAAGTACTATACATCAAGAATGACGGATAGGGCAGAAAACGAACTCCAAGAATGTACAATAGCTGCCATTAATGTCTCGGAGCATATTTCAGGCAAATCCATGGGACTTCTGCTGAGGGAATAAGTTGATGGTCTTAACAATGCCCTTTCTTATAAGCGCTCATGATGGTAAATGCTCTCAGAAGAGAATGTCAGGAGTCACTGGCTTTCTGTTTCTTGAAAAATATAGAGCCAATGTGGCCCTCAGAAAAGGAAAGCCACGGGAACTGAGGGTAGAAACCTCCAGAAGTGCTCCCACTTCCAGAGTTGGTTGGGCAGCCTCAGAGCTTCAGAGTGCATGGTGACACTGTGATGGTAAACTATGAGGAACAGAGGTGATTGCTGCTAACAGAGATCCCAAAGGCATCAGTACAGTCTGCTTATGACTGTGGGGAATCCTGAGAGTTTACCTTGTCTTCTCTTCTATAGTTATTGATTTATTCTTTACTAATTGCTTGGATTCATCTATGGTAGTTGTTAGTTTGTGTTGAAACATTTGCTTTTCTTATCTAATTTTCCAAGATTAAAAAATATCTGGGGTGTAAGGGGATATAATTTAGCTACTAAATCCAGTGGCTGGGTCTTTTATAACCCAGCCCATATCCTATGGCTAATGCCAGGAAATACCAACACTCCTTTGTGTTACATTGCAAGGTCTAAAATGCTGAAAGAATATTTTCTTTCATTCAATTGAACAATCTTTCAGCTGCTGCTCAGATAAGTCATACAAGCAGTAATTTTATGTACTGCAGTAAAGGCTGAGATGCCCACTTTGCAGGTCAGAATCTTCACTCACCTTCCAAACTCTAATAGGGCTTTTTTTAATGGGTAATCTATTGTTGCCCCAGTGTTACTGGTGCCCACTAAAAGGGTACTACTGGTGTCATGCAACCATAAATGTTTGTGTGAATGAACTCTTAGTAATTCCTCTGGCACATCACATCCCTTTTCAATGGAGTAATGTACCTGTCTGACAAAAAACCCAATCAGGTTTAACTCTTCGGTGGTGTTTTGTCTGCGACAGTTCTCAGATACAAATAACTTTGCCTAGAAATATTTTAAAATATTTTTCAAGATATATTAGGACAAAATTATTGCATATCAAACATTCCTGGATTATTGATCAGTATTTTTAATGTAATGAGACAGCTGCAGTCTTTTCCAATAAACTTCCTTTTTAAAGTGTGCCTTCATGGTCTACTGCAGAACACTGAAATCTCATTCTCTCTGTATGCACATACATTCACCCTTGATGAAAACCTTTATTTTTAAATAAAGTGTAAGCCCAACATGCTAGGGAAGAACTGTAGTAATTATATTCCTAGAAAATAAAAAAGTTCAGGTGGTATTTTCTGCTTGTAAATAGAAGTGATGAAGCAGTTTCACAGTTAAATTGCACCTTCTTAATTAAAATACTTTTCATTTACTTCAGTTAGTTGCTTAAGACTCTTTTGATGACTTCTCATTTTTTCATTATGAAGGGTGAGAACGGTGACTTTATAGAAGCTCTTGCATGTCTTTACCTGCCATTTGTCTCTTTCAAGGCTGAAGAGGTCTAGATTTCTCCTCAAACATAGGCTACCCTATGTTTTTCATACTTCTTGTCATCTTTTCTTATACTGTTTCTAGTTCTTGGTTTGGTTAGTTTTTTGTTGGGGCGTTTTTGAGGAGAAGTCACCAGAACCACATGGTGGCTTCATAATGCTCTTTGATTTGGTTTTGAGAGTAGATGCTTAGAGAAGTACACTAGGGAAGGTTATTGTACAGAATCCCTCTATTCTCCCAGTGCCTGGAGCTTACCTTAGTAACAGGAGTTCTTTTGTCAGAAATGTCTGCAGCAAAGACTAACTCAAATTCTCTTATCCAATTCACTGTGCAGACCTGCATTTTTCAGGGCAAAAGTGGTTTGGTACAAAAAGCAAGAAAGGATCAGAGACTCCTTAGTTTAGAGGGATGAAGCAGTGCAAAACTCTGACCTAGGACGTACATTCTGCATCAGAATTATAGAAGTTGTTACCTTTTTTCTTAAATGTTACTTGGGGCTGTGTCCTGGTTTGAGACAAAAATTCAGAGGAACGCTCTGGGAGGAACGTCTCCTCTATAGAAGGCAGGTTACAGCCACCCCTTCCCCACCAGGTTTGGGAAAAAATTCCTCAAAGGAAAGTGAAAGAAGGGGAAAAAATCTATTTATTTAACAAACACACGAGAAAAGAATAATGCTAAATAATAAAACCTCTCGCTGTGGAGAGAAAACCTGGGAAGATTTTAGAGTCCTTTCCGTGGGTGTGGGCTCTCTCTCTCTCTCTCTCTCTCCTCTTCAGAGCTGGGTTGGCTCGGGCCCCTCCGGGCCGAGGTGTGAGGCCTCCCAGTGAGGTTCTGATGTTCTGGTGTTCTGAACAGTCCAGAGGAGAAGANAAGCAAAACGGTTTTGAAAAGTTCATCTGGCTTTTTTTTTCTTTCTCTTGCACCCAGTTTTAAAGACACAGAAAGACACAGGAATCATGTCTGGGCATAGAGCAGGCAATAGGGGATACACATCATAATAAGGTCACCCTATGACAGGCTGGAGGGGGAAGAGTCAGTGGTTGAACCCAGAATAAATAAGAACTTAAATAAATAAGTACAGTCAGCCCCAAATCAAATTTTTATGTGAATTGAAACAAATAGTCATTGCCAGTAGGAATGCTCAAACCCTTATGGAGAAAATGCAGTTTCTACAGTCTGATCTCAACAGCAAAGGTCCTCAACAAATATTCACCTTTTGCACCATATGCTTGCACGACCCATGGTAACCCCATATCCTGTTGCTGTGAATAAGAATAAAGGCTTTCCTATACATGTTTTCATTTTTCCTGTTTCTGAAAGAAATGGGATGTTGTTTAACAGCAAATCTAATTTGGATGTGATTATTACTGTTGAGAGAATAAGTGCTGGCTGGCTGGGTAGGGAGCCAGAAAAGATTTCTAGCTACAAGCAAAGAAATCAGAAAGATGGGACTCAGCAACTCCATGCCCTTGATAAAAAAGAGAATACAAATTTTGAAAAAAAGTCTCTCTCACAGGCATAAAGAAAAGACTTTTGCATGTTGGGTGCTGAAGTACATCACTGGGTTGTTATAGTCCCAAAGGACCTGTAAGCAAGTGGGAGAGATCATAAGCATTTGGTGTTTGTAATGAGAAGATAAGGTAAGAAAGGCACATAACTCTCACTTCTTTAAACTTTTGCATATCTGCAAAAGAAGTAGGGGTTTGTAACTTTTTATGAGGGAGAAGACTCATGCTTTGCTCTGTTCACTAGTACCTGGCTGTGGTTGGTTCAAAGGTTGGGAAGAAGGGCTGAGTTTGCAGTGGTATTACAGCTGTATCCAACTCTGGGCAAAAATGTCCTAGTATGAGAAGAGCAAATAAACGCAAGATAACAGTGTGTTGGGGCTGAGGGGGAAGAAAGTGAGGAAACAGAGATATAGGTTTACCCCCCAGGCCCCTCCATCCTTGTAGAGGACCACTTCTGTAAGAACAACCAGCCAAGCATAGGATCTTAGGCCCTGATAAGTAAATTATTTAACTCCCCCCTGAAATTCCTCAGATTGCACGCAGTCCCCAGATCCCCAGGTTCCTTGGAAATTCTCTTTGGGATAATTTTTAATGATAGGAGAGAACAAGTGCAAGACAAAGTGGATGCAACGGAAGACTGGCAGAGTGTGCTGTCAATGGTTTGTGTTTCACTTTGTCTCAAGTGGATTTTCCCCAAGTCAGTTATGGTCTCTCAGAATCGCTCACCTCTCCATTGTGTGCTTGTACCACTACCAGCAACAGAAGTCATTCCTTTTGCAAAGAAGCCATGGTCTGTGCTAAGCCAGTAGCTGTTACTGTACATGCCTGGAGCCGTAGCATGACTGAGAACTCTCCCCCGGTTAAGTTGAAATGGAGGGTGTTCAGCACATCTCTGCGGGACTCTGTTACTTATAAAAATAAGAAAGCATGACTTATGACAGAAATTGTCATTGCTGATACACATTCTTTAGCTTGTAAAGGTTATGAAGAACTCACCATTGAAATTATTTAAGTAGCTCTGTTGGAAATCCTTTTCCTTTAAAGATTTCAGCCAGAAAATTGGATGCATTTCTAATATATTTTTTTTAAAGAAAACACTAAAAAAATCTCCTACAGAAAGCAAGTATCCTTGTGAAAAGTTGTTGGTTTTGTTTGTTTCCCCTGCCAAATCCCCAATTTTCTATCACATAGTTTCAACGAATTTTTTTCTGAGAGCCCAAAGACTAAGAGAGAACAAATGAAATCTATGAAGTGCTCTTAAAATTGAGAGGAGGGGTAAAATCCTACAAAGACAAAAATGTTAAGCTATTTGGACCACAAAAGAATGCTTGGGGAGTTTACTAAGACTTGTCTGTGTTGTGTTGATTTGCCCTGAAACTGCTAAACAGCTAATGAAGCAAAAGTTCAACTCGAACAGTTTAATCTAGAGCTGACGGAAAAAATACTTGGAGTAAAACATTTCAATATAAAATGGCTTTTTTCCAAAACCAGAACTTTCAGGAAAAGCTTTCAGTTTTTTCTAAATTTTCTTTTTTTTTTTTTTATTGGAAACAAATATTTTGTGCTTCTATTCATATTTTTTTCCTTCCTCCCTGCACCCTACTTTCTTTTGCCTCTGAATGCAATGTAAAGACTAATGTCGAGGGACTATTCACTCCTGAAATTTTCTGTAAGATTTTCTTTCTTTGTTTTCTGGGGTGTTTTGTTTGTGTATTTCTCAGCTTTGAAAAGGCTACAATGTTATAAATAGAGAAAGCTTTGAAAATCACAGATTAGATTTTCTGCTGAATAAAATTAATGTTGTCCAAAGAAAAAGAATGGGCTCAAAAATTGAAATTTAATTTAAAATTTGACAAAAGCTTCATAGTTCAAGCCACATATGAACGAGCGATGTCAAAATGCTCTTTCCGGCTCATCAGATTATTCTGTTTTCTGTAGATTGCAGGCCATAGCACACCACCAGTTATTCCTGCTTGAACTTAGTTACTCCTCCCAACAAATGTGGGACTGCTGGGATTGCTTGTGGACCCGTATTTTGTGTACGAGCTTTCCAAAGGGGGCAGATGCTGTCAATTACCACTTGAAACTTGACTGATAACCTCACCTCTGTGCAGCAAAGACTGGAGAGCTATAGGCATGCTCTGTATTTTCTTCAAAACTCACAATGCACTCACAGGAATGGTTGAATTTCCATCTGGACATGCCTGGGCTCCTTCAGAAATGCCAGGGTTTGACACCAGGAGTCAAGGATGCAAAAAACCTACAAGGACCCGTGTAGATGCTCAGACATTTTGTCTGAGCTGAACTTCAGTCTGCTGCAGATGGGCTCCCGCCTGAGGCACCTCAGGTCTCTCTGCACAGCTGTTCTCACTGTCGAACAGAGATATCTTTAGATACAAGCTTAAATATTTTACTGACTCTAGACCTCAGTTAATGTGAAATATCAGTCAGGGGAGCCAGTGCCTCTGGGAGCACAGTCAACCAGCATAAGCCACGGACTGAGCGCAGATGAAACGTGGATGCCAACTGAGCATCTGAAACAGACTCCCGAGGAAGGACAACAAGTAACTGCTGGTCTTGGGGGAAAATAGGTGTCAGGCTGTGGATGTGCCAGGCTGTCCCTGAGGTCTCGCTGCAAAATCTCAAGGTTTACCAAGTTTTCTATCCTGCCAGTTGGCAAGCACCATTGCTGTGGTCCCACCATGATGGAAACCACTGGCATGGGTGTAAGAACTCTATTTCACTCCCCTTGGCTGTGAATAACTTAGGTGTTCCCCCTTACTGTCGTTTTTATTTGAGAATGGATAGTGGAAAGCCTGGGAGAAGAGTCAAGGGACACAGAGACAAGAGACAATGGAACTGGGTTATGATTGTGAAAGAAACAGGAAAGACTTTTTGCGGTACCCCGAATTTTAAAGGATGGGTGCAGGAAAAGTATGTCAAGAGAAGGCAGCAAGTAACTGTGAGATTAGGAAGAAGTCCAAGAATTCTTCTTGATTTTGAACAATATGTGATCAAGGGTATGAAAGAAAACAATTCAAAGGAGTAAGTGAATCAAACGGAAGAGATTTTGGTAGTTCTGAGGAAGGAGGAAAAATAGGTAGGAGAGGAGGATTTAAAGCAGAGAAACATAACATAGGAAAGAAAAGTAATGATTTGAGAAATGTGTGTCAAATTTGATTCAGAAATAATAGCTTTGAGTAGGTGTGAAGGGAAGAAAAAAAATCGCAGAGGAAGTGGCAGGGGCTGCGGAAAACACATGGAGATGTGAAAAGAGGAGCTCAGAGAAATGTAACAGTGAATTGTGAGGAGGGCTATTTTGGGGTGAAAGACATGCAAAGAAACAATTTTTTTTCCTTTTTTTTCCTTCCCTCTGTTGTTTGTTTATTCCACTGCAGACAATGTGATCTTTCTCTCCCTGTCCATGCTGTTGTACCTCTGGCTTTGCTGGTTTGATAGCCATCCCTATCTCTGGAGGATTTGGTGGGCAAAAACTAGAAGGATGTGACTGTGCATAGTGTCAACTGTGTGTGCTTAGCTAGCAGCATAGGAATCAAGCCTAGACTGACTCTAGCAAATCAAGCAATGCCAGGGAATGTTCCTGAGAGCTGAAGACCACTTTTTGCCTCAACATTTTTAGTGGATGGATGCTGGCAACGCTCTGACCCAGGTCAGATAGCACTGTCCTAGATGATTCCCAAATATTGCTGGGGAGTTAGTGCATGCCAAGGGCAGCTCCCAGTAGGCAGTTTGGATGCACTCGCCCCAGTTTGGCGGGTAAAGGAAGTGAATGGGATTGAGGCAGCCTGTTCTGTGCCAGATGCTGCTGTGGGCCAGGGAACATTCCTTAGTGCATTCAGTTTACTAGCATGGATGCAGCCAGAGAGTGCATTGTTTCTTCTCTTTAAAAGAGAGGATGCAGTTGCTCCTCAGCTTAGAACAAGGTCATCTTCCTTTAGATAGAAAAGGTAAAGAGTTAGAAAGCTGCTGGAAGAAACAAGTGAAGAGACAAGAGACACGCAAAACAGTAGAAGCACCTCCAGGCAATGGAAGAATGGGCAACTACAAAACTAGAAGTGCCTGTATAAACCTTGGGTGGGGAGGGGAGCCAAACTGAAGCTAGAGCTTTACCTCGTTTATCTGAAACCATTGCCTACCCTGATGAAAATATCAGTGCTGCATTTGTAAAGGTGTACACGAGGGGTCTTTTCTGTGCTTACAAGCGCCGGGACAGAATATCAGACATGGGCGTGGACAGTGTTACTTGTTTATCATNATGGCTGTGCTCATGAAAGCCTATGTTGTGAATTATGCTGCTGTAGGCAGAACATGCAGTCTAGAAGCAACGTGAATCTAGTGGGAAATGTGCAAATGCTGAACTTGCAAACTGGCAGATGATTTGATGGAGATACTTGGATGTCAGGTACAGCTAGACCTGGAAGTATGTACACAGTTTTCACTTCCTGCTAGCATTCGTTAAAGTCCACATGTTGATGAAAAATGCTTTATAAAACTATAATTAATATATTTTGAAATGGTATTGTTTTACTGGCTTACATAAATTGTACCTTTGTATCTAGATCCAACCAGCCAGCTGAAAGAAATTATTGATTAAAACCAGCTTTTGATGTGAATAGTCTGTCAATGAATACAATCTTCCGTTGTGCCAGAAGTGTCGCTTTGCTCTGTTAGCAAGGAGAGTCTACAGGAAGATCCTGCATGTTTGCAGGACATTGGAGAGTTTAACAATGGAGCGCGGTGCTGTGATCTTGTCAAGTGAAATCCTCTGGCCTCGTAGTCTCCATCTGTTTCCATTCAGGTCAAGTGCACGTGCTTCTCATTTATTACTGTCTGTCGTCTGCATGACAGGAACACCAAGAGGCCCCACTTTAGATCAGCTCCTGCCGATTCTAGATATTGTGCAGACACTCATGCTTCGTTTATAGCACAAATGGCTGGGACAAAAAAAAAAGGATGAAATAGAGCTTCAGGTGGAAGATCAAGAGCTCCAATGCAAGTAGATTTAGATGAAATCCTGCCCTCCCATCAATAAGAGTTTTGTCATTCATTTCCATGTGACCTAGATTTCTACCCTGGCTGACTTGTCCAAAGCTGTAGGGGAAGCCTGCATCAGAGACAGGAATTGAACTCTGAGTCCTTGTCCCGTGACATCGCCCTTCCTGACAAAGGGGTGGAGTGATAAGTTCTGCTCCATGCACCATTCTCTCAACAAAACTGATGGAAGCTGTGCACGTTGAGGGACTGCAGGCTTGATCTGTTTGTTCCTTGTACATCTTTTCCCTTCGCCTCTTAGTCGAACCTCTGAGTTCTGACCGTGGGAGATGAGTGAACTCAGCAGGTTCACAAAGAAGGCACATATGAACCTTCTACAGCCTGAATGAGAGCTTAAGGTTGGAAGGAATCCAAAACCTCAAAAGGAAATTCAGCTGAAATGACCAACTTTTGCCTGGTTTGGGGTCAAAACCTAGGGAAAACAACACTTCAGATGGTTTCTATATAAAAAAACATGAAGCCACCCAGGTTTATAGAAAACCACTTCAAATTTTCTTACTGTGCAGCCAGGTTCGGAGAGAAAGTATGGAAAATTGAGTAATACTGCTCAAGTTCCAGATTGATGGCACAGATTCAAAATATTTTAAACCTGCTGTACTCTAGGTTCATTTCACTTTCAAAGCTTGGCAGAAATCCAGCAGCTACCTCAAATGGTATAGTACCAAGATACTTACCAGACATTTGTAGTCTTCTCCACCAAACCATTTGCTAAGCTTTTTTAGCTTTTTTTTTTTTTTTTTTTTTTTTTTGTTTACTTTTTCCCCCCATTANTCGTGTTGATCCTACCAGAAAACTCATGACTTCCCGTGTTCCTTGGAGTTTTATTCTCAAGAATTTTAATTTCAGACAGGTCCACCCCAACAAAGGAGACAAAATGCTAAGGTCTAAACTAAATAGAACCTGAGAGTTCTCCTTCATGATACACCATCAGCCTACAGCGCCTGTAAAAAGACAAGACTGTAGAAATGCAGCAAAACAGTAATTTTAATAGAGTTCATGAAGACTTGTTCTTGCAGCA
Organism: Mohoua ochrocephala; assembly: GCA_013398855.1. NCBI lineage: Eukaryota > Metazoa > Chordata > Aves > Passeriformes > Acanthizidae > Mohoua > Mohoua ochrocephala. Next base: position 30,250 of record VZTA01026210.1, read on the forward strand.
GTTGACAGTTGTCAGCTTCATCTTCAGTAGTATGTGAGAGCCTTGTTTTCATGGTGAAATGTGAGACAGTAATCCTTCCTGTGGACTAAAAACGTGTTTGCTAAAACTTCACGGTGTTAGATAAGGGTCTGCAAACAATGATATATTGGCCACTTGCACAGAGCAAAAGCCTGGAAAAGAGCAAGCCTCTTAAGAGAAAATGGTCCTGATTCAAATCTCACTGAAAATATTTGCACTGCTTTCCTCATAGAATTTGAGTACTGTGCTTAAGCCTGAACTAGATAGTCACTAGCTTGGAATTAAGTCAGGTGAAAAAAAACCACTATGATTTCAATAAAGCCTTTCTCATTGGGAAAATCTACTAAGGATGACACTTGAATGAAGCATTCAAAAAAAAAAAAGTAAGAATTTGAATTCGCTAAATCTTTTCTAACCGAAAGCTTGTGTGCACAGACATTCTTGAAGGATCTCAGGTAGAAGTTTTGTTACCTCTGGTTCTGGTGCTGCCTGTTATCCATTATGAGCTGAGAGAAACTACTTTTCATAGCAAATGAGCAATGTTTTTATCACAAACGTGAATCAGGATAGCATCTTTAGTCCGTGAATAAGACACAAAAGCAGATGACACAGAGATGAAAAGTAACTTCTCTATAAGACACCACCTTACACTCTGTGTGTGTTTTAAGCAGTCCCCAAGTTGCCTTTAGCCTTCTCTGAACCAAGAACAAGGTTTCCATAGAAAATCAATGCTGTTTTCACCTTTATTGAATTTAAAGTTTGCTAACATTAGCCATCACATTATGTGAATAACATTCCTTCTGCTAGTCTCTTTTATAATGATGGAAAACAAAATTGAAACGAAGGAGGAAAATAAATAAGGAGGATATAAACTGCAAGCGAACTAGATAACACCTAATCCATGAAAGAAGAGGGCCCATCTTACACCATTTTACTCATATTTGTGTTGTGCACACTGTCAGATATCGCAGAAGCTTGTACGATGCAGGTGCCCCAGGGAATTACCTGCAATTAAATCCCACCACTGCTGCAAAGGAAGAATTTTGTCCAACCTATGAGAGTGATAAGTGCTTAGATAAGAAAAGTTCTGATTTCATTTCAGTGCTACCATCTGGTGGGCAAAATGCAGACAGCAAAAATCCCATTGCTGTAACACTGGAACATTCTGATACAGTGAGTTTTTGTTTTATTTTGTGAAGGAAACATAAGATATTATTAAAACAACTTGAACATCTGGTTTGGGGATAAAGTCATTTTGCAGTGTTGCTGCCAACCCTCAGGGCCAAGTGCAAAGAGAACAACCTTCCCTTCCAGACTCTCCATAATGCATAACACCAAACTAAAATTTCATGTCCAACACAAATGAAGAACAAAATATACTGGAGCTGTAGCTGTACACATCTAGGGAAATTCAGCTGATAGCTTGAAAGCCAGAGAATTGTATGAGATTGAAGCTGCAGAATTTTTAAAACGAACAGCAGGGAAGAGGAGTCATGTTTATTTTGTTATGGGTAAGTTAAAGACAAAGTTACATCAGGCATTTTGAGGAAAAGAAATAGAAAGGAGAATCACTAGGAAATCTATGTAATTAGTTATTGAAAGGATCTGTTAAGACACCATAATGAAGAGCAGTGCTGTTTTCCTTGGTACACTTAGAACTTACACTGTGAAGGTGGAAATAAGGGTCAGGTCCAATCTTCTCCAACTACTGCCTGAACTTTTGAGATCTGGAAGGAAAGAGACCAATAGCTCCAATTTTGTTACTTACTTTCAAATGAATCTAGCCCAAAACCTCAAACATTTATGCAAACTCTTTGCCTGTTAAGATGTACGTAACTGTCATAACCACACAACTTTAATTTTTACAAAACTTTGGGAGCGTTTTTGCTGAAAACACTTCTTCAGGGTAGAAGTTCTGGTGTCATTTAACCTTAGTATGGCTGAGATTTTACCCTTGGCATTCTTCAACTTTCCTATACTGTCATTTTCTTAGATGTAAATAAGAACTAGCCACTGATGTTTCAAATGCTTCCAGTCCCTATTCAAATGCTCTCTTTGGCCATCTGCCTGCATGCAAAAATGAACTGTCTTTTAAAAAGGGATCGAAGTTGTATTATACCATCAGGGATTGCTGTCACCTTTAACCTGGCATAAATGTATTCAAAGGAAACCCAGCTAGCAAAATTTAATCAATAATGAGGGTTTTGGGCAGGTGTGAAGAGCGGTGTGAATATCTTAGACTGATCTATTCAAACCTTTGATTTAACTTGGCAAGCTTCATAGAAAAATCTTCAGTGATTAAATGCTGATATTGGTATTTTTTGAGTCTTGGGTAATGTAAATCTACTACTTCAGAAGGTCAGCCAGTAGGTGACTTAATGTCTCTAAGAACTTCCACTAATGACTACAACAGTAATTCATGATAATTTCAACCTTGGTAACAAGGTTCACAGAGATCTGGTCAAGCATTCCAGAACTCCAGCTTCATCAGAAAATTTGTGCTGTGGTTGAACGAGAATAAATAACCTTCTCTGAGATTTGTCTCTTATATTGTTCTGCTGAGTTCCTGCCAGCCTGTCAACTAGAACAAATATTCATTTCTTCCAGTATAGATTAAAGTGATTTCTATTTTTCCTGCTACAGACTTGGCCCTTGACTTAAAAGTGATAGAGATCAGATGCAAGAAAGACTGAGATGAGTTACTGTGTTATATGTAAAGAAACGGAAACCATTTTTTGTCTCTCGGTAAAAAAATATTCCTGAGGTTTCTGAGGTTTAAGCCCCTCTACACATTTTATTATGAAAAGGTGAATAAATAATAGAAATTCACAGATTTTAATGCCAGAAGAGCAGAAAGAACAACTGCTGTTCATTTAATCAGATTTCCCACAGCAAGTATTTCAAGGGAATATGGAAGTTTGTGGAGTTTGTGGCGTGTTTTGGTTTCCTTTTCTTTCTTAAATGCAAGTGTATTCTCTTTTTTGCAGTACCCCAGAAAATCAGTGATTCAATGATTGCTCCCACTAAGACCCATACAGAGGAAATGACGCATGCTGGCTCAGAGATGCTGCTTCTGCCATACATACTGTTCTGGATTTTTTGTGGAGCAACACTGATCAGAATATCTTTTGCCAAATGCTGAGCTTGAAAGGAGCTCTGGGCGTTTGTTAGAGTGTACTTTCCCTTCAGTTTAAAGAGTTAACTAGGCATTTATTGTTGGAGACAGACTACTGGGCTTGGCAGAGCTTCTCTGAGCCTGTGCTTGTGTTTATTAGCACACTCATGTGAGACCCAGTTACTGCTTTCCTTTATGGTAAAATCACCCCGAAACCCACGAGCCCAGAAGAAGACCTGCTGTAGTCTAATATGGCATGGAGCAGCCTGGCTGCCTCTCTCCCGGGACACAGATCTCAGAGGAATCTGGGGGTCTGGAGCAGCTGCCTCAGGCCAGAGGCCATATCCTGACTCAGGGTATGGTGTTGGCTCTTGGGTCCAGCTGAATTCAAAGTTTACCATATGCCCCAACTCCCATGGGGATGGAATCTTCCCTGCTTGAGAGGCAAATTATTTTGGATCCCCCTTTACTGACCTATATTGAAACTTTCCCTTTCATTTCAAGCCCCTCCTGTATAATCCCGGCCATAAATTATTCCCTAGAAATTGCTTTATTTAACATATTTCTTCATTTTGATTGCTATGGTGTCTTTTAGAAGGAGATCTAGTTCTGATTTGAAAACTTGACCTGATAAGTTTTCCTTCCCCTCCTCAACATTCAGTAACCCTACTACATATGTGTGCATACATTTATTTATTCCTTGGCTTCGAGTTAGGATAGTACATGTCCAGGGAAAAGAAATGAAAACATGGCCAAAAGAAAAGGATGAAAAGAGAACTGCAAGGATTTCTTACTCAGGCTTTCGTGCCTTTTGAAGTAAATTCTTTTTGACATTTTTTCACAGTTTTTGGCTTGTGCTTTGTGGTAGTTTGCAATAACCATTTTGAGGTAAATACTCCTTAGAGAGCATGACTGGAAAGATCTCCATGTCACAATAAGGCGCTGGTAATACTGTAGGAACAATATTCCTTTGAGATGATCTACGAGATCTGCTAGGTTTTCTGTTGCATCATTCCATTTTTTTTCTGATGACCCACTCAGAATGGGTGCAGGAAATTTGTCTTGGGCTCTGGTCTTCCATAGAAAGCTTGATTGTCACCATTGAAATGACCTGCTCCTTAACGAAGCCTTTCTGGCCTTCATAATTTTCTTCATTGCAGACTCCTGGCCTTGCTGCTAGCGTCCATGCCATTAGACCTACTCATAGAGCTGCTTGTTTCCTCCACAGGGGGCCCAAGTTGATTTTTAAACTGAGAGTAGCAAAGATGGAGTCCTGCAAACACTGTGTATTTTTTGATATGTCTAGCAATACTAGATTTGAGAGAGGCAATTTCCTGTATTTAATGTTTTAGCATGCTGAGTGGTGAAGTAATGACTATTTTCAATAACTGAAGTTTGTTGTTTTTTTCCAGTGGAAGCTCATTCCCTTTTCATACAGCAGCTGCTTCCTACAGGGCGACTTTAAGGCTGCAGACATTACAAAAAGGTATTGAAAGCGACAATGGCTGGATGTGCTTCAAGTACATCGGAAGAGAACCCTACTGGCCCTCAAAGTGCCTGGGATGGGTGGCATGGGATTAGAGGATGGAGAATGGTATTCCTATTGGATCAGAAGCTGGATCCCAAGAGTCCATCTGCTCTGGGCTTTTGTTATTTATCCATGCATGAGCAATAATTTCACATATATTCTGCCAATTCCCCAGGCTTGTCTGGTTGTAGGGTTCCTTCCGCCAGATTTTTCCGCCTGTCTTCTGGAGCCCTTCTCTGGGGGATCACTCCCACTTCCTTTATGTCAGAATGGATAACAAGGCACTTACCTCAGTAAGCCAGCAGAGTCTATCCAACCTTTCCCCGCAGGCTTCGCCTTGGATAACGAGGGGGATTGTCTCTGGCAAAGACTAGTGTCTTGTGATACAGCCCTTTTAAAAGCTGTCGTGAAATAGGGCTTGCAGTGATACTGGCTATTGAGAATTTGATTTCTCTGGTGCTGTTAATAGAGTTGTTTTCTTCCTCCTTCAGCTTTTTGTCTCATAGCAATACTATCCATTCATTTTATGAACATATGAATGCTCTTATGATCCTTTCATGGCCAACAATGACGTCTGGCACTAGAACATTTGATTGTGGACAGCAGAACAGAAAGTGAAAATGTAACCTCCCTGTAGAAATTTTAGAGATTTCAGGGGAGATGTATGGAAAATGCAGATCAGAGGAGAACCTTCCTGCAGAAATGGCTGGCTTTCTAGGCTCTTGTTACTGGTGCAGTATATAATGAATGGCACTGTGTCACCATTTAACTTTTTGCTGCTGTATTTTGAATAGCACCACAGCCTAATGAGTGAAAATCTTGGATTCCAGTACTAGCTTTTTCAAGACCCAGTAGACTCTAGGGAAATTCCTTTTTCTATTTTTTTCTTCTCTTTAGTATTAAGCTATGGAGACAAGCATTTCACCAGGCCTATGGAACACATTCTAACAAGTTTCCTGAGTTTTACATTACATGTCAGCTCTATAGATGTGAGTGGAAAAAAAGCCAACCTCTTTTAGAAGTCTTAATTAATAATAAATGGAGTGGGTAAAAACTGCTTCTGATTTCACTGGACCAGGGATAAGGATGATGAGTACATAGTATTTCCAGTGTAAATCCTTCTATATACCTGTGTTTGTAGCCATAGTGTCTTCATTCGTAACATAGGATTACTCAACAAGTCACAGATAACTGTAAGAGAGACAGCAGACAAAACTGCAAGCAAAAAGCTAAAAAAATCCAAAAACCAAAAGACCAAGCAGTAGACAATACATTTCCATAAAGGCAAGATAAAGTTCAAAGAGAGAGCTCAGACATGCATTTATGAGAGATTTATTACTGTACTGAAGAAATATTTAAATATGACAGTTCCCTTGTTTATGGGCAAAATAGCGTGTTCCCATGCAGATAAATAAAATGCATTTCAATATTCTTACACTAGTCTTTGTTTATATGAGTTTATTCCAGAATTCAGACTAAAGATAAGGGTTTGCTACTGCAAATAACTAACGATTAATCCAGATGTTGGTGTTGTTTCTTAGAGGAGTAGAAGGCAGATTTATTGAAAGCAGTGGAGCTGCTGTTGATGGCTTCTTATCTTTGGTATTACATTTTGTAATGTGTGGCAGAGATGAAAGCAGTGCATGGAATGGATGAATGATATTTCAATAGTTGGGATGGAGCAGTTAGCACGAAACACATTTTGTACTGGATGGTGGATAATCTTAAAGCACCCAGCCTTATCTTCAATGCTTCTGTTGAATTATATGTCCTTATTAAAAATCTGATTTTCCTTATGTCTCTTTCATTGTTATAGAGAAAAACATCGTGGTTTTTCCATTAAGAGTTGTGGGGTTTCTTTTTCAGAAAAAAAAAAAAGGTATTGTTCTGCTTTGTAAATCTGAATGCTGTGTTAAAGAGTGGGATGGAATGTGAGCCCTTTGACTCTACTATGGATGAACAGACAGGGAAAAACCTGCTCACTCCTAGTGCACAGAAGGACAGCTGCTTCTCACTGAATGTGATTTCCTGGGAACCACGGAAGCTGGAGGCCCCACTCAGTCTGATAGCCAGTTTGTGCTCTTGGCTCATATTTACGTAGGAGAAATACCAATAGCCACTCAGTGAGACCATGAACAACAGAGTGGGGAATGCAGGGAGAGGAGCACCAAAGCTCCACTTATTCTTCCAGAAATTTGAAACCTTTTAATTTCCAGCCTAACTTTAGTCCTAGCCAACGTGCAACCACTGACATTGTTATTGTCTAGTTTTTCAAATTTCTCCTCTCTATCTTGTTTATACTTTTCCTTATGTCTGCTGAACTTACCATCATTGGGACATCCAGCAGCCTTTGATTTGCTGGGCTGAACAACCAGTTGGTTTAGGCCTTCTTCTGCAAGGCAGGTTCTGATCAGCTGTGTGGCCATTCTCTGTACCTGCTTCATTTTCAATACATCCTTCCACACGTGGGTGGTCAGAACTGTATTGTATTCAGAGCGGAGGCTTGCCAAAGCTTTCTGGAATGACAATAATGCTTCCCTTTCTTTAGCAAGACATGCTAGAGTCGTAGCTGTCATCTTCTTTGTGGCTGCATTTCATTAATGACTAATCATCAGCCCTTTCCCCCTTCTGTCCTGTTAGTGCTGTCCTAGTAAGATCTGTAGCTGTGCACTGTAACTAATAAAATAGATTTTTTTTTTTTTTCGCAAGGCAGTGCTTGGACATTGCCATAAAATTTTCAAAAGAGAAGTTTGTTCTGTTCACGCTTTTTAGGCAAAATTCACTGCTCACTCCGATCTCAGTAGTCAAAAGATTATTTTAATAGGTGTGGCAGGTAAACAGGTAACAAGTTAACAAGTGAGGTTGGTTTTGTGGTTGTTTTTTCCCCTTTTTCATGCTTTGTTGAGATTATGATGAAAGATCCAGGGGTTAAGATGAGCAGAGTCACCTTATGTCAGATGGTCTCACATCCTCTTGATTCACAGAGAGAAAAGATTCACCGGCTGAGTAGCAGGACAACGTTGTTTAGGTGATTGATATCTTCCATGAGAGTGCCACTTGGCAGCTGTGCTCATGGCCAGAGCTGGAGCCTGCTTAGCCCTGCCTGCCTTCCCTCACACCAGCCTGAAGGAGCTGCCTGGGCCAGGGGTCCGTTATTAAGAAATACACACAAAATCTCACAGGCGTGGAGGAACAGAAAAGCAGAACAACAGTCAAGGGGGCCCCCTTGTTCTTTCAGTAGCCCACACCTTGATGCTCCCTGATATCCCAAATCACCACCTGCTTCCTAATGGGCCCCAATGCCCATCTCTCAAATTCTTAGCTCCAGAATGTCTATGCAACTGCAGAGATCACAGAATCATACAATGGTTTGGATTGGAGGGGACCTTTAATAGTCATTTAGTTCAAGTCACCTGATGTGGACCACGTGTTGATTCGTCTTCTCTCTAGGAAACAAACTTAAATCAGTCTATGCTGTTCTCTGTGTTGTGGTCATGACAGTCACCATAAGCTGGAGTCTGGGACATTTGAGTAGTTGCTGCAAACTTTTATCAATAGGATCCAGCACCACCAGTCCTTGATTCCTGGTTGATATAATGCCCCAAGGCTGTTTCCCCATATTTGCAGGGAAGAAGTCTCCATGTTGTTTCAAGGATTCTTGGGACATTGGTTCTTCCCAAGGAAAGAAAAGTCAGTGGAGAGGCAGACTGGATCTTTTGTTAGTCTCTAAAGACCCCCTTCTCTCTCCCTTAATCTCAGAATAGCTGCAGGCATTTCCAGGGTGCATCCCAAATCCCTGCTGGTTTGTATTCTTCTCCAAAGAAAGTATAGAAAAGCAAGAGGAAGCTTCTGGCCAGAACATCTAACAGCCCGCGAAGCCAGGCCTGAGGATAGCAGAGGATCAGCAACAACAGCGTCTCTTTTTCCTTGGCTTTGCCTAACTCTTAACTGGTTAGAGGATTTTAAGAAGCCTGGATAATCTTCTGCCCCTGCTTCCAATGTTAGGAGCTTAAAATCCTGACAAACTAAGCCCTAGTCAATGTCTTCAGAATGGATTAGGTGGAGTGCTCTAGGATTTACTAGAACTCCATAAGGAATACGCTAGGAACGGAGTTTATCTCTCCACAGCCAATTGATACATTAATGCTGCTACTGCTACTACTATAAACACCAATAATCATAAATATTACAGTTTATAAAGTATCTGAAGGACACCTAAGACTGATATAAAATACCATGTATATTTTGGATAACACTTCATTCAATTTTTAATCTACTTCACGTTCATTTTCCTTGGGCATTTGTTGTTGACATTGGTTACCTTGTCACTGTAGCCCAAATTGCTCTTTGAGGCATAATTCTCTGCCTTCGTCTCCTGAATAGTTTGTTTTGGTTTCCAGCTTTTTTTCCAGTGGGTGGAAAATATGGCTATCAGCAACAAGTGACTCTTTTGCATTGAAGACACAGGGCTCTCTTTTCTTTGGTTGTTGCCTTTTCCTGGTCTTAAAATTGAGATCCAGACATGGTTAAAGGGAAAGGAGTTTTTACCTCGGTATTTATTTAGGATCCTTGGTGCACCACACCGTGCGAGTGGAGTGCGCTGAAGTGCCCCCCGGAATGCACACCCCGGGATGCCCCCACCGGAATGCACACACATGATAGATCGTGTATACAACTCATAGCCTTGCAAATGAGCACATCTATCAAAGATTCCCCAATGAGAGGCTTGAATGAATCCCCCATTCTGAGGAATCTCCCCCCTGGATGGGCCTATCTCAGTTTACAGGATGTGTTCTAGAGAGGACCTTGGTGTCTGGGGCTCTCTGACCCTTAGATGTGAGGCTTCCAGGATGTTTGGTTTCCTGGCATAACGGGACATGGGGTATCAGACTTAGGGAGTTACAAGTATGGGGGCTAAAAGCACTAAGGATATATAAAAGGCTATATAAAGAGGCATATAAAAGGGGTATATAAAAAGGCAAAAAAAATCATCATGTCGTCAGGTAAGAGCACTTTGGTGCATAAAAGAGGCTTTACTGCTCTGCTCCCAGTCCTGTGATCCGAGAGCATTTGATCAAGGCTCTCAGTGGTTTCTCTGACACCAGAAGGTCCCTTTCTCATGCTGCTCGTAGCTCCCAAAGGGCTGTTTCTTGAGCCGGAGAGCAATAAGGCTATAAGGTCTTTCCACTTACACTGTTATCTTGCTGCCCTACCGAATGCAGGGACTTGAGCTGAGTGCTGCAGTATTCCCAGACTGCCATCCTCTATAACCCAGAACCCTTCCCAAAGGCTGTGGAGCCAGGTGTGAGGCGTGTTTATGTCCCTGGGCTGCTGCACAGTAGTCTTGCTGGAGCTGGCAGGCTGGCCTGGACCATAAGTGTGTTCTGAGAGGCAGGCAATTCAGAAACTCAGGAGCCACTTCTCTGCGTGCTGGCCACAATTCCTGCTTCCCCTGCCAATGTGCTTATGGTTTGGCATTTGTAGACATGCCGCAGCTGTCCAGTTGATAAACTGACACACTCTGGGTGGCCCTCATCTCTTGAGATTTTACAACTGCTGTTTGCTCCACCAGACATGAATCGAAGTCTTCCAAACTCTCCCACAGAGACTTTCCTGGTACTCTGGTGTCAAGTTCAGAACAAGAATCTGGAGCAGACTTTTTATTCCTAGTAACACTTGTTTTCCTACAGTGCTGCTCTCCTTCAGCTAACCGGTGCCTGTGATGCACACGTGTTTCTGTTCACTGGTTCGTCCTGCTCAGCAGAAGTCAGAAGTTATTTACAGAACCCTGCAATCCATTAGCCCTCTACCCTTGAAGGAAAAAGGTCTGCGTATGCACAGTGAAACTCAGGATTACGTATCAAATGCGTTGCTGCGCATGTACATTTATACGACCCTTGTGGCTCTTTCTGGTGTTCCCTGCATGCTTGTTGTCCAGGTTAAAGAAAGAGGCATCACCTACTCATGTACAGTAAAATAGCCTTGAAAAATGCCATATGTGTAGCAGTGATGTTGAGAAATACAACTGCTGGGCTGTCTGCATGTAAGGTGAATTGTGTAGCATCTTTCAGTGTGTGGTATGTGTCTCTCACACAATTTTTGCTTTACCCACATATTACTCCTGGAATATGTGCCTACTTCATCTAGTAGAAAAAGAAGAAAGAAAAATAGCACCAATAGGAGGTGGTGTTTCAAGCACGGGGAAATGAAATAGCTTTAGTTTTTAGTGGCCATCATCAAAATCTTGTCAGTCTGGTTCTTTTCCAGCTCCACATTACAGCATTCAGGTAGCAGTGAAATGGATTTACAGATAATTCTCGTTTAATGCCAAATTGATACCATGGTAGAGCAACTGTTGGATTGCAGACAGAAGGAGAGGTATTCATTTCCTTTTGCTTCTGCAGTGGATTCATTGAAATGTGTTAGCTCAGCTGTGTGCATATATGCTGATGTAATCAAGCCAGGTGCATGCACAGGATTTTCTAACAGGAGGTGGAGATGAGTCTGGATCACGTAAAGAGGAGCTGGAGAATTGTGCAGGATGTTTAAAGGTCACAAGGATGCTTAACATTTTGTATCAGACGTGTGAGGAAGAAAAATAGCGCAGGGGTAAGAGTCATTAACGCGCTAAACGGCAAGAAGGGTACAAGTTGGGCATTTCAAGGTCCAGAATTCCAGATTATGTGTGGTGCAAGGGAGAGAGGAGGGGACTTATGCTCCCTTCTGAGTTTTGATAGAAAAGATTAATGAAGCTAGGCTTCTTATAGGAAAGGCAGGGAACTGAGTAAGGATTATTTAGGGAGCAATTTACTATGCCACTTGAACCCAACTGGACTTTTCAGTAGGCAAGTATTTGTTTCGAGCAAAACAGACCCAGAAGCAGCTCTTATAAAATGTGTAAGGTTTTTTTTCAGTTGTCCAAATACTGCATTCTATTTCAGTCTGTTGATTTTCAAGAGAATGTATTTTTTTCTTTGTCTTCTGAAGAGCAGAGAGAGAGATGGGACAAGGGTGTACAAGAGGACAGGCACATAAACAAGGCTGAGTTTGTAGAGAAGGCTCTCCAGACTAATTGTTGTCACCAGAGACTTGTACACCATTAAAATTCTTAGATATCTCCTCAGATTGTATAAGTGAAAAAGACATTACATAAACTGCCAGCATTTTTCTCCTTTTTCACTTTGAGAACCACCCTTGTGGGACAATTGTAAGGAATTTAGTGGGGTTGGCTCTAAGAAGTTTCTGTGGATAGTGCTCTAAAAATACAGACACAAGAGGAAGCAGTGTTGGGTTTTTCTGGTTTTGTTTTTAAACAGTTACAGAATTCTACAAAAGGGATACAATTCTTTTAAAAAGCTTTATATGTTACTGTGAGAAACCTTTCAGTTTTCATTGCAGTCTGTTCCACTTTCAGTACAAAGGAGGCGCTGGCAGGTATTTTCAGTGGAAGCGAGTGTGTGCTTTCAGTTCCCACCAAATCCCAGCTGGATTATGTGTTTAATCCGCAGAACTCCATGTGACCTGATAACTGCAGGTTGCTTCAGTTTTGCATTCTTAAAGAGTTCACGGCTTTGACAGGCATTGCTATTCCATCCCTACAAGAAATGACATGCTGCTGCAGCCCCAGAAAGCCCCAGTGTCCAGCTACAAATTCACTGAAAGAGCAGTTGAGTAAGGAAGTAAATCACGTCCCTCCATGCTGGTCATCAAGGGTGGCCATCACAAATTATCGTCACCTTTGGCCACCCCAAGCAATAACTCCCTATGTTCACCCTTTCTTCTAGGTCACAACTGCTGTCTCAATATTTGTGGTAGTATCCCAGTAGTCTGGGATAGCAATAGTCTGGGATAGCAATAGTCTGGGATAGAAGAAAACCTTTTTTTTTTTTTTCTCATTTCAGTAAAAGTTTTGTGACCCATGAAAACTTGCATGAAATCCAAATCCAGTTGCTTTAGTTTCCAGGTTATATGGAGGTCTGAGGTCAGTTTCTCACAAAGAACTGGGATGCAGGGCGATGTGTGGTCTCACACAGAGCTCTGGCACTGGGTCACATAGGAAAGCCCTGGCTCATACCTGTCCCTCCTCAGCTGTCTCTCTTTTTCCCCCATGGGGTTGCTCAAAATGAACGGACTTGTGCAACGAAAGCTGTCCGAGGTCTCTGTTGGTAAATCCAGTATTACAGGCCTTTGCATAATAATTCCAGGACCGGTCTTTCTTTCCACCTTCCAAGAAATATGATAGTTAAAGATTATGACACCTCTGCAGAGTGACTTTTCCAGAGCAGTGACCATTCCCTATGAAAGTTTCTTCTGTCACTGCATGTTTACAGTAACTTTGGAAACAATTTCTTCTCTCCCTTTTTACGTACACCGGTTTGGTATTACTAATGTTACTTCCAAGGTCAAATCTATAGCAGTATTCATTTTCATGAGGATCACTAGCAACCTCTTAAACAAATGACCTCATAAATGACACTTTTTGTCAAAGGTTTTTCGGGGAGAACAGCACCATAGACACATGCACACACACTCTGCAGCTGGGAGAAAAAGGCTCTTCTCAGCACTCTTTTTCATGCGTATTTTTTGTAGCCAAAAACTAGAGTGGGAAAGCAAAAGATAACATCTGAGTTGGGATGACCAAAGTACATGGACAGAACAATTTAGTCTCTTAAAACAATGCAAGAAGTTAGATTCCAGTAGTAATTCAAGTGAAGGCAGGAGGTTGGGCCAGATCCAAACATCTATGCAGTCCCAGTGACCCAAGCTATCACATGTGATATACCTCACTTCTTTATTTGCTTGTTTATTCTGAATGACTACAAGGGCACTGGATGTGATAAAAAGTGGACAGTGTCCTGAGTTCAGCTGGAGTGAGTTAGGATATTATCTTTCTGGAGCTTCTCCCTACAGTAATGATGATACCCGTTTTGGGGTTAATTTTCTGTTGAATAAGCACGTCAGGTTTTAAGGCACTGGTCCAGACTGTAAACAAGTCAGTCTCTTTGGAGCCTGCTTTGGCAGCTCTGCTGAGGTTGCTATTTGTATTAAAATATTTGCTAACCTATTCTTCATAAAGCCAGGTATGTTTCCATGAAAAGGAGAGGCAATGTTGACATCTGTCCTCTTGCCAGCAGCAGCAATCATATTACCCTGTTATCTCAGCTAGCCCTCCCCCATGCTGATGCCCTAAATAAGGGACTGCTGAAATTCTGACCCAGGGCTTATTACATTTCTGCTCCACACACAATTCTGAGTATCTGTGCAAAATTTCGGTGGCACTGAGATCAGAAGAAACCTTACTGCTGAGAGAAATCAGTGATAGAAAACTCTGGAATGTAAATTTTAGATGAGCTAGACATTTTCACATGTGGCTGACAGGCAATGTAAAGCACTAAGGAGAGTTCAAGAGGGAGTTAAGTGGTCCACGTAGATATATGGATACTGGAATAATTTGGATGCATTTAGGATACAGGATAGACAAAGAATTCATCTCATCCCTGAGCTGTTTGGGGCTGTGACTGCATTTTGGTTCTCAGCTTGTATTAAGTTTTCTGCAGCAAGTCTGGCCCCAGCTCCAATAGATCACTGTAATGGCTCTGCTCACATGACGAGGTTGGGGAGCGGAAAGAAAACAATCTAAACAATGTGAGACCACCACAATTACTTCAATTGTTTTTATAGGTTACCCATAAAATTGTGGGCACTTTTCAGACACAGAAAATGGCATAGACTTGGACTTGGATCCTTTAGCCTAAAGCTTTAGCCTATTCCTTGCACTCTCAATATTCCCATTGACGGCAGTAGCAGATCTAGTTCAGAACTATTATTTATGTTCCAAGATTAAATGAGGTGTCTGCAAGAAGAAAAAGAACCATCTTCTGGGGACAGAAGGTTGCTGTCCCTTTAGCATAAATGTGCAGTCTGGAGACACAGTAGTTTTTACCTGGTCGAGGGTTTGATCCTTCCATTTGCCGTTGGATAGAATAGCTAGTGATAACTTTGCTTTCCTGCTCTCCCTTTATTTTCTTTTGATATACAGTTCAAAGTCTGATGAAGAAATGTGAAAAATATTTGATGCTGTATACACAAAAAAGGAGTTAATTCATGCACTCTGGTGTTTGATTTTTAAACGGTGGGATATATCTATAAAGCACAGAATTTTCTCTTTGAAATAGGTAAGATTTTTCAAAGCTGGCCTAATCCTGCTCCCACCAAAATGACAGGCTAAGGTTTCCTTTCTCTTCAATAGGAACGAATATACATGATGAGCATATTTGGGAGCGTTCCCTGTCAAGCAATTAGGACTAAGCAATGCTGCTGGGCAGATCCTGAAGTGATTTATCAGCTGATGAAATTAGATGTGCGTTCACTTTACTCAGTGTAGCCGGATCAATTTATATCTGACCCTTTGTTCTGGGAATTCCTAGTGGCTTATTGATATAACTATGACTGGTTAAGTATACAGGCAAAATTAATTTTGTGGGAAGCGGTGGTAGGCTTGTTACTCCAACTCCTAATGTTGGAAATTCAAACAACCTTCAGGGCATTTCAAATCCTTTTCCCATTTCGTACCTGAAGGTTGATGTATTTTTCTGAAGGCATGTTTATTTTTTTCCTAATGGTATTAGTTGTACTGATGTGAGATACTATCATTCTCTGCAAACTTAGATATGGGGATTTCTTCAAGATGTGATTGTCTGTTACAGCTTTCTCTCAGGTGTCACTGTCATACACAGCTGCCTCATTTTTTTCTCTCACTACTGCTGTTAATATCAGTCCCTTTTCTTCTCTCCTTCCCGGTGCTGCCCATTCCCATCGATTAGGGTTCCCTTTTGGTAATCATTATGCTGAACTCCTCTTAAATTTTTTTTTCCTTATTTGGTGGTTTGAATGGGCTTGCTCCACAAAAGACAAAGTACTGTACAGTATCTTTATTATGCGTTTTGGCGCTTTTTGATTCTCACGTAATTATAGGCTGAGTTGCTTTGATATGGATCTGATCCAGCTTCTGAGTATTTTGTTGGTTTGCGTACACTCAGTGTTAAAAATTACTTTTTCCTTTTAAAGTGACAAGCTTCCCATATTCTTCTCTTTTTTTTTTTACTAGCTTTTCTTGACAGTGGGTCAGGTTAGGTGCTTTGCCACCTCTTGTGCTTCTGTTATCTCCTAATGTTGAAACTGACTTTCATAGAGGCTGTTTTTCCTATCTTTGAGCTTTCACGCTAAGGTCTGTATGTGAGGTAGTTTTGTTTTTTTCTTTCTCTGTCTTCTTTGCTGTCTCTGCTTCTTGTCTTTTGGTTTGGCTTTGGCTTTTGTCTTTCTGGTTTTTTGGCTCAGATGTTTGGTAGTAGAGGCACAGCTATTGTGAGCTGGCTGAGAGAAAATATAAGATGGAGAAGCTCTTCCATAATTTAGTTTGATGCAAGATCTTCCATTTTAAGGTTGATTTTGAACCCCACCCTGACTTTGTCAAGCTGAAATTAATCCACCTGAAATTGCACAGGGAAACTTCTGTGTCAGACTACAATTTTCCAGGAAAACGTGACTGATACTAGGCAAAATATTTTGGAGATAGAAAGATACTTTACAAAGTGGGGTGATCTCACTTTTTGGACAATCTCCTGATGTTTATTTTAAAGAAATGTCATGACTCAAAACTATCTTGACCGAGAAACTCCAAACTTGGGTTACTTTATTGTCCCTGGCAAGGACTGGTACTTTGGACTCGGTTTGGAAGGTGGAGGGAGGGGAGTGTTTATAATTTAGATATTACTTACAACAACGTCTACATACATTAGAAACACATCAGCTCTCCAAATACCACATTCTGGCTTGTGCATTGTTTATAAACCACAGACCCAGGAGCCTTTGTGCTGTTTGACCAGTGTGCAGCACTAGGCACTCCTCTGGAAGCACACAGCCGAAGGCTACCAGATGCCTGAACAGTTGCTATTATGTCCATTGAGCAGGATGTAAGAAGCACTCAGTTTGAAGCATCTTCTGATCTCCACAGGAGTTTCTAAAGAGTCTGTCAACTTCTTGGGCATCCTTAGGATTGTGCTGGCTGAGAAGAACCCTCAGTGCCTCTCAAACTTGAGGTCTCAATGAACCCTCCTCCTAGCCTACTGCTTGACTGGGAGTAGTTCCTTGCATTAACTGTGGCTTTTAGGAAGCACTTACACATTTCTCTTAAGCCCCAGAATGCTGAAATATGGACATTCTCTAACCTAGAACTGAGTCCAAGGAAAAAAGAGTAGTTGAAAGGGGATGTGGAAGTACTTGTGGATAAAAGGATAATCCTGAAATAATGTCATTACCTGAACTGCTCAGGTACTGACAAATAAACATATGAAAAATACAGAATTAGGGCAAACTGGACCTAAACATCTTGACAGAGAAAATGACTTTGTTATGCCTGAATTTTAGTACATTCAAAGACAACTTCCTCTGCCATGGAAGGTCTGCACAGCCTCTAAATATTCCGGTCCATATTTCCTGGCGTCCCAAGCCTGCTTTTTGTGTTGTTCTGCTCTTAATAAAACTGATGTAGGTCAGGCAAGTACTTTATTAACTGGTATTACTATGGCACATACTAGGACATCTTAGGAGTGAGTTTTGAGTGAGCTGTGATTCCACTGAAACGTGGAGGTGGCAGACTTGGCCTCCAGCTGCAGATGAGTGCCAGCAGGGCAATTCTGGTCATGGGAGCAGGAAATTCAGCAGAGGCTGCAAAACTCTCCCAAGATGGGCAAATTAGCCCTTACTAAGCTCCTTGCTGGCACAGTGAGTCAGCTACCGGTGTGCAAGCAAGGCAGCTTAGGTTAGATAAGTTTACATTGCAAAACCATTCCATCTGCCACGTAGAGAAATGTTGAAATATTTTGAAATTCCTCTAATAGCAGTACCTTTATTCATTATGAGTCTGGGAAGTTGTACCACCTAGTAAAACCATAGTCCAGACTTCTTCAGTGTGTAAATAGTCACAGCAATTAATTCAAACTAGTGCAATCAAATCCATTTCCAAAAAAAAGGAGACCACACACCTCCAAGATACCAATTTGAATGCTTCTCTTTCGAACATCCCAGTGGTCAGGGGAAAGTAGTGAAGCTGAAATGCTTCTTTCTGAAATCCTCCGTAGAGCAGCGCACTGACAAGGAAAAGTTGTCCTGCTGTGAAATGCGTGCATTTTGCTATTTTGGACCCAAGACCTCTGTTTCACTCTGGAGGAATGAGAAACAAATTTATTACATTAGTGAAAGGGGCAGTGGCTGCCTCTTCAGTAGAGACCTCGTGTACTCCAGTGATTAGATTTGGGATAAGTCATCCAGGCAAAAGATAAATGGAGCTAATACATTTAAGTGCATCTTCTGAGAAGCACAAACTCCCTTTTGCCCTTGGAGGGGGAAATTTTGACTGGTTAGGATTTTCTAGAACACAGTATTTCCTTCATGAAGAACGCTTCCTTCAAAATCAGTCTCAACCGTGTTTGCTGTCTGTTTCGAGCAACAACAGTAACACTTTGGGGATAAAGGATAATTTTCTAGAGAATGCTTTGGTCAAACGAGGGGTCTCTAGCCAAATACGACAATAATCAACATAGTTCCTTGAGTACTTCACAGTTAAGTAATCTTACTGAAAGTTCAAAGGATTGGATTAAATTCCTCTTGGATTTCCTGTGATAATCTCAGTTGGATCATCTGCCCCTACATGCTAGAGTTCAACAGTGTCTGAATCTGTTAAGGAAAAATGACATTTATTAGACACAACTTTCTTTTACAAACCTTCCTCATCTGACTGGGACAACAAATGCTATTTAAAGGGCTGTCTTGCAACTGATGAGAATTTTGCATAGATAACTGAAAAATTATGTCAGATGGGAAATAATGAACTCCATTAGCCCTTTACCATAAAAATAATTTTAAAAAAGGTGGTTTTGGACTTGGTTTCTCTCTCTCCATGTGTTAGAGTCCATTTAATTTATACTGCAGTTTCCGGGGGGGGGTGGTTAGCAAAGGTTAAATTCATCCTGCCATGCATTACTGCATGACAAGTAGTTTGGTGAACCTTAAGGATCAGAGTTCTGGGATACACACTTGTATTTCAGGAGATGTGGTTTGTGGGTATTGAAGGATAAAACATCAATCAAATGGATTTATTTTGGGCAGAAGAATTATTCTTTGAATTTGCTCTTTGTATGTTTATTGGCGACCCCCATTAGCTGTTTTTAAGGACACCTACACTTTGGAAAGGATGCTTATATGTTTGTTGTGTTAAAATCTAAGTGGGCATGTACTAAATGTTCAGCTAATAGAGAATAACATAACACCACTGATATTAAATTTACTCAGCTAATTATCTCTTCTGGTGTCTGTGAAGCAATTGGAAACCCTCCTGTCAACTTTAGAGGATCAAGTTTTGCTCTTTCAAATGTTCAAACAACTATATTTAGGAATTGTGATGCTGGCGAGTGCTTTGAATTCTTGTGATCAAGAAAGTTCATAATTTGTTGTTCCACGTGGTGAGAATGCATACATCGTTATTTTGTTTGGTTTAATCTATTTTCATAGAGCACTTGAGGAGAAATACATAAATTTGCATAGTTTAGTCTTTAAGTGAAGCGAGTGTAGTGACCTCTCTTGGGCTAGATCTTAGTTTCTCTATTTCTAATGCAGAATTTCTCTCGTAAAGATTTACCTGTATGACAGAGGCAAGGTTGCTCATTCTGCCTGTTAACAAACACAGATTTTACTGGAGCGAGGTTAAATGACTGATAGTGATCTGTGTCATGACACAAACACAAGTATGGAAGGAAGTTTCTTCTGCCTTCCCTGAAAGAATGCCTTTGCTGATTTTTATGGGATTCATCCAAAGCTCAATAAGAGAACTCTTCAGTGCCATTAGAGAGGCAGAAACATTTCCAAGAAAAAGGAAAATTTGAAAATCTGCATTTTCAGCAGTGACTGTTACTGGTTATTCCTCAGTTTCAATGTTCACAAACAGAATTCAAAGGCAAATTTGGAAGAAAATCCAAATGAAAAGGGGCCCCAGTTTTCTGCTTTTCAGACTCCTCTTTTGAAGTGCCTCCACCCAGGCAACTGAAGCACTAGTCATTTTAGAGCTCTCAATCTCATTCTTCTCTTTTCCTCATCCTTTTCTCTTTTCCTCTTCTCTTTTCTATTAAGGTCAAATCCTGCTTCTCCTGATGCCAATAATAAAACTCCCATTGATTTCAACATCAGCAGGAAATATGCAGTTTGTTATTTACCACAACCGCCACAATGAATCTCTGGGAAGAATTCATTTATATTCATTCCAACAATGCCATGAAAAATGGGCTCTTGCTATTTTATCACATCCAAACTGTTGCTCTAACTCTAACATCCTAGCTGTTGCTAACAAGTCAGTGATGATTTGTAAACCAACAATTTATGGTAACCACATTCCATCCCCATTATGATGTGTGGTTTGGAAATGGAAAAGTAATCAAGACCTCCTGTTAAGAGACTTTATTTCAGTTGAGCGTTTCTGTAAATAAAAGCATTTTGAAAGGATCATTGCTATATGATTCTAACTCCAAATCGTTCATTTGATCTAGGCCCCATCTACGCTCCAAATTCCTGCCAGGCTCTGTCTGACAGGAGTGTGAGATCCCCAACAATGGCATGAGCATACTGGCAAAACTTTTTATCAGTACGAGTATTTTCACTCAACTGGATAGTTTCACTAGACTGGAACAGCAGTTCCATTTCTTGGAGACAGCAATGTCTATTCCTTGGAATACTTTGTAATACTTTATCAGCACACTATAAGGGTACTCTGACATAAATAAAGGCCTCCTACTACAGTTACAGTAAGAGATGAAGGACTGTAGTCAGCCCCATGGTATGTAGTGATGCCCCGGGGAACGAAGAGCCTGCGAAGTTTGTGCAACACTTTGTCTTGGTTGTAAGGATTGTGGGCAGTCACTGTGAGACTGAGGAGGACTTTCCAGCACTTTGATGGGAGACCACCTAGAATTACTGGTAAATAAACTCAAACAAGGGAATTTTGTTCCAATACTAGGTTCTGGTACCAGCCAGGTTGAAAACCTTCTTTTGATCTCTTTGGCACTAACACACCATGTCCTCTCATGTTCCTGCTGTGTAGGAAGCCCAACAGCCTGGCTTTGAGGCTGGAGACACTTTGTCTGGTGACCTGTTGAGAGAGAGCCATTTAGGCAGTCTGGAGAGTGCCCTACTAATCAGCCCTAACTATTATATGATATGATGATAGAGACCACGCTAATTAGGAGACAAAGCTCTCTTCCTACCTCTTCCTCTCCAGCAAAAATCACTACTTTATAAGGTTACATATCCCAGAATTGAGCACAATTCACTGGGGGTAGAATGTCACCTCAAAGGGTTTTGCTCTGATTTTCTATTGAACAAAAGACTGGCTACTAAAAATCACTCTTAAAATTTACTTTTATTTTGTGACCTAATTCTATGAAGATGATTTGAGCATGTATGAATCCTCACGAGGTGTTCATTAGCTTGGCTGTATTTTAATAATGGCATGAAAATGAATAGATATCTTGTTACTAAGTAACTTTCTAGGTAGTTATCTCTGTAACATTAAGGTGAATTGCGTGGTTTAAAGGAAATATTACCTCATTTAGTACAACAGACTGAAAAAAAAGACAAATCCTGGCAGGAGAGCTTGTTCACCATCAGAAACTGAGCATATGTCCGTGGTAAAACGGGTTCATGGGCTTAGCTCTGGTTTAATGTATTTCTCCCCACTCCTGACCCTCTGCTGTAAGTAGAATGTCTGCTTGTTTGTGATGGCACAGCAGTTCGTGAACCTGTGTTGGACTGCTGGAATCCGGTTAAGGAAAAACAGTTCGTATAATGGAGGGAATAATAATGGCAAAGTAGTTTCCTGATCTGCCATAGTTCTGCTGCCAGGTGTGGTGTGTAGCAACGAGTGTAGAAAGTCAAAGAAGGTTTTAGATGGGACTGTCTGAAACCAGTAGCAATAGTAGTGCCAAGAACAAAACTGTCACTTAAACTAGTTTTAGAAAAGTGCTCAAATATTTCACTAGAGAGATGCCCAGCGCATTGTCCTACAAGCTGCTAGACATGGATTCTGGTGGGCCTTGAAAGGACAATCTGTCACACTCTGCAACCACTCGAGTGTGATGATAGGGACCACTGCAGCCCAGACTGCTTCATCCCCCTGGAGCAGCATTTGATAATATCTGGCCTCCCCAGTTCTGGAAACAAGTCAAAATCTCAAAGCTGGGTTACATGATTTTATCCCTATCACTCATTCTTTCCACACAGCCCTTTGGGGCATGGAATAGATATCTCTTCTTTATTCTCAAATATTTATTCTCATGGATATATTGGGCCTTTGGTGCAATATATCACGCTGTTCTTTAGAAAGTTAGTGAAAAGGAAGAAAACTGCCCACATTTTCCCAGTAGTAGGAGTGTGTCAGGTAAGAGGGCAGGAGCTGAGCCAAGCCCCGTGTTTACATTAATCTGATGCTGCGCTACCACCTTGTGGGCAAAAGGTAAATAGCGCTGAGCTGCTCGGCACGCAGGGACACGGTCCTGGGGACAAACGCGGCACCGGCCGGGCAGGTGACCGTGGGTGGTCTGCTCGATAAGGACAGCACAGCCCGAATCCTCCAGGCTGAGACAGTTCGGGATCTGGGCAGCCAAGAGAAGCCGAGCAGATTGTGCAAATCTGCTGGAGCTCTGAAGTGTGATAGCAGGTGAAGGGTACCCTTCGAAGGGATGTGACAGTCTGGTATTCCTGTAGGATATAAAGAGAAGCAAGTAGGATGAAATCATGTTCCTATTATGCTGGAGTACCAATGCCTTTATATAAGCAACTCTTCTGATCCGCCTGCTCTTAACCACAATCCTCAGAGCTACTTACAAGTTCCTTGACTGGCTTCCACCTGCTAACTCCACTGACAAGTCCCTTGGCAGTGTGTTGCCTTGGAGTACCAACACCTCCATGGTCTTCTCCCCACATTCCAGGATTACTGCAGCTCTCTTGAATTTCAGTGCTGTGCTTCAGGGGAGAATAGAAATAAGAAAGCCACCTAAAAGTCAAGTTATTGAATGTGTTATTAATAAGAATATTACTGGTAGCCTCTCCATCCCCTCAGGATTTTGTATCCCATGGCACTTAACAGATTCCATGAGAAGATGTGTTCAAAACATTATCTTCCTTTTCCCTAAAACTGAAGGAATCCCCCTGCACATCTGAGACTCTGCACAATTAGATGTCTGATGTGCCTCCTCATACATAACTATTAAGGGATTTTAAAAACAAGTAATTCTCTGACATCTGTTACATGCCAAAGACTTCCCTGGAATTGTTCAAGGAATGACTCGACCTGGCACTTAGTGCTGTGCTTTAATTGATATGGTGGCAGCTGGTCAAAGGTTGGATCTTGGAGGTCTTCACCAACCTTAACGATTCTATGACTCTGTCGTTGGCTGAAGGTGAGAGCATTTGAGGAAGTGATCCTCCTGTTTGTCAGCCGGTCAGAGCTCCAGATTTTATACCGATGCCAAATTCTGGGGCGAGATGTGATGCAAAATCTTACTGAGGATTTCCACATCCAGAGAACCTGTCCAATTAGCCCAGTTAATTTGATATTACAGAACAAATCTTTGTCAATTGCTCTTCATTTAGGGCAGTCCTCTTCACGTCGTAAATTAGGTGTCCGCTGGAGTAAGCACACGAACTTGGGTCTCCAACACGACTACAGGTTGTCTTAGTAGAAAGCAGTAGAATTCTTTCTGATTTCCTTCTGTCTCACCTCCCCCATCCTCTACATTTTCATAAGACAGTTTGAGCATTTTGTCCAGGATTGCCTCTTCCAAGCTGAAGAATGATCCATCCTGACAGACAGGAAGCCAAGGAAAGATGGCAGGAGGCCTGCATGGATGAAACAGGAGCTCCAGAAAAACCTCAAACACAAAAAAAGAAACATGCAAGAGGTGGAATTAGTTTCAGATCTCCCATAAGGAATATAGACACATTATGTCATGCACGGATGAAGTTAGGAAAACGAAAGCCCAGCTGGAGTTGAATCTGGTGAGGCATGTAAAGGAAAACAGGAAGGGCTTCTACGAGTGTATTTACAGGAAAAGAAAAAAAAAGGGGGATGTGAAATGTAGGCTTGCTGCTGAATGAGACCATGGAAAAGACCGATGAACTCACTGAATACTTGGCTGGAGATTTGGGACAACCAAAATCTTGGTGAAACACTGCACTTGATGACAATTAGCCCCAGGCACCAGTGCAGACCAGGGAGATCCACCAGCTGCAAGGAGGCTTGGCAGAAAGGGCCTGGTGGCCTGAGAGTGCTGGTGGGCAACAAATTCACCATAAGCCAGGAATCTGCCCTTGAAGCAAAGACGGCCAACAGCATCCTGGATGGTGTTAAGAAGACCATTGCAGGCAGGTGGAGTTAGGTGAACCTTCCTTTGTGCTCACCACAGCTGAAACGATGTCTGGAGTGCTGCAGCCACAAGGATAAGGACAAAGATCTACAGGGGCAAGTCTAATGAAGGAACATGAAGATTATCCATGGATTGGAGCATGTGACATACAGGAGGACACTGAGAAAGCTGGAAATGTTTTCATCCTGGGAAAGAGAAGGCTCAGTGGGATCTGAACAATCTGTATAAATACCTGAGGGAGACAGTGAAGAAGGTAGAGAATCTTCTCAGCAGAATCCTGTGAAAAGAGTCAAGACAACGGGCACAAAATCAAATACATGAAATTCCATTCAAATTTTAAAAGCCTTTTTTTTTAAAATTACTGTGGATGGTCAAATGCTAAAACAGGTTCCCCTGAGAGTTTGTGTAGTCTCTATCCCGTGAGATATTCAAAGCCTGACTAGACACAATGCTCTAGCGGACCTCTCTGTGTAGGGCGTTGGAGAAGACAATCTCCAGAGGTCCCTTCTACACTCTGTGATTCTGTACAGTAACACATTTATTATTCCAGGCACTGTTCTGATAGGGCCAATGCTCCTATGTACAACTTCTGTTTCCCTTTTTGGCAGAGAAATGAAAAACATTTCTATCTTTTGATTTCTGCTTTTAGGATAACGTTCAGTCCACAGTTATTGTGGGACATGAGTGAGTCCTCATGCTCTCTTCAGCAGTTTTTCCCTGCCCTGCTTCTCCTGTTGCCCAAGGAAACTTACTGAAGCATCACAGCTCACCTCTAGCCCCAGCTTCTGTCTTACAAGGACATGGAAAAGACCAAAGTATATATTATCTTTTTGGTGGTGTAAGCACAGGATATGCCTGAGGCATGAAGAACAGTGCGTGCTCTTCAGGCGCTCTTCCACTCCAGCTCTGTGGGAGAGTGGTCCTTTAATTCAGGAACAGATCACTCACCCCTTCTTACTCTGCCTCAAGCACAGCAAAACTGCTGCTCAGAACTACCACGTATCCAGGACTCTCCCCCATTTTTTCACACCTGCTGTCCTTTTGCTTCTCTCTTCCACTGACCAATAGTGTGAAACAGCAGAGCTGCTGTGGAGTAACAGGTTGTGTACTACAGATCTTAATCTTGAAGATGTGCTAATTTCATCTACCAAGAACTTGTTAGTGAAAGATTTTCATGTCATACTCAAAATAACTCCTTTGCTGAGGGTGGAAGTCTGTTAATGTGACAAATGCTGAACCTGTTTCTCTGCAGAGAAATTGCTAGCAGAAGACTGTGATGGTGTTGTAGGAGGAATTCAGAGTAAAACAGTTCTTGATGGTTTTTGTTGGTGTCCTCAGCCACAGGAGTACATTCTTCTTCACTTATGTGAGTGGGGCTCCATATGCAAAAAAAAATTTCTTCTTGCTTCCTGTTTCCTAAATGCTACAATTTATCTTGCTCTGTGTTGCACACAAATATAAACAGGATTTCACAATCTCACAGCTGTTATATTAAAAAGCAAAAGACCTGAATCTCCTTTCCTGAATTCTCAGGAAACATAGTACACCATATAGCATAGCCCAAGACAGCTCTTCTGAGATTTTGTTGTAATACCACTTTTTATCAGCTTAAGATACAGAACTAAGCCATCGGCGGGAATCATACGGGGCCTCACACTCCTCTGTAATAATTTTAGTGTCTTCAACTGTAAGTCAACACTCAAAAGTCTTTGGTAAACTTCTTGAATGTGAGGAAGAATTTGCAGAAGTTAAACAGGAAAGCCTTCGTACCCCCCATCTTTTCCATTTAAGTAGTGAAGAATGACACGTTCTCTAGATTTCTGTATAATGACATCATTGCTTCTTCGCTTCACGTTTTCAGTCCAGTTCTTGGACAAATAGAGATGTCAAGGCAATCAGAAGTCAATTTTCTCCATGCAAATTTTTTTCTTAATCTATCTTTAGCTCCATTAAACTGAGTAATACAGCAATACAGAAACTAATGATGTATCACAAAGTACAGAGAAATTGTGCTTGAATGGCTTGCCCACATCACAGACAGGCAATATCATCAGAAAGCCAGTACCTCATTAGTGATGGGGTGGAACTACTCCCAAACTGTCTATGCACATGAAAGCAATATTGGATGATACATTTGTAACAGAAAACCCACTCTGGTAACCTTTAATTTGTTTCCTGACCAAGGATAAAGATTAAAATTGAAGGAAAGTTACTAAGCAACAGTGGCTAGCACGTTTCATTTACAACACTTCTTCCTCCTCAACCTCCCTGCAGCTCACACAGAATTTCACAAAGGGGCTAAACCTCAGAAACAGTTGCAAAGCCTGCCTTTGTAGGACACTAGAGACACAGGAATCGAGTTAAATCATTTTGTTTACTCAGATTTAAACCAAGAAATATGAACTAATTCAAGAGTCAGAACCAAATTGAAATGTCTGAAGTACAAGAATTAAACACTGTACAAAATACATATCATCATCCAACACACATTCCATTTCTAACCCATCAGTTTTGGGATTCATTCAGGAAATACTTAAAAACAGGCCTTTTTACCTTTTTTTTTTCCTTTTTCCCTTTTTTTATTTTTCTTTTTCTTTTTCTTTTTTTTGTTTTTTTCTTTCCATTCNTTCTATTGAGACTGTTCCTAACAGACCTGTACAAAACACACTGTTGATCATCTGTGAGATGTTATGGAAAAACAGCATTTGTTAATTAACGGATTAATAGATACTTTCCTTCTATGAATTCATTTTAATTGTCTATTTATATCAGAGTATCTAAAGTGTGCCAGTCTACCACTTCAAGAAATATTTCATGATACTGACAGTTGGGGGTTGTTTTTCTCTGTCAGTAAATAGAAGAGGAAAGTACTAAATGCTGCACAGTGATAGGACTGTAAATGGACCCTTTATTTTTACTTCCACTTTTACTTCTGTTGGAGCTATTAGCCTACTCAACAGAAATTTAGGTGTTGATTCTGAGTCTGCAAGCGAGATCAGTCAAACTGGCTTCACTAAAGCCAGCAGGACATCCTGTTTTATTGCACACCGTGCCCAAACTCCACGACTTCGGCAACAGCTGAAATACACAGCAACACTGTAAATGGCATCCAAAATTGTTATAAGGCAGGATTCTTCTAGTTACTGTACCTGACAAGTGTCAGGTAGGTGCTAGGTTTGATATTTAGATGTTTGCGTTTAAATCTATCACGGTTAATATTGTGAAAGACGTAGCTTGAAGATTAGCACCGCTGGTTGTGGATGGGAGCAGAGATTTGTTTTGGATACATCGGATGGTAGCTGTCACCTCCTTTACCCAAGTGTAACCATTTTGCCAGGTCTTAATTGCCTTCATCAAGGGCCAGGTTTAAGTTTAAGAGTGTCCATGTGTTGCTCAAGTTCCACCCAAAACCCTGGGAAAATAGTCTTGAACTTTCTCGTGTTCAATGAGCTCATTTTCCCCATTTGCGAGCACAAATCAAAGGGATTGATAAACAACACTTTAAACTAATGGAAAGCTCTTGACAAAATAGTTAAACAGGGTAAAAGACAGCACCTAGCATATAGTTATATCAACAAGAATTTTACAGTGTTCTACTGCATGGGCAGTGCTTGGCCAGCTGCTCATTTTTCCTTCTTAAGACAGCCTTCACTTAAAATTTAGGTCTACTCTGTCTTACAATGAAGTAAGGCCTGGTCAGCTTCAGCTTTCATAGAATTGTAGAATCATAGAATTGTCAAGGTTGGAAGGGACCTTCAAGATCATCCAGTCCCACTGTCCGCCCGGCACTACCATTGTAACTCCTGAATGATTAAACCACATCCCCTAGTGCCAGATCCAGATATCTCTTGAACACCTCCAGGAATGGTGACTCCATCACCTTCCCGAGCAACCTATTCCAGTGCCTGACCATCCTAGCAGGGAATAAATTTTTCAGATATCTAACCTGAATCTCTCCTGTCTTAGCTGAAGGCTATTTCCTCTTGTCCTCTCACTGCAGGCACAGCAGAAGAGACTGACCCCCACCTCTCTACATCCTCCTTTCAGGGACTTGTAGACAGAGATGAGGTCCCCCCAAGCCTCCTCTTCTTGAGGCTAAACAAACCCATCTCCCTCAGCTGTTCCTCGTAAGACAGGAACAGCTGTCCCTAAACTCTTCACAAGACTTTTTGCCCTTCTCTGGTGTGTTCTTTCCCACACACCCGAACTCTTCCAAAGACCTCTTTTTCTGCTCTCTAACTTTGGTATCCCGTGTCAAAAGTAAATGCCTCAGATAAGGCTAACACTCCTCAGGAATGGTTAAAAAGTCTTAAGTGACCTTGACTCCTCCACACTCTCACAGGTACAAAATTTCCTCCTTTATGCTAAAAAGCTCCCATTCAGACAGAAATGTTTCTCTAATATAATGAAACAGCATGTGCAAAGCAAGCGTGTTTCAGGCGTATCTGCTGGTCCTTTCTGTTCCTCATCCCTTTGCTCTGCCAGTTGTCAGCCTTTCTGCTCCTTTTCTAGTCTGTCTTTCTTTCCCCTGGAGAATTTGTGTGGTGGGAGAGGGTGCCAGAGATTTCCTTTCACTTTGGGCCTCAGCCACCAGCTTTACCCAAACCTAATGTATATTTAATACGATACAGCCAATAACCCTTTCTGCCAACCTCTGATCGTGTGCCAGCTGAAGAATGCCGCGAAGTAATGTCTTCTGACTAAATCTCAGAGCCCACGTATAAACTCCTGATTAGTGGTGGGTGAGATTACTGGGGATGTGTGTATATACCCCTCTGTTTCTATGCCAACTGGAATTTCTCCATACTGTAGGATATCTACGGAAGCAGGCTCCAGAGAACCTTCTGTTTTTGCAGTAGGTGCGTAAGGCAAAGCTGCTGCAGGGTTTTTCCTGGTAGCTTCATCTCCTGACTCAAGAAGTCGTGTAACACTTCTGTGCACGGTTAATTGGTTGCCATGATTTACTGGGGGAATGATGGCATTTCAGTGATGGGTGTAGGGAGATCTTCGTGTGTGGATTATACACACTGGAAGAATTTCACGTTGTAGGTTTCTTTGGGAATACACTATCTTTCCCATGGAAGCTTGATTTGTTTTCTTCTTTCTTCATGGATCAGCAGAGACAAAGAAGATTGAGGGTAATGAAGTTTCCTTCCTTGGAAGGTCTTTTTCTTTTTTCTTTTTTCTTTTTTTCTTTCTCTACTCACCCCTCTGTCCCCTCACCCCCCCCACCCCAGCATTTCTTGAAGTGGTTAAGAAAGGTTTATATTCACCAGGTAGTACAAAGATCAAAATGTTAAGGGAATCAGAGGGAAGTGATTGAGAAGGTCTTTCTGAGGATGACAGCTCTGCCTTGTAATACAATACTATTTCTCATGGGAGTGGGTGGGAGGCCAGCCTAAATTTCCTCTTCCTGTCCTGCCAAATTCCCCAAATTGCATAACTGTGTATTCTCCTTACACAGTGGTACCCTTGGCATCCCTAGCAAATCTGCAGGGAAGCAGTGAAGCAGCTGGAGGCTTGAAGGTGGACCAAAATTGGTAGAGGACAGACTTGGTTAGCCAAAAAACAAAACAAACCCAAACCCACAAACTGAATTTACTAACTCTCCCATGTATAACAGAACGGCACAATACAGATTTAATAACATACACTATTTTGTTCTAAATGCACTCCATCTAGGAAAAATAAGTTTATCAGGATAAGCAAAGGGCCCATGGGGAGTTCATCAGTTCAGTTTCAAGTCACAAGATGTGTTTTACTTGGCTTTGGAATCTTCTTGTGCAAGATTAATATGAAACTGCTGAAATGCAAACTGACAAAAAGACATATTTTTACTGGTTGGTGCTTTTTCCTCTGTGCCATTATTTTAATCGGGAGGCCCCATCGCTGCCTTTCCCATCGCTGCTGCCTTAGACTGACAGGAGGATGAGGTACTTGTTGGCTTCTGTGAGGAAATGAAAGAATGACTATTGGAAGAGCAGAGTGACCAGTGTAACTCATAAGGATGTAACCCTGAAGGCTTTTGTTTTGTCACTACACTGAATCAAAAGAAAAGAATTTGGGCCTTTTCAGAGGGGAGTGTCAAACGTGGCTAGCCTGGGGTAGGCTCTGCCTGAGTAAGGAGGGAAAGATTTACCTCCTTTGGAAAAACATTTACGTGTCTTAAAAGTTCAGGTAGCCAAATCCATTACTTTTGTAGCTTCACCAAGTTTCACTGCAGCCTACCCTGGCCATGTGTGCCAGCTGACTATCACTAAGGCAAGGAAAGAGCAAGTACACCCACGGTGGTTTTGATAATCTTGCTCTTATTGCCTGTGTGCAGCACCTTAAACAGGCTCAGTGCTGTCACTGGGATTGCTCGAGAGGCTGGGTACTACTCAGCATGTGTAAGGGTGGGAGAATCTGGCTCCAAAATGGTTTCTTTTTCTCTCCTTGCTACAGGAACTGGAAAAGACAAGGGTGTGTGGGCGGGCCTGGAGTCCCTCCAAAGAAAGTGTGAGGCCGTGGGCAAAACAAATCCATCAGGTCTCTGATTTCTTCCAAATATAGGTCTGTTCTGAGTAATAGCCAAACTCAAGTCTAAATTCCACATTCGACCATTTCAGAGGGAATACTTGAAAAAGACCCTATGGCCCAGAGAGTCCGTCTATAGAAAATATTTTGATAGCTCTTCCGCTCTGGCATTATCTTCCACTTAGAAAGAAAGAAAAGGAAAACACACGGAATCGGAGCCCATGATTCAATTTTCACTGTAAAAGAACTGATTGATGAAAATAATACTTCTGAAAACAATCTGTTGTGAGCTATCAAATATTTTTGCCTATGCACCAATTGGCAGGAAGCAGACAGATAAATTATTACAATATGTAAGGAAACAAATTGCTCTGAGGAGGAATGGTATTTGTGTGTGTGTGTTTATGAGCAGGATAAGTAGAATTAAACCCATAAAAGCATGCTGAGAGATCGTCTTCCATCACAGCAGAAATATACTGGAAGCGAAGGAACTCACTTCAGCTCTGTCCCTGGCTGAATTTCTAGCAAAACAGGGTTTATGATATGCAAGTGTTCTCATGGAGTAGAATTC
Source organism: Mohoua ochrocephala (assembly GCA_013398855.1). Taxonomy (NCBI): domain Eukaryota; kingdom Metazoa; phylum Chordata; class Aves; order Passeriformes; family Acanthizidae; genus Mohoua; species Mohoua ochrocephala. The sequence goes on from VZTA01026210.1 coordinate 61,467, forward strand.
TTTAAAAAATTAAAATAAAAAAGGAGCTTGGGATGTTCCTGCTGTTGAGAGGAAGGGGGTCTCACAGCCATTTTTGCCAAGATACTTCCAAATTTTTCAGGCATCACCACATTTTAATAAAATGGAGCAGTTGCAGCAGCTCTCCAGATCCTGAATATTACTGCCCATGGGAAAACTTTCTGAAGTGCTGTAGACATGAAGGTTTAAGAGACAGCATTCTATTGACTTTCAATAAGACAGTTTCTCTAGAGCCTGACAAGTGGAAAAATTACAGTGAGATAAGGTCTGTACGAAACAACAGCCTGTGGATTGCTCTGTGGTGACTGTCTGTGTACATGTTCCTATCCCACAGTGAGCAGTTCAGGCAGAGGTGCTGAGTCCTTTTCCCACAACTCCTTTTCCATCAAGAGCCAAACCACCTCCCATTTTCCTCAGAGCTCGGACCCTGTACACTGGCAGCTGGTGGGTAGCAGTGGACGAGGCAGCCACATGCTAAATACACTTTTGAATAAGTAAATAGAGCTTCTAAGTGGCACAGGATTAATCTGCCTTTACATTTGTGGGTAACTATCACCCATCTTGAGCCATGAGATCCACATTTTCCCTGCTTATGCCATGCCTGTAACCTGCATCGACCTCATCTGCTTGCACCGCTGCTAAGAGCAGAGGGAACCTCTGGGGTCTTGGGCATCATCTTCTTTTCCTGAGCTACCCTCTATTTGGGCATAGTAGAGGAAGGAAGGGGACATGAACGGCATGAAAGTCTGGAATAGGCAATTATAAGACTGATTCTGGGAACCTGTGGAGTGTAAATAAATTTCAGGCACATCTCAGAGAGGGATTGGAGAGGGAGACGAGATGAGTTGGAGAACCTATCAGATATTTTTCCCATAGCAAGGCTATATAGCTGCTAGTGGTTGATCTTAGGTTTTCCACAGATTTGGCCTTTTGATTATTACTACAATCATCATGATACCAATTAAAAGCAAAGATTTTTAAAGGTATCCAGGGGAATCTGAATTCCATGAAAAAAGCAATGGAAGCCTATTTGCTAAAGGCCTCTTTGCAAATCTTCCCTCACACAAGAATTTCCTTCCCGGAATTTAAATATCCCATTCAAATTAAGCATCCTTGTATGTGATCCTTTTAGTTTCTGCCTTCTTTTTAATCAAGATACAACTATTCTGTGATCTTAAATGTGACAAGAAATTATTTTGTCATATTTGAAGGCTACTGAATGAGATGAATACTTAAATAGTGAGCAGAAGTGCTCCTCCTACAAACTCTTCTATTTGCATGTTTTAAGGGGACCATTCATAGTTTGTGGATGCTAATTGCCAGCAGCAAGGACTTAGCTGCAAGGTCTGCTAACTGTAGGCAGCTAGGCACCCTAAGAGGTTGTGATCATGCCATTAAGGCAGCAGGTAAAACACTGTGTGGATGAAAAGTTACTCTGCTATTTTGTGACAGATAACTTGAAAAGGTGGCAGGGGAAGGAAAAAAACCTGTAAGAGTCCTGTAACACTACAAACAGATGTAGCTTGTATCACCTACCAAAACTGGAGTAAATTGGTCTTGTTTGTCATTGAAACATTCTAAGCAGGAGCTCATTATTTTGTCCAAGCTAGCAGCCTAAATTACAGTGAAAAGATCATCTGAACTGAGCTGTTTTTTTCATTTAAGATTTCTGCCTGAGTGTACATCTTCATCACTAAGCCTTCAAGTGCTAGCACCACCTACAAGCATCTCAGTGACAGGTGAGATGTATTGTGGTTTTAAGAGATGTTTTCAAGGGCCAAGCAGAGGTTTTTCAGTTCCTCTTTTATCTGATGGAGTGCCCTCTTGACTTTCTGTGGTGTGTTCAAAACCTCTACGCTGCTGGTGAAGGGGTCATAGCGCAGAGCAAAAGGTTTCTTGATCTTCATTGCGTAGTTCCTGTGGAGAGACAGGACAGAGCTTCTGGTTCAAAAGGCGTTTCCTTAAGTGCAAACCCTGCAGGACCTAATTTCTCAGTAGTCATGGCCTTACTGGGGAGCCGAGGCTGCTGTGACACCTCCTCACTGCTTCTCCCGAGCTTTGCCTGGTGCAGTACATCCTGCCCACGGCCGAACCGCTTGCAGCCCCAGAGATCTGCAGTGCCTCATCTCAGCCCGGCTGGCTTAGACCCATCTGTGCTCTCACAGCTCTGCCTTCACACAATTCAGAGTTATTACAACCACAAGCTGAGGAATGCAGGAGCACAGCATGTCTGCTGCCTTCACTTCCAAGAAATAACCTGGAGCAGCTCTTTTCTGTGTAATATTCTAAAAACCTGTTGATACTAGGCATCCTGGGCTATTTTTCTGTCTCTATTAAAAGAAAAAACATGATTGCTTGCCATTTTTTGACAATATTTCCATTAAGTACACGCTGGTAGGAACCCCCTGTGCTGATGTTGCCTTATGTTTTCTGTGCTGACAGATTCTTGTGCCTTCAGTCATTTTGAGCAGCCTTGGCTGTGCAACTGCCTTGAAAAAATGCACGAAAAAGCTTCGTGCCTGAGAGTGGTGTATTCCTTGTCCTCGTACGTTCTTTGCAGGTTTGCCTGAGTCAAATGCTCTGCAAGTCCTCTCTCTTCTGCCAGTGAGTTCTCACCCACGTTTTTACACATATTAAAAATTTAATGTGAACCTTCAGATTTAAGATGAGGAGCCTAATTAGCCGTGGCTATAGCCCCAGCAGACAGTGCTTCTGGGGAAGAGGCGGGGAGAGTAGGGAAGAAGTCTGGCTCAGGTTTTCTTCCTCTAATAAATTCCTCATTTCAGCTCCTACATGCTCCCCAGTAGCTCCACAACCAACATCCTGCCTCCAGCCAGGATTGGTCATGTTGTTCTAACTGTTGGAGATGAAGGCCAGAATTTAAATCCTGCTTACTTTAAAAAAAGAAAAAGAAAAAGGAAAAAAACATCCTTACTGGACAACATCACACAGTTAAGGAAATGTGTTTAGAAACACCTCAAGCTAATTTGAAATAATGTTATTTAGGTTGCAGACAGCTACTTGGTTGAAATTAGATTGCCTGTGAATGATGATTCTGCATTCTTGTGCAGATATAATTGGAGGAGAAAGGCAATCTTGTTTTCAAGCCCCCTGCTGATCCATGTTAATTCCAGAGACCGCTATAAAATTTCCATGTGACCTTGGGTAAATCAGTTCTTCACGACCTCCTGTTTGTATGGACTAGCACATAGGGTGGGATTGCACTCTCACAGTTCACTTACAGAATTTACTTCAGAGGCTGCTAAAATGAAGCATTGTTAAGATGAAGCATGGAGCAGGGCATAGCAAAATACAATTCTGAAGTCCTATGAATCTTTTCTGAGATAAACAAGCTCATGCTTAACTTTGTTGTACGAAAGCCACTCTGCAGATGCAGCGAGATAGCCTGGCATGGTTGTTGCCATGGCGGTAGATGTATTTGAGATTAAGAATCAACCCAGTGTGCCCCCCTCAATGAAAATACCCGCAAACACTTTACTTACTGAAGCTTAACCTTGGCATCTTCCAAATTTTCTGCTATGAAATAGACAGGCTGGAAGGCTTGATCCTGATAGGGGTGAACTGCAGTCACTTCTGGATCAAAAGGCTTGTACTCTGGCTTGTTTGACAGGGCGTACTTTGCAGCAGTAACAACGCAGGTTAGAGCAGGTGAATGAACAGAGAAAGAATTAGTCCCTGCTGGGCTGTGAAATTCTCTCTGGGGAATAGTTTGGGGTAATATGAAGTCCTGTTCTTTCATAGGTCAAAGCTGATTTTCATAATTAGCGGTTAATAAACCAAATAATAATAATTTTTTTTTAAGATGGAAAAAAAAAGAAAAAAAAGAAATATTTATTTTCTGTATTAGCATGATGTACAATTGGATAGCATAGCCATGTTGTCAGACAGGGAGGGGAAAGCCTATGGCATCCCCCAAAATATAAATATCTAGAAGAAAACAATAATATCATGCTGCTTCTTGTCAAATAGTATCATAGAAGACTCGCAGTCCTGTGTAGCATTACTTTAAAGTCCCCTAGCCCATGTCACAAATTTCACAGTTCCTGGTGCACTGAAGAACAGGTGACAGAATGCATCTGGTATTTAATGCACAGCTCCCAGGCCAGTATAGCAGCCTAAAATCTCCCCTAAAATCCAAGATATAAATAAACACTATACTGCATGTGCACATTTGTCTTTTTGGACCCACAGAGGTTTTTCTAGATGTTCTTCTCAAGTTCTCTTACATTGTGTCCCCAGGCAAACAGGAGGCTTATGGAAGCCATTTCTGCCCACACTGCAGTCCATAGGTACATCTGTATCGTTTGTTTACAGTTACTGGAAATGCCTTTTAAACCAGACGCCAGTTTGGCACCTGCACAGAGTCCTGGGAAGGCAGCTCTGCTTAGGCTTAAAGTGAGTTCCCAAACACTCTGTCTGCCCCTGGAACCCAAGTGAGGTACTTTAAACCTAGCTCAGCCCCAGTGACACTTGAGCTGCATCACAGATGTGCCTAAAAGCTGATTGGGCCTCCAGCTGGCCAGGTTGGTGAAGTGTCCTGGGTACAAACCGAAATGGAAAAGGCAACTCATCCCATCAGGGTCGAGACCTTTTTTCCCACCTTCAGACTGGATAGTGGGCTCCATCCACCTGGGGACAGTCTTTGAGTACACGCCCTTCTCTGAGATCTGCCTCTTCGCCTTTCTCTCTTCTTGCCCAATCTTCAGAAGGCTCCCTTCCCCATTTTATAACCCAAATGTCAACTCCCAGGGTACTACTTGGAAATAACTGGTAAGAAGCTGCACAAGACTTTCAGTTCAATCTGCTAGCTGGAAAAATTCAGACAGTACTCCTAAGCACATATTTAGACATTTCACTTAACTGATGCAGAAATAAATACCAGGCTTTAAAAAAAAATTTTAAAAAAGCAAAAACAAAGCCCAAAAAACCCCCAAGAAAATATAAAAGATGGTGTTTTTCTTGCTCTTCATTTGCAGTGTGTAATTGAAGAATAAGCCTTGGACAGCACTCATACAATCTAAGATGGTTGGTATACACAAACATGAGGCTGCTCTTAGAATCTTAGAAGCTCTGGGGAACTAATGGGAAAAGATTTCAGTAACTCAAAACCTGACAGGGGTCCCACTATACTGTCAGTGTTGAAGCAGAGCTGAAATCCCATTGATTTCAGTGGAAGTTCAGCTCGAAACCGGATGGCCTTAAAGGCCTCTACAAGTTAAGTACTGGTTGTGCTGCAAGAAAAGCATATGTAGCACTGAGTGTTGCCAGAAGTGTGGTATGAGCCATAAGATTTTACAGTATGTAGGACAGAGTCCAGCTGAGTGTTAACAGAAGAAGCATTTTGGATAATGTAGAACAGCTGACAGAGTATAGTGAAATAAACAGTGCAATACTGAGAGCTGTTGGGGAGGAATTCTTGCAGTTCAGAGGAGGCAAGTTTGGCCAGCAGTCAGACCCATTACAAGTGCTCACTTTAGACTTGGGGATGGTTATCCTTCTGATACTCAGCTGCTGTTACTAAATGCTTCATTAGATAATAGGGTGCAAAACTCATGCAGAGTGTGTCTAGCTCTACCTCTCATCCTCTGCCTTTCCCCCAAATTTTGCCCTGAGTTTGGGCAGGATCAACTCATCCAAAGAAAATGTCTACCTGAAGCTGAGTTCATACTGGTAAGAGTGGGTGCTGTGGAGAAAAGAGAAATGTTTTGAAGATTTCATAGTCAGGATGTGGTTCCCTTGGTTACTGTCACACACCCACAGTCAGTCAGTCCAGGCTGAAGTTCAGGGATGTTCCCAGGCTTCGTGCTGATGCTAAGTTCTCATATAACATAAGCTGGATGACTGCTGCTTGCCCTCTCCCACTGATTAGTTGTTATCTTCTTGTAGCCAGCCATCTAAACTTAGTAGCTCATGCCCTTATTCCCCCCTTGGTGACCGAATCATTCTGCTATTCCTGGCCCAGAAGCCTTCAGGGACAAGGAAACCCCTCCCTTGCACAGGCTGCTGCAGTGTGTCTCCTTCAACACATGACCCGCAGTGAGAATCCCACAGTACTTGCTATATTCACTGCCAACAAAGTGCCAAAACTTGACTGCCTCTGCCAAATATGTTGAGCAGATAAATGATAGGAAATCGAGTCTGGGACCTCCATGCAGAAGTCTGTGTCCGGGCCCACTGAGAAGACTGGCAGATAATTATTAGGTTGGATTATGGCTTTCTGCCAAGCAGCCACAAAACTTATCTAGAGCAATAAACCGAAGTCTATCATGAGCCTCACTATCTTCCAATCTTCATCTTCTCTCACAGATCTGTCTAGAGACTGCTTTATTTCTAAAAAAATCCCTCCCATGAAATAGGCGCTGCACTACACATATTTTCTCTCTTCAGCTGCAAAAGAAGCAGTTGGTACACGTTTGCAATTTGCTAGCAGGTGCTCAGGCATTGGACCTCACCGCTTTACTCACACTGCCAGTGTCTGTACTGAAGTTAGAATCAGATGCTCAGGCAGACTAGAATGAATAAATGGAAATATTTCTATATTTCGGTTTTGTTCTAAATAAAAATCTATGAGATGAAATCACTCAGCTAAAGAAGGAAATTTCAGCACTTAAGTTCATGGATATAATTAACTTATATACAAGTTTCAGGAGCTCAAGGTGAAGCGCACAAGACCACTAAGCCATTGTCCCAGAAGGTGCACAGTGAGGAACTTGCAGAGCTCACAAAGGGATTGTGCAGGGTGCATTAGAGATGTTTCTGGTTAACTGCTTGCTCATCTTCAGATTTAGGTGTTAAATACAAGAGGGACAAGCTGGAAGGGAGATAAGCCTTATTCATTACCCGTTGTTTATAAATGCTATCACTCCAGCATGTATTTTCAGTAATATGATGAATGAACCCAGAGGTAGACCCAGCTTTATCAAAAGTTTATCCAGTAGCTTTTCCCAACAACTACCAATGATAAAAGTAACAACAAGAAACTGCCATTTATCAGCTCAAGGACAGCTAGGACTTCCATTGTCAGCCTCAGAGGTCGGGAGTTTGAGATGCAGTTGTACTTTTGTGTTCTATATCTCACGGTTTTGTGCACAAGCAGTCCCCACCTATGGTTTTAACCAAAAGCAGAAGAGCTTTTTGGTGTCTGGGGAAGAAAAGGGTGGAAAGAGGGGAGAGAGAGCACAAGTCTGGTGCACTGAACTCCAGACACCATAAGTGAGCAGTTCTGATGAGATTTTTACCTTTGTTTGAGTCAAACTTGAACAGAAAAAGGGGGTAACCACATGCAGATAGATTTTGTCATGCATCTTGCTGTGAAAGCTACACAAATAGCAGCGATATGATTACCTCTGCCCTTTAGTACCCTGTTTAACACGTAAATGAATTTGATTTAAAACCATAAACTATTAATCCAGGCAGAGCAGAACAAACGTTACCTTGAATTGTGCTTTGATTGGACATTTCTGGTTTTACCAGGTAAACAAAAGGAAGTTTATGTTTCCTGTTTGCTGTCAGTGAATGTAGCAAGCACTGAAGGATTCCCAGATAAACACTAGCTTCAGCAGTGCATAGCATGAGCACAGTTCTGCTGAAGTCGATGAGCAGTCAGGCCAAGCTCAGGCTGCTACATAGAAAGGAAGTCACATCTGCTCCTCTAGAGGGCTAATGAACATACAGATCTTTCAGCTTATCAAGAGAGAAAGCTCTCCCCAGATTTTCCTCACAAAAATCTCCAAATTGCAAGTGTTGTGAGGAAAAACAATGCTGAACTCAGCAAGGGGTAAAAATGAAGGTTGATGTCTGGGAAGATTCCCCTTTCTCTGTGTTAATTTCAGCTGCCCTTCTGTGGGGACTCCTACTTGAAATGTCTTGAGATACATCAAAATGTTGTTTTTTCCTCCTGTCCATTGACTGGGAAGTGGGTTGACCTGTGCACCATTGGGAGAGTTTTGTAAAATGTTTATTGTCATAACAACCCAACTATCTGCAGTTCTGGGAGTCCAAGCTATGCTTATTCAACCACAATTCCATGTGAATGTATCATGTATCTGGCTGTTAGGCTGCTGAGTTTATGTGTTAAGCTTAAAATATATCTCCCGTGAAAAAAGAAAAAAAGGTTTCTGGTTTATAAAAATACTTGAAAAGAGTGGTATTTATTTTCCTTTCGCTCTTAACAATTAAAAAAAATCATCCAGTATCTGTACAATTTGAAGCATTTGAGCCCTACTCATACCAGTTTAGGGCTTTTGCAAATAAAAAGTGATCACCTGCCTCAGTGCTCTTCAAAACTAAGGAGAAATTAATATCTCTCCTATCAGCTGTTTGGTCAAAGGAGGGGAAACCCATAATTTTTCTGAAAAAATGTGTACAAGTCCTCTTTATACAGCTAATCTACCTGAGCAAGGCAGTATGAAATCTGTGCGCACAGATTTTGATCTGTGTAAAACTGGAGCTGAAATTAGTTCTGAAATGTATTTGGGAATGAAAAATACTAAAGCATTTTCTTCTTGTCAGTGTCCATGCTCTCTCCAGTTTCTTTGCACTTCATTTGGTCCAGTCAGTCAGTGCCTTTATGGTTCATATGTGTGTGAATGTCAATGGCATGGACGAAATAGCCAAGCTCATTACAGGCATAATATTGCCCTCTAGTGAGTAATTCAGAAAGGAACGTGAGCTTCGTGTCGAAGTCAGCTGCATCACCACTGGCAGGAGCAGGAAGCAACAAACCCAATATTTTATAGGGTGGTTGCTTTGATTGCATTTCATCTCTTTAGATGGAAGACAGGTACAACACCACAGTATTTTTCCCCCTACTCGGTAACTTCTGGGAAGGGAGAATTAATTTCTTTGTAAAAGAAAAATCTGAATTTTAAATCACATTAATTTTTTTTTTAGAAAAACATAGTTTGCTTTTACCAGAGTTCAGGAAACTGGATTATAGAGCTCTTTCAATACTATGCATGTGACACATACCATCAGCTCCCCGTAAGATGAAAGCAGTCCTGCTCCGTAAGCTTTGATCAATCCATTTTGCTGGCAGAGGCCAAACTCCACAGTGAACCAATAAAGCTGGGAATAAGAACACCTTGTGAAAAACAGTCTGAAAAGGCAGGGATTTTTAAGCTTCTCATCTTTCCTTTAATTTTCTTTTATCCTCATTCCTTAATATCTTTGTATCTTCAAATTTTATAGTTGCATATCTTAAGAAAATTATTTTTTCCCCTCAACATATAGCACACACTAAACATAACATGTATATTTTTCAAAACTTGTTGTCCCACGTCAAAAAAAACCAGTTAAAAATTTTGAATGATAATACATGGGTAGATAAAGTCATATCCTTTTCTTTCTTTGGAAGATGCTACAAATTACCCTGCAACCTCTTAGCCTTGAGCCTCATCGTAGCCAGTGGAAGGTGACAGATTTCCACCCCCAGTTCCCAGAAGGACTGGTAGATCCTGAGAGAGAGTTCAAGACCTTTGGAATGGTACTTGAAAGGAGAGTTTCCCTCCTTCTTTGTCCATGTGATCTCATTCAGAAGAATTGAAGAATGCCTTTTTCCGTATTGTGCCAATTGTGTCTTAGTCATGCTCCAGCAGAAAATAAAGATACATTTCTCTGGGCTTTTCTTGTCATGAAGCATACTTAGGACCATTCTTCCTTTACCTGCTGGACAGTAGCGGGATGAAAGCAACTCTTGGCTCTGCCAAACTTTCAGTCCTTCCCTTATTAAAAAATCTAATGAAATGGACAGTGGAGAACCAGTTCTGGACCCAGCCTGATGCCCTGAGAAGCTGGATGGGCATTGTGCAAAGGGACAACATGGTAAATGAGGGATTTCAAGAATATGGCTTTGTGTCACAACTCTTCAAGGTTCCTGTAGAGACACAGAGCGCTTTGCTGCCTCAGACACAGCGACAGACCTTGGCTTCATAAGTGTGGCGTTTTCAGGACCCTGCTTAAAGAACCTCAGACAATTGTAGAACAATGTGAAGCTCTGTGTTATTCTGTCTGTTCTGCCTCTTTCATACATTCTCTTTCTTTCTCCCACCCTCTCTCATACAGCTTTTCATTTTGATGACTTGGATTTAGCCTTCAAGATTATCCCTGAAGAAACAACATGCCAGGATCTTTCTTTTTGCAGGATCCTGAGTTGCTTTCTCTACAGTTCAGCAAATAATTATGCGTTTATATTCTGTTAACAATCTTGATTCTTATTATTTCACAGTGAAAAGCCTTTTGAGTATCTCCTCATTGTGCAGGAGGCTTTTTTTTGACTGCAGAATGAGACATGGGAGGAGGAGGAATTCTTTTTAGTGCTTCTTAAGATATCCTGTATTTGGCTTTTGGTTAGTGGGGTTCTTTCAAGCTCTCACTGTTTTAATAGAGTACAAAAAATGTATTAGTGGCACTCTGGATGACAAACTCTGGCAGTTTCCCATCTCTGGTGCATGGATCCACCTGCTTAGAGAAGTCACGGGGCTGAATGAAATAATGGCATTTCAAAATTCGTCTTACGAATATTATAGATCATAGCAACAAACAATTTTGGGATTCTTTAAAGAAACTTCTAGGCTAGTTACTAACATTCTCTTTATAAAGAAGAGGGAATGACAGGAACTTCTAGAAATAATCACAGAATTCATGTTAGACTTTCACGTCAGGGTAATGAATACACTTCAGGTTCCTCTCTACCTTCACTTTCTAGAAAAGGAACTCAAACAGTAAGCCTTGATCAGGTACATAAATTTTAAACATTTGAATATTGAGATGTTAATCCAGAATAGGTTTACTGTTCAGGCTACTTGAATGGCACTTACAAAATTGTGTTCTCACAGACCCTGAACTGCAGGTAGCCCTTTCAAAAAGGTGCCTTTATTCTACATTCCCAAACCCTGGGTGATACTATGAAAGTTTCAGACATGAGACCCATTATTCTTCTAATCTTAACCCTATCTCTTGTCTAGTCCTACTCAGTTCAGGATCAGGAAGAGGTGCTTGTAGAGGAATGCTTTATAAACCACAGGCCTTAACCCAATCTCACCGAGACCTAGGGAATGATGCAAAATGGCTCTCTGGGACTTATAATATTTTCACCCTAGCAAAGGCATGGATCTTAATCTCACTCTAGCCTCTCCAGACCCAGACAGTGGAAGAGGAAATGTGGGCTGCCATTGTCATAGTCTCCTCACATCACCAGCCCAGGATCTGGATGATGTTACAAAGAATTCAGCTCTGGTACCTTTTGCTCTCCAAACTTCAAAAATAATGGTAGTGTTACTTAGTCCTAACCCAAGGATGGACATGTGCAGATGGATTTTAGGTGAGCCACAATCTCCTGCCTGAGTGGGACTGTTGGCTGGGTAAGGAATTTTGGGATGGACATTCTCTTCTCATTCACTACCTGTACTAAATGAGTCTCACACAGCTGGGTAAGGGTAAGGCTCCTCTCCTCCTCTGAAAAAATCATCAAGACTGGTGAATGGCTGCAATTATCAGAAAAAAATCACCTGGCCTCCAGATGACTTTTAGATCAAGTTTAGATGGCAGTAAGGGGCTGTACAAATGGTTTTGACAGTTGTAGACAGCCCAGTGACTCAGAACTGAATGGCAGTACCGGCTCTCAAATTGCTTTTAAGCACTCACCTCTTTGGTGAGGTTAATGAACATGGGGTGAAACAAATTCTGATGGTTTTCTGCACCTTGTGTTGGAGAAAATATAGGTATCACACCGGGTATCTAGTCTTTTAGATGAATCTGGAAAGTGAGTTGGGACTATCCTATGGCTGCAATTGTAAAAACTTGTAAAAAGAAATTTTATTTCTTATAAAATCAAGAAGAGTAAGCATTTCCTCATGCGGAATCACATGATTCTGGGCTCTCCCAGAGGGACTCCAGTCCCCGATCCAGCACTTTACTAACCTGTGGAGGAGAAGAGACAATCCTGCCGATGCTCCCATTTCTGTGGATAATCTGAGACACAAAAAGAGCCTTCCCTGCACAGTAAGGGATATGCAGTGAATCATTTGGGGTTCGCCTCCAATATTAAACTGCCATCTGTACTTACTGTGGCCAGTTTCTCAATCTCCTCTTCAGATGATCCAAGAGAAGCCAGTCCAATATCCTAAAGCAAGTAAGCAAGCAGACAGTGTTACACTAGTGTGATTATTCAGCCCAAGGGAGAGAAAGAGGGGAAGGGGGAGGGCCACATCATTTCTAGCATGAATAGCATGAACTATTCATTGTTTTTGTCACCCAAAATGACCTTTCATGGCTTCCAGGATGCCTACCTCTCCCTGGCCCCCAGCTACATACCACTGGGAGCCACATTAGATGAGTGTTTAATCCTCAGTGTTCTCTGTGTAAAATTAACCATCTCTTGTCTTAGTGCTGGACTATCTACCCTAGGCAGAAATCTGCAGGGAGGCATGAGAAGGAAAGACAGCAAGGTGGGTTTTATCTTTGCCATTACCTTTCTGTCCCTCACTCTTTCTGACAGCCCTTACGAGTGGGTCAGATCTGTGCAGGGATGATTCTGTTTACTTTCATCTGTGCTCCCTGCTAAATGTTATTCTCACAATAGGAATCTGTAGATGTCTCTTTTTTGCTATCCCAGGAGCCATATCATGCAACAAACAAACAAAATTAGGGCATTTTCGCCATTCATCATCTCAGATTGAATGGAGCAAAAAAGAATTTTCATGGGGTGAATTTCAACTGTGAAAACACTTTGTGAGGAAAAAAAAGTGAAATGTGAAAATTCACTGAATGTGATGCCATGTTGTACAGTCTTTGTTATTGATAGGAAAAGAAGAAAATTGAAAGCTCTGAAATTGCTATAATCGCTTATTTACAATGGGTCTTAAGTTCCAGTATTGAACTGACCTGAAGAGGTTTCTTCCAGAATAAATTATAGATGACTAGGATACTTAAAGTACTACTCTTCTGATTCTGATAATAACCAATATTTATGATCAAAGTGATAACTGGCATGTATTCAAGTTGATACAACTGGAAAGCACATCATATGAGGTGAACTGATTTTCTTTTAAAGATATTTCTTCAGGGATCTATGTCATGTTGGGACCTACATCATGTTACCCCTCTGGTCTTATCACCAGTTTCCACACTGGCCACTGATTGATAAGCCTGGACAATGAGATAACTTCTTCCCTCTGCTATGGTTTTGAGGAACAGTCATAGTTCTGAAGTCTTTAATTATGAGAGGTCATCGAGTTCACTTGGGTCTGACACTGACTGCTCGTACTAAAGAGCCCCTTATTGTACAAAGAAGCTCTGTTTGCTTTTTGGAGCCTCCTCGCCAGTGTGAGCAATGCTGTGAGAATCTGGTGAGTTGTAAAGGGAAAAACAACTCTGATGAATGACATGGTGATGGACACAATTAAAGTCTCATGTGAGACAAGAATGTACATCCAGAGACAGAACCAGCTCGGAGGCTGGGCAGCTGTTGCTGTGTAGGTTCATGTGGTGGAGGACAGGAAGCCAGGGGAGCAGCTCAGTCAGTAAAGTTCAGACTCCAGCCCCACAGAGACATCCTTCTCCAGGCTGACACAGCCCTCCCACAGAGAAGTCCCACGAGCACTGCCTGCCCTTCCTTTCACACCGTGTCTGTAGGGAGCAGTGCTACCACTCCCTTGGAGTAAATGTCTCCCAGGGCACTCCTAGCCCACCATGCCTGGAGGTCATGACTCAGGCAGAATCCTGTCTCAAAATTGCATTTTGTGGTGAGCTGCGTGTATTTAAGGCACTTCTGGCCTGCTGTCCAGAGCAGTCGGTTAAAGAGCCAGCAGAAAATGTTCTTACCTGGGAGAACTGGGCAAACTCCCTGTCAGCCAGCATGGGAACATGACCCAACAACTCATGGCAGCAGTCTCTGGAAAATAAGCGACCTTCTTGTTTATTAAAGGCTTCCTTTTTCTGCCCTTCATGAACTCCCCGGGAAGGACTTTAGCCAATAGACCCCAAAGGGACCTGGTGTGAGTGGCTGCCTCTGTACCTGGCCTGGTTCTGCAAGGATTAGAGCATTCCCTCCTGCCACAGGCAGCCAGCTGCCCCCTGCCACCTTGTCTGTTGTCTCCTTGGGATGGCATGGGCGCTAACCTTCTATGTCACAACATCTTTGAAAGGTCCCTGCTTTGTCCCAGCATACAACAAAAGCATCTGTGTGAACTTGTAATTTTTCATGAAATGTAATTGCTGTTGTCTGGCCAGCACTTACTGGGAGAGTTTCACAGCAGGAGATCAAACCCCAGCAGATGGTAACTGAAGGCAGGATGAAAAGATTAAACCAGATATTCTTCAGTCTTTTTCTTCCCCAGACAACTTTGCAAGAGAGACAGAGAACCACGCCCTCTCATGCATGACTTCCCCTTCTAACTCTCCGGCTACCAGTTTCTCAAATTGTTTCATTCTGTGGGCTACTGGATAGAACTCCAGAGCCAGACCCAAGAGAATGATCCCAAACACATTCAGAAGGATGGAATTATGCCAGGCCATCAAACTCACGGTTCTGGGGAGTGCATGGGAGAAGAGAAATGCCTTATATACTGTGTGCACTGGAAGACACGAAATGCCAGGCTGGCAAGGAAGTCACGAGCAGACAGCAGTCCTGCAGCTGGTCTCAGCTGGAAACCTGTTCTCTCTGCAAAGGGAAGGGACACCAAATTTACCTGTTTCTAGGGTTAACTACACAGCACATTTACTTTAGCCATAGTTTCAGGGTTCCTTCCTGCTCTGTTGGAATAGTTCCCCCCACCAAGCATAGCAGGTACACCCTGGCTTATCATTATTGATGTGCCCCTGTGCTGTTACGGGGCCAGTTCCTGCAGCATGGACTCACCTCTCCATCCGCCCTGTATGTATTCACACAGCAATGGTACAAGGCGTGGGAGTACTGCCCACCTCAGTTCACGTTTTTTGCACATTTACACACATTTACCTATGTTTCACACAACAGTGGTGTTACCCATGGTCCTTATCATCAAGCAGGGAACAGAACCTGCATCTGGTTTTTTTTTCTTTTTTCTTTTTTTTTCTTTTTTCTTTTTTTGTCATTATGTTTGTCTAGAAGTCCCTACACAGCCTCCCAGTTATGTGATCATAGACATTTTGCTTTGCACATGTCCACAGAACAGGACAGAGGAATGCAACACTTCTGCATTGTGATTTCAGCTTGTACACCCAGTGTTACCCCAGAGCACCCTGCATTACCATGAAAGGACTGTGAGAGACAACTAAAAAAACAACCAGTCTGGTGGTCAATAGAACACACAATCTACATCTCCATGGGAAACACGTTGGTGGTCTGCAGAGCTAAGAAAATTGAAAATCACTGCTTTCAAAGTGAGCCAACGATAATCTTTTTGAAGTCCTATATCCAAAATCTGTGTTGCATTCTCAGCTCCCATAAATGACATCTCGTCTTCTTTAAAGCATAAAACTACATTTAAAAAAAATTAGAAATGGCTTTATTCTCGATTCTGTATCTGTATTCTATTGTGTCATGAAGCCTGTAACCTTTTTGTTTGGTTTTTTTTTTACGTAAACAAACAAAAAAAATCCCACCCAGAAACCAAGCCATTTTCAAGATTTGTTTTGGTTTGTTCTTTCATGTTTCTTCCAGAATTTCTTGTCTTACTCTGTCAGGCTATTAGTATTTTTCCCATTTAAAAAACAAAAACAAAAAAAACACACAGAGAGAAAGAAAAAAAGGAAAAAAATTCAAAGAAGTGACAAAAGGATGAAGAAATATAGGAATGACAGGACAGCAAGGAGTGCTTCTTCCTGACATTGTGATGGACTAGGTGGTGGGCATTTTATTGCAGAGTTATCTTCTATTGCTCCACTGAATTCAAAGGTAATCAGTACAGAACTGGCTCAAAAGTGACCAATATAAAAAAAGCCCTATGGAGATTATGTATTTATCTTTGTCTATATGCCGGTCCAATCCAGATGAATGTGAAAATTTCAGAATCTGGTAATCTTTGGGCTGAATTCTGAGTGAAGTGAAAATTGCACTGGCTGAAAAATTTATTGTATGAAAACCGAGACCTTAGTAACTCAGTTTTGGACGGACTGTGAAAGAGTCTAGGGAAATTTATATAGGTTTAGCATCCATATTGGAGGAGAAGGAGGGAAAATGAAAATTACAGCTTGTGTTCCCTGAGATGTCCTTTCAGCTATAGGCCAGTGAATCAGGCAGCCTGCTGATGGAACAGACTTGGCCAGTTGCCTTGAAAAGCCCTAGGAAAAAGTTATCTGCTGAAGGTAATATCTGCAAAAATCTGAACTTCTAGTTCCTGACTGCACAATAAAACCAGCAATCAGTAGAGAATTGGGGGTGTGGCTGGTTGGACCTGCTGCCCAAAGATCTGGGAAATCAAAATGCGTTGAAGAGAAGGTCTTGAGCAGTTGACCTAAAGTGATCTGCAAGGCTTAATTCTTGGCCTAAAAACTGGTGTATACAGACGGCCTGTGCATTGTAGTGTGAGCTTGCTTGAGTTCACTGGCTGTAATTTCTTCCAGCTGTGGAGCACAATGACTGCCTAAATCCAAACATCTTTCCTAGAAAGGAAGACGTGCCTAGGTTCGTCTGGTTAACCCTTTAGAAAAACACTTGCCGTGTGTAAACAATCACACTGTTAACCACTTGATTCTCTTTAAGAAATTATGAAATATTTGTGAAGCACAGCTCATTTCTCTTCAAACCAGCCTCACTAATAGGTAATAACAGACAGATCTCATACTGCATCAAAAGGAATTGCTTTCTTATGTTCTCAGATATTGCTACGTTAAAGAGAAGATGGAAGCTTTTCTGGCTGTGTGGGCTGGTTTTAATATGATCACTTTCTTTCCAGGTTATCCCTCTCTCTCTCTCTGCCTCCTACAGTTTACTATTTTCAAAGCTGTACAAGGAAAGGTTCAGAATGGACATTCAGAAGCATTTCTTTACTGAGAGGGAGGTCAAACACCGGAATAGGCTCCCCAGAGAAGTGGTCAAGGCCCCAAGCCTGACAGCATTTAAGAGGAGTTTGGACAATGCCCTTAACAACATGCTTTAACTTTTGATCAGATTTTAGACCTTGCAGATGCTTCTGACTCAGACCAAGTTTTGGCCTTGCAATGATGTCAATCGTCGTGCTATTCTAGAAAGTATTCTGCATAGTGAAATGACATCGTTAGAGGAAAGCAAGGTAGGATATCCATTCAAAGTCTCATATAATGGGACGAAAATAGTTTCCTCTCTTTTGTCTCTCAATTGTCTATCTTTAACACAGCTCTTCTGAAAAGATTTTGTTTCATTCATACATAACCTGTAGTCTAAAGCAATCCAGTTTTAATCTACACTTTAATGAGGGTAGGACCAGTGGTCCCAAGAACCATTCTTTCCATTTTCCTTAGCCATCCCTTCCAGAATGGAATAAAATGCCTCTGAAATGCTTGATTCTCATTCCCAGTTAGTTCACAGAATTAGCTTACAGTAGACACCTCGTGTTTGTAGTAAATGAGTTGAAACTCACTGAGAACATCTTTCCAAATATTGTTGGCAGATTTTTCAGAATTGCTGTTTGGTTTTTTGAGGTTTTTTGTTTATGACACAGAGAAAATTTAGAACCAGAGCCTGTGAAAGAAGTGAGCAGACTCCAGGCAATCAAATCCTGTCAACCAACATGAGCAATACAAATAGGATTATGACAGGATAGTCTTACATTATCCTAAATTCTCCCACTTTGAAATCACCTGATACACTTAAAGGATATTAATATCTGTGGTAATTAAGTCAGAATCACAATTCCTGGAGCTCCCTGCTGTCAGCTACTGTGCAAATTAAATGAGATCAACTACTTCAAGAGAAAAAATGTTTATCAGCCCTGTTATTATAAGAGGGAAGTGAGATGAGTAGCTGAATAGAAGGGAGAATACATGAAAAAATACCTATGCCTACACAGAAAAATTCCTACAGCTGGGTGCAGTGGCGTTCGTGGAAGACACTTTTCACATGGCAACCCTCCCTTCTCTTACACTAAACATGCAACAAAAACCTTGTCATCAAGCTTAATCTTCATGAGAAATTCCAATATCTTAGAAAACTCTTCAGCAACAGAAAGCTTATTCAAGATAACTTATACAGAGCAGGTCACTTGATTTCCTGAGCATTGTGTTTAAATATAATTTATTTAAAGTTAAGCCATATTTTTTATTGTTTATTTCATCATGGTGATAAGCTGTCTTCTCTCTGGCACATCCCCTTTTCACCGAGGAGGAGGAAGGAGGCTTTAAAGATCACCTTTCTTTAGTAACTCTTGATAATCAGGTGGTTTACACAAAGCACCTGGCCTTGGGTGGTTGACACAAAGCACCATGCAGCCTGTGGCCTCATAAAAATGATGCAGGCTCCCTTGCTCTCCTGCTCCTTGCTAGTCAGCCCCCAGCTAACAGGTCAGCCTAGTGAGCTTGGGTGTCCTTTTTCTAAGGTCACATCTTCATGCCTTTAGGGACTTGCACCACAGCCTTTGTACTCTCCTGTCAGCCACGTGGTAGGCACCAAAATATTTAGTGTGGCAAGTGGTGTTATGGAGACAGAAAGAAGCAGAGTTGTTTCAAGGCAGCTGCTAATTGACTAGCAGGATCTCCTGGAAATCACTTTCCCCAGCACACATCCCCATCCTGCCTCGTGGACCAGGAACAAAGTGTACTTGAGAGGTATGTACCTGTACTTGTGTTTGAGTCTTACTGTCAGCATGGCTGTAGAAGCATAAAACAGAGCCAAAACCACAAAAAGGCTGTGTGGAAGTCATGCTGAGCAGTGTCTGCTGTGCCTGTAGTGCTGCTAGTCCTGGGATTAGCTGGTTGGAGCCACACAACTGCTGCCACTCACAGAACAGGCACAAGCTTACAGCTCAGTCCCTCGATGTGCCTGGTGTGAATGTCCTGTGCTACAGCTCCCTGTGCACGAGGGAACACTACAGCTCATCAGCTCTGCTCACCAGCTTGTTACCTAGGAAATGGTTTGTGGTGCACAAATTCATGCAGGAAACCCTAGAATAAGTTAGGTTTATAATGACTGACCTTTTAAAAATCTGGAGACATCCTGAAGCTGGGGTATGTTATCCTCTCGGTAGCCACAGTGCTTCTCCAGCTGCTGGAAAGCATCCAGGTACTGTGTACAGGCGTGAGTAGGGTAAAGGCTCCTCAGCTTCCTGTAGACTTCTCTCCTGAAAGTCAAAAACTGTATAGCATGAGACCCCTTAGTAAAGCAGTACTTATCTGCCCCATCTACAGATCCACAGAGAGTTGTAAACCCCCAGCACATATTGTGGTCTAAAAATCTGAGCTCGGGACACCTGGTGCTTGAAAGCTGGTGCTGGTTGGATGTAGCAACTCATAAGGGCTTTTTGTTTCACTTTTCCTTCAGAAGGTGTCCTTTTAACGTAACAGAACTCGAATTCTGATGCAGAAGTGTTTCTTGATTAGGCACCTTCTTGCTTACAGTGTTGGAGGCATCAGGGAAATCCCAGGGAGAGAGCTGAATCTGGGATGCTCTGTTGTTCAGTTTAGGAATGGAATGAAATGAATCAGGTATTCCTCTCTTTCTATGCTGGGGTACAATTTGAAATGCTGGTCCCTCACTTTCCACACGGAAGCCTAGCCTAGATTTGCCTCTTAAAAACCTCTGAAAAAAGCACCTTTTCTGATACTGAAAAGTAATATCTGGACAGGTGAAGAGGTTTGTAGTTTTGCAGTTCAAAATGCGTGGCACGGGCTATGTACTTGAAAGATATGCCAGCTTCTTGAAGCATTTATCCCATTAGACAAAAAGAGACCAGCTGAAAATAATATATGTAACCTGATTTGGGCACAGGCTTTCAGCTTCTCACAAACTTGATGGTACTTGGATTTAGAGTTGTGGTTTGGAATATATTTAGCTGTTGCAAAATAAGCAAGTAGTAATAGGATGGCAAAGAACCTTATAGAAATGGTTATTTTTGTTCAGACGTGGCCCTAGGGTGTTAACAACTTTATAAACATTGTTTTATGAAAATTGAGATCATTCTTGGAAATGCTGGGTACGGGAAATGACCTTTCGTTGGTTTTGTAATTTTTTTTTTTTTTTACTATTATTATTATTATTCTCTTTTTTGTGATGCTATTGTTGCTATGGAGGTGATAGCCAGTCCCTGATAAAGGCTCTTTATTTGTATGAATGTCTTACACAGTGTGGGAGTAATGAAACAGAACGAAGGGGGAGGAAAACCTTAGGAGGAAAAAAAGTTAAAAGAACAGTGGGTAACAGTGGCTGCTGTCACTATTGCAAAAGCCACAGGAGACTGGGCCATTTCCATGGAAGAATTAGGAAAAAATGAGGAGGACTAGAGTTCAAGTGTTGCCCTGGCTTATTTCCTCATAGAATACTACTGACTTCAGTGGGGTTGCGTGGGATTTGAACCAGCACACACGGTTCATGCCCAGACTGGAGCCTAGAGAGAGCAGGCTTGTTTACACTTCTGCACATATGGTCTCTTTTATCAAAGTGTCATTCTGCTGGGTGTCCAAACACTGGCTACCACAGACGTGCAGGCAGTCCCCGAGACCAGTGATGAGCTATCCAAAGCTAAGTGAACCTCTAAGACAATCATCTAAGCACTCTCCGAAGTCAAGAGAGCAGCAGGTACGAAAGAACTGCTGGAAGCACAGTCTTTGGACTGGAATGGAGCCTCCTAATGAAAGATGGAGCCAGATGCTTGAAAGACTTTAAAGGCAATAACCTTATTTTACGTAAATTTCCTTATTGTTCAGAAAAAAATAAAAGTGGCACTGTTCAACTTCATTATGAAGATGTGACAGGTGCATCCCCATAATTTTGTCCTGGATTCTCCTTTTCTTACGCAGCTTTTACCCATATGACATCTCTGACTACTTACTTCCAGGGCCTTCCAAGAAGTTGTTTTGAAAACAAAAGCTCAGATCATCTGTACCCTCTGTTTTCTGAAAGTCATATTTCTTCGCTGGCTTGGTTTTCATTTTTATAACCATGTTGCTACAAACTGAAGGCATCCAGCAACTCTTCAGAGTGACACCAAGGGAATTCAGTCTGTGCTACAAACTTCCCTTGCAATTGCACAGCACTCAATTAAGTTGTGCTGTAATGCAGCTGACCTCGGGGCACAGCCTCAGGGGGCTGTGATAACAATTGGGAAGGCTAATTTTGGAAACAGCTTTACATAACAAGACAACCTGGGTTGCTGGAGTTGGCTGTTTAGGGGAAAGGGCAGATACTCCTTTAAAAGTCTATTCTGTTGCCACAATGGGTCTAATTCTAGGTGGAGAAGAGCTGGAATGACGAAGGTTGGCAACAAAAGAGAAAAACAGGAAAGAACACAAAATTAAATTTTCTTAAACATGACGTTCCCACACGCCATCCCATGCCAAGATTGTTGGCTGGTGGTAGTAGTCATGAGCATGACACTGACCATCAATCTCTGACTATTGAAAGATGCTATAAAAACCTATTTGAGCTTAATAAAAATGTCTCCTCCTGGATGAGTTGGATGCAAGGTTCTTATGTGGTCATGGCTTTCTGTGGCACAGTAGATTTTATTTAAAGTTAAGTAAGTATTGAAAGAGATGGGATGGCAATGTGGTTGAGGTTCTGGCATGAGACAGCTAGTCTACGGATTTAAATCCTGGCATTGGAATAAACTTTGCGTGTGATTTAGGGCAAATTACTTAAGTTCCAGAGTTTTCAGTTGCACAGTCAGAAAATGTGGTCTTCATTCTTCCTTTCTCCCACCTAAGGCCTTCTTTCCATTTAAATTGTAAACTTTTCTGAACAAAGACTCTCTCTCTTATGTGCACATGCGGCACCTTGCCCAATCCCAGGACTCTGTTCTTACTTGAGACATTTATAAATGCTTTGTAGTATCACACAAATGTAGAATTATTGCTGCTTACTGATATATTTTAAAGTTAGTGGGAGAAAGTGGAAACAGAGGGATTTCAAATCTGCTCTATTTCAAATTTGCCACATACTTCACATAATGTTTAAAAATATACTTTGAATTTTAATTTTGTTTAATTCATTGGTTGATTTTTAGGGTTTGGGGGGTTTTTTGAGCGGCAAACCTTTAGGAGAAACAAAGTCCCAGTGAAGAAATGCTCCACCCTTGTAAAAGTAACTTACCATCATTTCATGTGATATGTAAGGCCCTTTAATAGTTTAAATAATGTACCCTGGATGGGTATTTCAAAATTTCCTCTACTTTCAGTTTGAGAAAATGATACATATTCATGTTAAAAGCAGTGAATACTTGAAAGAGAACAAGCTATTCTGTGAACATTGCATTAGCCATGTCCTCTGAGTGAATTTCCATCCCGTGAGTGGGCATTTTCTCCTGATAACAGGTTTGAGAAGGTGATATTTCTGCCAGCACCATGGATATGGTAAATTAGAGTTAGAAGTTATTCTATAGGCTCCAGGTGTTTTCTGGCTTCTGATATCTTGATGATATCAGCAGGCAGGGAGACAGGAAAATGCCTTTTGCTCTAGGAAGTGAATAGTTAAGACCAGCCCTGAGAACGGCTTTCTGCAAAACAAATGACCAAAAGATGACATTTAACCAAAAAGTAAGATGTGGGGTGGATGAATACAGTTTTTAAAAGGTTACAGCTGTCTCACATTGCCAGTCTTTCCTGAGACCACAGTGGAATGGCCCAGGAGTTGGATTATAAGTACCAAACTCACCAAGTTGCTGTTTCCTGTGCTGTGTACTCGATGTGAGGTAAAGGGTCTCCTCTGTAATGAAGAGAAGAAATATGACATGTGTCTCAAGAAAGTTTCAAGTTCAGTTTCCAAGTACTGTATTTTTTTTTTGCCTGCCCTGTGAATAGTTGCTGTCATGAAAACAGAAACAGTTAAATAGTAAATAATGAACCATCTATTTGTCTTGGTCAGCTCTAATGTGGGAGTTCTCTCCTTTGTTACAATGTGGGGAGGAAACAGAGGGATATGTAAAAAAGGGAGCTGTGTTCAGAAGGTTTACAGATGGAATAAGAGATCTTCGGGCTTGCTATCACCTCTGCTGAAGGCAATCTAGCAAGCAAAACACAGTGTGTGCCTGGAGGGTCCTTCCCCTGGAGGATGTGATCAGCACAGTACCACCACAGAGAACTTTCATCAACCCATGAGCAGAGAGCTGCCCAGGCTTTTGCTACATGGTTAGCACTGACTTCTCTGATGCTCTTTTCTCCTCTTCCTCACCGTTGCTTCTTCTGTAGCTCTGAGTCAGTTCAGTTCTGCTTTTGGGCTGTTCTGTGCTGTGCTGACTCTGATATTTGATGGCAGAGGGAAAACTGTACTCAGAAGTCTCCCAAGACTTTGGAGACTCCACCAGTTCTCAGATACCATGAGGCTGATAGTCCACGATCAGTTGTACCTATCCCTTTGATTTACCCTATGAGAAAGCGGTGTAATTCTGCTGAAGACTTACACCTAAAGGTGGAAACATTTTTATTCTCTTACACAAGAACTGAGAGCTTTTTATGTTTTTAGGTAGTTAATGTGAGTAGACAGAGACATTTAAAAAAGCAAATAACAAAAATAATAAATTGCTTTCCACTGTCAAATACATATGTTCGTAAATAGCGTTCCTCAAATTTCCTTGAAAAAGATTAGCCTCAGCTCAGGACCGAGTCCTAAAAGGAACTTGAAAATTGAAATAAAGAAGCATATTGAAATCAATTCTGCTGAAACAAAATCCAGCACTGCACTGGGATATGTGAATGCAATCTTAAGATTTTTGTCTTAAAATGTATTTGCTGTGTTGTCACAAAAGTCAATTTTGTGTGGAGTGAAAGCTTTTGTGCCTGAATTTTGTTCTCTCAAAAGTGGCCCCACTGATAAATTGACAAAATATTACACCTCTGACAGTTCTTGCACATGAAATCTGAAAGTACACGAGGACCACTGAACTCTGCCTTCAGCAGCCTTGTACTTACGCTCTGTAATTAAAGGCCAGGTCAGCAAAGAACGCCCTCCGTTTGTTATACTCCAGGTCAGTGTATCCCTGGGTTAGAAAATAATTTGGGGAAAAAAAAGTCTTACATTATGAGAGATCTGTGAGCATAAATAGGAATCATCAGAACCACCACTGGATCTGTAGGAAGTACAGGCTCCCCGCCCAATCTCCCCTGCCCATTTATTTATTACTACACTGTGAAAAATACAGACTCGGTAGTATCTGTTTAAAGGGAAAGTTCACCTACTGAATACCAGAGTTTTCTTTCTGCTCCTTCCGTGTTTACTAGAATTTAAAATTCAAGCAGGCTTTGCCAGCTATTGAATATGCATACAGGCATGGAATCACATTCCTTTTAATTTTACATCATTCATAATAGGAATTAAAACTGAAATCTGGAACTGTGTGCTGATATAACTCATAAAACAGCATTGATCAGCATCACTGTACAAATATTTATTATTCTAAAATATTCAGAACTTACTGGAACTACTTGGTATACCACAAGCCAAATTTGTCCCTTAGGTTTATTCACATAATTTTTAGTGTAGCAATAATACCAGTAACCCTGCAGTTAATGAGTGTTGTGTGCGTGAATGTGAGGCAAGGGCTGGATCCTGGGAGCATGTTTATTTTGTCATGTGTTGTGGATAATATGCTCATTCAGATGCCACCTTCGCTTGTCAGTGGCTGTAACAAGTCTATTTACATGAAAAAACATGAAAAACTGTCGGGCCACACTCACATAGATGCTGTGACATCTCAGCTTTGTCCCTGCTGGTCCAAGGGCTCTGTGCTCACCCTCTGAGCAGCAGGAGCCTCCCTGGGGGACCTGCGGCCAGTGACAGGGTGGCCCAGACATTGGTGTCACAGTCACATCAGTTTGATTTTCTTTGGCCAGTAAAGAGACAGTAAGGAACAAACTGAAGGTGTGGAGATAAACAACCCAAACTGTCTATTTGGTAGGAAATGTATAAGCAAAATCTTTCCTGAGCTTCCTGTACATCAGCTTATTTTGTGCTTTCCCCCAGCCTCTCCATTTTTTGAGCCCTGCTCAGAAGCATGATAAACAAGCCCATGCTGTGCTCTCTCCTGCCACAGACAAGTGATGTTCAGTGCCCGAGGTAACTCGTTTTCAACTTGTTAGGTATTTCTAAATTGCACTACATTCTGCAATTTAGGTTTACCCCCACTCAATATTTTGGTAACTCTGCACCACTGCTGCTTTCTCTCAACCTCTTCAGTGCTCACACCTTCTATGTGGCAAAAGATGAGTGGAACTTAGTCCAGTTCAAAGAATTCCCAATGTGTGTTCATTTACCTAATGAGAAACAGCCTAAGAGCTCAGGAAAATTAAAAATACTTGGACTGTTTGTATCAGAAAGAAATGAGGAAGAATGAAAGATGTCCTGGTTAAGGAGGATATGAAGCTCTCCTAGAGCATTGTAGTTGAATAAGTGATTCTCAAAAATAGAAGATAGACTTGTAGACTTGGAAAGGTCTATTTCATGTTACACAGGACTGTACATAGCTCACAACAAAACATGGTGTAGGTTAATGAAAGGGAACTAAATAGAATTTAGACATGTAGAGAAGGGAATGACAAGAACTTTCTTGTAGATTCTGTTGACACACACTCACATCTTCACTGCATTTCTCAGTGCAAAGTATGTCCTTTTTCTTTCCTTTCCATGCACCCCTTCTATGTGATGCTTGACAGGACACAATGCTTCTGTGACCTGCCTTGTCAATTGTCAAACGGCCCCTTGGAGTCCCTTTTGTGTCTGTGCCTAACTCACACCTCGTCTGTACTAAAGCTGGGAAACTTTGATGAGAAATGAGTGTTTGCTTGTTTGTTTGTTTGTTTGTTCCCAGAACTTTGCCTTACTAGAGCAGGACTCTACAGTGGATTTTCCCCCTTCCCTCTCTTAGAGTTTGTGCCTAGGGCATGCCTAAGAGGACACACGTAAAGCTGTTACAGTAAAACCCTCTTTGTGGTCCACTCCTGCAGGGACTCATGCAGTCCCTAATTCCACTGAAGAAGAGCTTTTATCTGCCCCTTTGTTTTTGCTCTTCTTTCTTGAGTATTTCTTTACTCCTGAAGTTTCCCCTACAACAATCTCCCTACACAGAGTTTCTCTTTTAAAGATGAAATAACAGTAACATTAAACTTACAGGGTGACCATGGTCCAAACTAGGATCATATTTAGTGATCAGATGGTGACACTTGTCCAGATCTTGGATTTTTCTGGGGAACCAGGGCACTGGAGAGAAAGCAGAAAGAGTTAAATGAGAGAGAATCAAATAAATTTTAGAAGACAGAGAAAATAAAAGCTGTGCTGAAGATTACAAGCTTTCTATTCATCAATATCTAAGAATATTCATATCTACATGTTATCATAATTGTCATACATGTCAAGCTGACTTGTTTCCTGACCAAATTGGCAGATTGGATGAAAAATTATCTAAAATTAACTTGCTGTGATAATCTCTCAGTTTGAATTAGCAGAAACAATTTTTAAAGGCAAAAATATTTTTTAGATCAAATGTGCTGTTCTGTTTGACACAGGACAACAAATTTATTTCAACATTCTGGATTTAAGGGTATATTTTGATCTTGTCTAAAAAGCAGTCTTACATTTTCATACCTTTAAAAGTGAAACAATATTTTAATAGGAAAATATGAAATTTCTAAAATTTCTAGAAACCAAACAGGTGAAGAAGAATCTTCAAGTGTTTTCCTTCTGGCTCATTTCTTTTCCCCAGCAACATTATTCGTTAGCTAAATTTCCTAACAGCTTCCTTCTCATGAAGTGAGAAGATTTTCCAGTGACTAAAATTAAAATAAAGTGTGATCATTTTAATTTAAATGTCAGCATTTATGAGAAATTAATTTAAAAAGAAGTGCTGGAAAAACATGAAGTTGATATTGCTTTCGGAGGTCATACTGATGCTGTAATCAGACTTTCTGTGGTACAACTCAGAAAGATCACCTTAATCTCATATTGGACAAGACATCTCTGTACTGAATGGTAAATTTAACTTTTGCTGTATTATATTATATCCAAGCACATCAAGTTTAGAAAAGTATAAATCTAAAAATACCCACCGATATTAGGGAAATTCCAGTTCTTTCATGCATTGTGGCCAATTCTGTGATACGAAGGCAGAAATACCAGTCTGACCGATGTTTTATGTGCACCCAGAACTTTTTTCTGAGCCTTTGTCTCTGGCTGTACCAGTGGTTCTTGCATGCAAGGTACCTTTCCTGCTATCTATTACCACATCCCCTCAAAACCTGTACCTGATCACAGCTGCCCCAGTGTATGTCCCCAGCCACATCTTGCCTGTTCCCTGCAGAACTGAACATAAACACACCCCCTTTTAACAGTCCCTTGTTTTTACTGTAGTTCCACATCCTGGTGCATCTGAAACCTCTCAAATCCCAAGGAAATCCTAAAGAAGTGCTTCTCCAGCTCCAAAACCCTCTTTGGCTCTCCAGTTTCCCTGATAATAGTGATGCCCTCTTGATATCTCCACGGTTCCTGAGAACAGCTTGGCGTGGACTTGCGTCTCGTTGTTAGCCTGACAGTGAATTTCAAACACCACCCAAAGGTGCCCAAACAGGACTGCATTAATTAAAAGCGCTCTGGGAATGTCTGTCTGGCCTTGTCAAGGGAGGGAAACCCCATGGCAATTCTGTATTCAGAGAACTCAATCTGTGAGCTGGACCCTCAGCCTTCTCATCTGTCATCCTCAGGATTGTATTTAAGGTCTCTAACAGCTGTATTCACCCATTCCTGCCTGCAAACAGGAATAATACCTGTTTGCCTCTGTGTTTGTCTTGAGGCAATCAGTTCTCTGCACAGCTCTCAGCACACAATCTCCCTGTCATTGAGGAGTTTCTAGTTTCTCCTCAGCTTTTTGTTCTGCTGCTCTGTCTTACTCATCTCCCTCTTTGCCGGAGCACTTTTCTCACCTCAGTTCCACTGGCGATGATGAAGTGCCTCTCTTTCTGCACCAACAGCAGTGGAAAGCAGCCATGCAGAGACAAATAATGAACGCACACTCACTGGCTTTCCAGACAAATTAAATTACTATCGTGAAGCTGAAGCTAAAATTAAAAAAGTTACTCCGAAAGAACAGCACTAACAGATGCGTACATTTCTTACCTTTGTCTGCTCTGCTGGTTTTCACATCCTTTGCTACTCTCTTTAAGGAGGTGATAAGGATACCAACATCAGCACCGTGAACTTCACATTCAACAAAAACGTCAAGATCATCAGCAGAGTTCTTGGGCTTTTTGGTTCGACGGGTTTCAAAGTGATACATTTGAGTTTCAAATGTCTGCAAGAGCCAAGTGTTCACATGATGAAGCTTCTCCAAAGACTGATAATCCAGGTAAGTCTAGATACACTTCTACAATGTCTTTAAAGGGTGACTAAAAGAGATATTAACTAGAAGAGCGTGTTAAGCAATGAAGTCCGAAAATATCTGGTTTAGAAAGAGCTAAAATACAGGCAGAGCTAAAGATTAAACACTGTAGAACTGGGTAGAGAAAGAAGGAGATGAAAGATGAGATACTGTTGACTGTAGAATTTCATCTGTGCAGAAGCAGCAAATGAATGGCTGGGTAACTTAAAACCCTGCCAGAATGAAAGCAGATCTATTGATGTATAATAGCACCATAATCATTAAATAATTGCGAAAAATAAGTAACAAGTACAATACTTTTCTTTAGAGTTATTCATTTTCCCAGATGAGAGCAAGCACCTGGTAGGGGTACTTCAAGTGCCCAGACTACACAATGCCTGTGTGGTTCACAGGTCTTACAGTCTCCTGCCAAATATGTGGAGAAAATTCACTGGCTTCTAACATCCCCACAGTCTGAGTGCTTGAAATGCCGGCCACCACAACTGCTAGAAAGAAACAACAGATTGGTATCAGCTCTAAACAGCCCTTGCATAAAATGTTGATTCTTCTAAGAGACTGTGCCCAGATGCTTCCTCCCCACAGAGCACTCTCCTTCTTCACCATGAGACCAGACCACCTCTCTGAGCAGCTGGAGCAAAACCAGGACAGCGAGAAAGGGGGAAGGCAGCACGAGGTGTAAGTCAGGCAGGGAGCAGGAAGAGGGTGAAAGAGGGAGAAATGCAGACTGGGGGACATGAGGGCAGTAGGGACAGAAGAGAGGGCTCAGCAAAGGAAGGGAATATTGAGGTCTGTACCTCAAAGATTTCGGCTGCCTTAGAGAGCTCAGTCTTCCTCACATTGTAGAGGGTGAGGGTCAGGATGAGAGAACCTCTGTCATCCTCCCTGTTGGAATCCAGGCTGCCTTGGCTGTTCCGTGACTCTATGCCACGCATCTCCTTCTCTTTGTTGGCCTCTTCTTTTGGGCCTGAGATCCCCACCAAATCAGTCTTCATTGGGAGAGAGGGGAGTGGATTGCAACAGCCAGATGTTGAGTAGAAACTGCCTGAGGGTGAGACGGCCAGGGGAACTGGTGGGACTGGAGATGCAGCGTGTCTGTGTGGGCAGTGAGCTCAGCGCTGCCAGAAGCAGGGAGACAAGTCGCTTGCCGTGTGTCAGGCGTAGGGACATTTATGTTGGCCGTGCCAGACACATTAAGGGAAGCCGCCTGTACAGGATGTGAGCAAGAGCCAAAGATGGCCCTGCCCTCCTCCCCTTGGTGACTTCAAAGTGCTGTCCTTCTGCTCTGTTTGAAGGTGTCTGCAAGCTGTTTGGCCCTGGATGGGGGTTCCTTTGTGGCGAGGCAATCAATTAGCCTGAGCTCCATTTACATCTCCCAGTCTGGACTGACCTGCGCAGTGTCTGAGACTGTCCTGCCTCCCCACTCCCTCCTACCTCACTGGGGCCCTCTCGGTGTTATCTGTACGCCCAGTGAACCAACGGGGTCTTCTCCCAAATCATAGCCCAATCCAAGTGTTGTCTCTCCTGCACAGACACAACTCTGGGAGTGCCAGAGAGACCTCAGCCAGAGTCAGAATTCATTGCCTTCTTCTGAGCTTTTCCTGCCCACAGGACCTGAACTTGCTCTACCCTACCCCTCCAAGAGATGAGTGCTGCCTCCAGGCTATGTTCCTCCATTGTTTCTGTCATGATTTTTTATCTCCAGTGAAATAGGCCCTCAAAAAAACCAGGGCCACATCTTTCTCATGGGTGGCAGGACAAGCTCCAGGAGAATTCAGCTCTGCTCCTGACAGGGTGGGCACATCTTCCCTTCCCTTTCACTTGACATCCACAAACCTGGTTTTGGACATGAGCATGCGTATCTTCATACCCCAAGTTCCAGTGGGCCAGACCCCCTGTGAAGGTTGTCCCACAGGTCCAGAGATCAGACCACCCCTCTGGCCTCCCTTGGCAGATGGAGACATTTTTTTATGTGCCCCTTGGCTTATCCAGGCTCGGTCACACCCCCAAGTGCTATAGGGCTCTTGCCTCTTCCCTGGCCAGGGAAGATAAACAAAATTTTGTTCTCTAGGGATTATGACAACACCATGTTTTCCCTTGGGCCAAGGCAGAGCACTGGGAAGGTCTTGATTTCCTCATCTACTTCCCTGCTGACAGACAAACCCAAGGTGAGTTGCACAGCACCATGACCGGGAGGGAGGCCTCAGCACCCCGAGGAATGTTGGCTCCTCCAGACCTCAGGCACAGTGGGCTTTGCAGGGTGTGGTAAGTGCCAGCCTGGGAAGAGGCATCTCCCAGCCATGCCCAGCCCGGGCCCAGGGCCCATGGGACAGGCCACAGTCTGCCATGCAGAACCCATCTGTGTTGCACACTGCAGCGCCCTCCAGGCCTGGCTCGTGTCCCAGGGGACTCCAGGAGGGCAAGGGGGTGTCTGAGAGGTGGCTGGATGGCAGCTGCAACTGAATTAGGTGGGAGGAGAAGTGGGCTTTAAAAGGAGAAAAAGGCTCTTCCTACTCCCGCATTCCCCCAGCGGTGGTGGCAAGGCTGGGCACAGGAGAAGGCCATGTCTGATCACCACAAACAACCTGCCCTTTTTTAATGTGCTACCACTGCAGGTATCTCCACCCTATATGAGCAGAGTGCCACTCATTCGAGATGGATGCAGCATTAATATTTTTAGTTTATTTAGGTTAATTTAAATGGTTACATCTGAACATCAAAATGTCTTCTCTGACAGCCACCGGCATGGTTTGAAGTAGCACAGGGAGGTTTAAAAAGAACGCACTCCTGTGGACTGCTCCTGTGCTTAATTCCTTTTTCAACAATTTCTGCAATCTTTGGGGAATAAAATGTCCCTCCTCCAAGGCTGCTGTCAGATCTAGGCATCTTAAGACACCCAGAGGAGACCACCAGTGCTGACAAGCCCATCCTCCATCATAGTCATTGACCTGGGCCAAGGTCACTGTAAAGAAAAGGGCCTCATGAAAGGGCTTCTTCGACCACCCGAAACTGAGCTGGAGTTGGAGACACCAAGAAATGTGATTGTAGTGGGATAGAAGAGAGGAAGGTTACTCAAAAGATTAGCCTGGGATAGGTCAGTCAGAGGAGCACTCAAAGATTTGTGGAGGATGCAAAGGCAGAGCAAGCTGGGCTTTGTTGTGCATTTCTAGGTAATGACACACATTAGGAAGGGTTTTTTGTTTTTATCAGTCTCATAATCTTGGCTGGATGAATGACAGTCAACCAGTGCAAGGAAGCCTTTTTTTTTGTGTTGGGGAACACCTCAGATGGGCATTCCCTCCTACCCAGGTATTCAATTCTGGTTGACTTGTGTGGTTGCCATACAAGGAGGAATTACAGTGGTCAGAGAGTGCAAAATCCATTTTCCTACACAGCTGTAACTTTCTTTAAGCATGGAAATAAGGAGTCACCCGTTCAGGAGTACTATTTAAGATGTGATTTATTTGTAGTATTTGAAGTACTTATGTACAAGCTGATTTGTTATGCAAGAAAATCTACTTTCCACACATTTCCTCTGCTTTTAAATGCTGAACATTTAACTTTTTCTCATCTCCGTGTTGCTGAGCAGCCACGATATGCTGCTTTGGCTGGAGCTACTGCTCATTTAAAACTGCATTAAGGGACAGAGAATCAGACATGTGGCATCAATATTCTCTAACCATTCCACTTGCACACAAAAGAAAATCATGAATTCTGGGTTCTCACTATCACCATAGAACTACTGCTGCTGTCATTCATAACAACAACCGGAAGCAGAGGAGCTTGGAAAGCTGTCTGAGGATTAGTTTGAAAGACTTTACCCTTGGGATGAAATGGTCTCTTTGTAGCATACAGTTACCTCATGGGTCCTATTATGTTAAGAGAGAAAAAGATGGGCTGCTTTCACACTGAAAATGCATGTCAAGTGGGATTGAAAGATCTAGAGGGACATTGTGATGAGAAAAAAAGGAATAAAAAAGATACAGAGATAAAAAAGTTTACTTCAAAGCATCAAAATGATGCCATGTTGCGTAAGTGTATGTGTATTGAAAAGAGGTCCCTCTGGTATCCTTAGATTAATGTCATTACCCACCATATATGATGAAAACTGTACTTTGTATCTTCCTAAAAGATGATGCTTACATTAAAGCAGTATTGATTTTCAAACTATAATACAAAATTAGTACTACAGCAGGTACGAGACTCATGGACTTTCAAATCCCTCTCCATCTTTGAATCTCCTGGCAGAAATGTGATCCCTGAATCATGTTAGCATCATGATGTAAAATTGTTTCAAGATGGAAATACTGTTCAGCTTTGCTTTGCTCCATTCTGCTCCAATGTTCAAGTGCTGATCTCCCTCCTTCAGCCAGGAGGTGTTATACAATGTGGACGAGTCCAAGAGGGCATTTAGCTGATTTGAGTGAGATTTATTGGATAAACACAGAACCTCAACAGCAAAACTCTTCTCTCTCCATGCTCAGCCATTGAGTTAAGCTGGAATCACCTTTGGTTCCATTTTCTGACTCAACTGAGATATACTCCAGGAAAAATAAAACTGCTTTCACCAAAAAAAGGGAGATTAAAGCTCAAAGGGGCAGTGGAGATTCAAAAAGGTGTCATTACTTAGGACCTGCCTTGAAAGACAACATGTTTGAGTTTGAATGCAGTTAGACTGGGACACAACTGACCCAGGTCTTCCATGGCTTTGGTAGATTCTAGCCACAGATAGAGTGAGTTAGGGGTTGGAAGGCTCTGATGTCTTCAGCTGCATTGTAACAAGCACTTCCTCTCCATTTCCAAGGTGCTGGTATCCACCTGCTAGGTTGTGAGACCAGAAAGTTAGGAGACACCTCGCAATAGTATTGAATAAGGCATTGTCAGGGAAGGACACACATTGTAAAATTCGTAGCCTTCACACATCAGCCTTCCACAGTGAGTAGCTGAGTATGTCTATTAAGAGAAATCTCCCCTTATACCCTGAAAGACCTCCCTGTACACCCTGAAAAGTATAGAGTTTCAGACTCCATGGGAACCTTGGACAACTGGGATGGACTGAAGGGAGAGTGACTGTGAGAGAAGGCAAGGTGCATTACTCTGTTCATCATTGACATCCTGTCCCTGGTCCCACACCTCACGGGTGCAGCAGATTATTGCTCTGCACGGTGAAGATCTCCTCCTTCCGCTCACCTTTGGCACAAAACATATACCGACTTCCCCCAGATTCCCAGAAATAAGGTAATTCTTTATACATTAGTGAGAAAAAAAAATGGATTAGTGTCTGAAGGCCAGAAGAGTTGAGGGTCACCTGCAGATGTCTGTTCCTCTGCTAATCTCTAATAATTAAGATACATAACATAAGCATTCCTGCAGTACACTGGAAGATAACAGATTGAGGCTAGATGAAGACTGGCACTCGCACATGACAGCTTCTAGTCACTAGCAAGTTACAGCAAATCTTCATTTTATCTTCTGGAGGGCATTGCAAAGGATCCCCATCTCACCTGCAAAGGAAATAATCAGAGCAGTTAATTCCCCAGCTAGCCTGCTTCTAACACCCTTTTTTTTTTTTACCCTCTCTATACATTCTCTTAAAGAATAAGGTGGGCAGAGAAGTGCTGAATTGGACATATTTATTAGGGTATTACTGAGATCTGGTCTGCAGAGTCAGCCCTTTGCCTTCATCAGCCATACAAGGCTGGCTCACAGGATCAGAGGAGCTGGCTCTCAGCAGGGTAACCAATGTGAGGGGGAAAATGTGATTAAAGCCATGCTTCTCCTTCTCTTCCTTACCAAAAACAGCTAGACCCACACATCAGGATCCACCTCAAGGCCATCTGACCTTCCTTAGCATCTCCCCCAAAACTGGGTCTTTCAGATTTAACAAGCTCCAGTCAAGTGGAAATGCTCGTTGAAGCTTGGCTAGAATTGGGAAGTAATTTTTTCATGAGAAAGGAGATGTGTGCTGCCTTATCTTGGATAGGCTCAGAGCATTAAATGCAACCAGATGGAATCCACCTTGTGGTTCCTATTTCTGACCCAAGTTTTGAGGAATTCAAGGTAACAAATCTGCAATTCCTTACTATTGATCGTGTCAGCTAAGTTCTTCAGCTGCTTTGCATTGTCCAAGACTTCAATCCTCTGGGTGTAGGGGTTATAGCGAACAGAGAAAGGACGAGGGATTGTTTGAGCAAATTTCCTGAGGAAAAAAACATAAACAAAAGTACAGTTGAAAATCTTCTCTCTCTTTTTTCACTAACTCTTTTCTTGGTGTGTGCATTTGTTAATTGTGGGGATAAGAAAATCTATGGGAGGAAATAACTGAAATTCCTCCTGAATGATCTGAGACCTACAACATTCTGCAACACACTAGAAACTGCATTTGTCCTCATCACCTCTGGTTTTTTATGAAAAGGACTAACTAAGCTATTGGCATGGCAACTCTTCTCCTGGTATAGGCCAACTATGTAGCAACCAGGATATGCCAAGCTTGAAAACCTCATTTTCCTTTCAGTAGTGCAAAATGTAGGAATTCTAATCCAAGTCTGAGTTTCCGGGAAAATAAGGTCAAGTCTCTACACCATCCTGGTGTGCCAAGGAGCAAGCAGAGAGCTAGCTTCAGACATGGTTTGTAGTAGCTTCCAGGTAATTTAAGAGCTAGAAGTTGGTTAATGGAGTGAAACAGCATTCTCTGTTGCAAAATAGTTAATTCCATGTCAGAAGCATTAAGATTTTGGTATCTTGGGAAAATATTAATTTGCATAACCACAGAACTGTGGAAAGAAGGACTCTGAATGGGATGAGATGGTCAGAGCTATTGTTCCAGGCTCCTTGTAGACCTCAGCAGGATACTGGCTTATATATCTGCTTTGGATTACTGAAGTTATTGCTGAAAGAGGAAGGGAAGCACGCAGGAGCTGATTATGGAGCCCCACTACACAGACTGTGACTCAGCAGGGTAAATCCCATACGCCCAGAACACTGGAATATGCTGGATGCCACCCCCACAATGCTTCTTCAGTTTAAACCTAATTATTATCAGCTAAGGACATTGTCTCCAACAGAATTCAGTGTGGAAAGGCCACAAGGTGTGACAGTGAAAAAATATTACGTTGGCTGTGATGAATTTAGCAGCATTGGTATAGTTTTTCTAAGAGGAGAGATCACATTAGAAGATGGCTTTCCTGAATCTCAGCTGAAGGTGTAAGATCCCAGTTAGAAGATGACTGCCTTGGGCTGAGATCTTTTAGGTCAATGTGAGAGTAATTTTTCAGAAGGGTACTCTGTTACACACAGACACACGTGTCCAGATGCAAGTCACTAACACAGGCACTGGGCCAAGCTCCAGAACCTGTCTCAATTTAACCACTTTTTCAATTTGGTCACTGAAACAAATAAAAAAAGCTCCAAGATATTCTGTTGCTGCTAAGTAAGGCAGCATCTTCCACTTCCTCAAGGAGCTTGCTACTCAGTTAGAGATGTATACAGAGAAGACAGAAGCTGTGTGCAGGATATTAATAGCACAGACCAGAAGAGAAGGCCATCTTTCCCAGGTATTTCCCCAGAGAAAAGGGCACAAGGAGAAGCTGCAGGCTTATCATGACTAAGGAAGCAGCAGGGGCGAGAGCTAGGAAGGCCTCAGAGCTGGGGAGCCTGAGGTAGCAGGATATCTTGGGATGCAGCATAGTTTATCTGTGAAAGGTAGAAAGATAAGGGACTGCAGGTCTGGGGCAAGTCCCTGTGTGGCATCTCCAAGTGAAAAATTTGGTATTTGAACCAAGGCTAACCCCCAGTGGCTTGACTAACATCCAGAAATACGGTGGTGTGTTGGTGTTTTAACAGGAATTGAAATACTGTCAAGGTGAAAACCAAGCTGAAACCCAAACACAGGCTGAGACATTCCTGTTCCAAGAACCAGAACTGAACCTGGACATAACTTCGGAGGAAATGGAGTTGATGCTATGAGATTTTTTTACAAGAACTGTTAATTCTAGTAAGGGTAAAGTTATTTGGTTTGCATTAATTACCTGGATTTGACCTTAAATGTTGGTATAATTGCAAGTGAACTGATTTTTTTTTTTGTTGCATTTTGGTTAGACAGATGAAACTCTTAGTTACACTAAGCACAAATTCTTGGCTTCATACATAAGGTATATTCCTGTTATTGCTCATTTTTGCCCAAGGTTCTGAGGACATAAAATGTTTATCATCTTTAGGCATTGCACAATTTTTTTTTAATGCCTCCCAAAATATGATTGGCAACCCAAGACCCGTTATGGCAATGGGATCCACTGTATTTGCAACAGACAAGAATGGGTTCTTCTTTGGAATGAATGGATTACCTCAGCTTCTCTTTTGCATCTTTAAAACTTTCAGCAACATAGTAGAGAGGCTGGAACTCAGTTACAGGGTATTTCTGCACAGAAGTCTTCTCCAGGACTAGAGGCTGAATCTCAGGCTTACTTGATAAACAATACTGTGAACAAAAAGGTAAGACATTTATTTCAGTTTAAGAGCGTTTGAATGTGCTGTGAAAGAAATAAAGAGCCACCCCATTTCAGACAGGGAAGAGTTGCTCCTGTGGTATACAATGATAATGTCACTTATTGGGAAAGAAGCAGCTGTGAGTTCCCTGTGTATCCATCCACTTACACGTTTATCAGAGCTCTGAAACAAAGTACCACATTTCATGCTACTTCTATGCACAAAGTATGAAGCAAAACCAAAGATCTGAAGACATTCAGAAAAGAAATTTGAATAATTATAAACATATGTGAAATATTTTCTAGAACACACCTGCAGCTCCCCAAACGAAGACAGCAGCCCTGCACCATATGCCTTGAGGGAATCTCCTTCCTTACACAGTCCAAACTCAACTGTAAACCAATAAACCTGGAAAGAAAATGAGATGCAATTTATGATTCCTTGATCAAAAGTAATATGTGTACCCCATTTATTTGAATACATTTGGAGTTTTTGTTTCTATATAAAATGTTGTCATGTGTCAAAATCAAGTGCATAAATGCAATAAATGTCCCTTCAGACTGAAATTCTCCTGAGAGAAGCACAGCACTAGATTCTGTGTGCCTGAGAATCAGTTCAGTTCCCTGACAAACAAAGCTGTGTTTTACTGTGCTTATCTTTGTCAGCAGGGGCAATGAAATTATAGCAATAAAGCTTTACTATGGCTGGCCAACCCAGTGGAAGTTTGAACATTAGTTTAGAAAAGTTTGAGTCCTGCTTCACACAGGGCATCTGACTGCAGCAGGGGTTTAACAGGCTGTTGGTGCAACAGGGAAGGAAGATGGTGTGTGGCCCCATTTGACTCCTGAGTCTGTCTTTTTGGAGGGATACCTGCCCTGGCTCACGAAAACTACCCCATTTATCGGACACGTCAATGCCGGTGGAATTCTTTGCCCAGGTGGCCCCAAGTTGGCACTGGGGACACTAATCTCAGAGGAATACCCTCATTTTTACTCGAAGTTTGTAGCTCTGGGTCCCAGTACTCTCAGAGTAGCATCCAGGTGAGCTATGTTGACTACAGAGGACATTATCTGCCTGGCAAAGTGGAAGAGATGCTTGAAGGTAAAACAGCTACAGAAGCTGCCTCTCGAAATTTCCTGTGGGGATGTAGTAACATATAATCTTTTCTTGCCCAATATGTTTGTGCTGGAGGAAATCTAGTTTGGGCTTCTGTATTTAATCACAACTGTCACTTTGAATAAGGGGTGCCAAAGCTATTTTCCTTTAGTGCAACTGTTTCAGGGTGGGGTTTTCCAATCGTGGTCTTCCCTCTGATCCCATTCAGCTCTATGGGAGTTCTATCAGTGACTTCCAGTGGCAGCAGAATTAAGGCAACACAGGGCGCTTTGGAAAATTGAGCCCTCATTTATTAAATTACCGTAGCAAGTTTCTCGATGAAATCATCTGGAGCTCCCAGAGATGCCAGTCCAATTTCCTGTAACAATAAACCATTATTCTTCAAGCTGCTTATTGCAAACATTCTTCCTGCCCCCTCTTATGTAATTGCTCACATTTTAAATGTTACCATTGCTTACTACCACACACAAATGTTTACAAGGACATGTTCCTATCATGCAAGATCAATTTTAAACCAGAAATCGCTCCAAAAATGAACAAAGGGTCTTGTCCAAATGTCATTTACAAGGCATGATCCTTTGTGCCTGGTACAAAGCCCATTGAGGTCAAATAAAATTTTCCTCTTGCTTTGACAGGCTTTTGATCAAGTCTACAATGAACATCTGAGAGAATGGTAGGGACAAAAGGAGGCAAATCAATCACACCTACACACCTTATATATTTCTCTTTGTTTTGATGGGTCCTGATTAAAGGAGTTTTCCTGAAGCCTTGCATGAGCTATTTTTTTCTGAATGACAGGGCATGATTTGAAAGAGCTTATTCATACCTTGGGAGATAAAGGAGATTTTTCTGGGAGGCATGCAATAGTTGGATTCAAAAGACAGGCACATGAGACTACAAATAACCAGGTTCCTTTCTTGATTTGCTCTAGTGAGGACCGCACAGTGCAAAAATCAGAGGGCTCCCCCACACACAGAAAAGACAGTGGAGCAGCTATCACCATGTCAAATCCTCCTAAGCCAAGGTACAATAGGGCTCGTCTGGAAGGAAACACCAGTTCTGGGAAAGGGCAAAGCCTGAAGGTGATCCTGAGAACTTACTAAGATCAAACTGACTTTAATCTTTTGAGATGTTACATCAAGTCAGCCTTCCTTCCTTCCTTCCTTCCTTCCTTCCTTCCTTCCTTCCTTCCTTCCTTCCTTCCTTCC
>VZTA01026212.1:2206-50953 GCA_013398855.1 Mohoua ochrocephala
CTGGGATTTCCCCCTCGCGGGCGGGATGGCCGAACAGGTATAGCAGTCCTGTGAGCGGGAAAGGGAGGCTCTGCCGCGTTCTGAGACACCTGGGCCTTCCTCCCCCTTCGCTGGCGGCCAGCTTTGCGACAAACCGTGGTTTTGCCACGAGCCTGTACCCAAGTGTCGTGATAAGCTTTGTGTAAAGGCACGTTGCTTAGAAATGCTGGAGTACAGGTTATTGTTGGGATGCTGCCTGGATCTGTGCTCTACTTGGCTTTTTTCGTTTATAAAGGCATGATATTTTTGTTGTAAAAAGCATGCGTTCTTTCAGTTTTCTTACACGTCTAGTTGTTAGTTTGGCAGTGTGATTCATTGGCCTATTCTTTTTTCTTTACTGTGAAATATGTAGGATTATAATCCTTCTTAGTGCTTCTCAGAGGAATACTTTGCCTGGTCCCTTAGGAACAGTGAGAAGATGTACATCAAGTCAATTGTTCTTGAAGGTTTTAAATCGTATGCTCAGAGGACGGAAATTAAAGACTTTGACCCGTTATTCAATGCCATTACTGGCTTGAATGGTAGTGGCAAATCCAATGTCTTGGACTCCATCTGTTTCGTGCTGGGAATCAGCAATCTGTCACAGGTAAAGAGATGGGACATTTAAGAAAGGTCTTTCTTCTGACAGCAAGGTTTCATGTTGCTCTAGTGAGTAACCTCCCACGGAAGTCCTGAAGTGGTGCTTCTTTGAAACAAATAGTTTTATTATTTGGATTTTTCGTTACATAGATCTGGATCTCTGTCCCTGTCGTTCATGCTTACATTAAGGTCGAGTTACAACTTCATCCATATACCACAGTCACAAAAAGTATGTGGCTTAAAACAATAGACTTAAAATAACCACTTAAAAGGTAACGACTTTAAGCCGAAGGTCTTTTGCATCTAAAAGCACTCATTTACTTACTTGTAATAAATGTTTTCAGTTCTTGATTGGGTCTTAAAATCTGGCTATCTAGTTCATCAGAAAAAATTTAAAAAGTGGTTTTCATGCAATGCATGCTATTTCAGAGATAATATATCTGCTTTATTCTCATAAAAAACTGTGTGCTCCAACACCAGTTTTAATCTCTGTCTGAAGGTGATTTTTTAATTTCCTTTCTTTCCCATCCCTACCTCCCCCCAGTTGTAGACAAAGCCAGCAGACCTCCAAGGAAATCTTTCCGTATGTTTTCCCTGTGAACTGCACTGTGAAAAATAAATGCTTGTTAAATAAATTTACTGGCGGCTGGCTTTTTTTAAACACATGTGCAGTGTTTGTCAGGAGCCTCATGCAGAAACAATTAGCTCGATAGCTAAAACTAGACCGGCACACACTGGTTGTGATTTTACAGTGATAGCGCCTTGCAGCTCCCATGTGTCAGTTCTCATGAACTCTTAAAGATGCAGCTAGACGTCATTTTTTTCATTCATTTCTTCAAAACCTACAGTAGTACAATGAAAATGTGAAATTAATTACTTTCAACAAAGTACATGTCTGTTCCCTGGATTTAGGTGCGAGCTTCTAACTTGCAGGATCTAATTTATAAGAATGGGCAAGCTGGAATTACAAAGGCAACTGTGTCTATTAACTTTGATAATTCAGACAAGAGTCGAAGTCCACTGGGATTTGAAGCTAGTGGTGAGATCACTGTGACTAGGCAGGTGAGTCTTTAATATCTGTATTTTTTAATAACCTATATACATTTTTACCATGCTCAACGGAGTGGTCAAGGGAAAAAAAGGGTAATTTTTAAAGTCCCTGAGTTTCTGCAGTAGAGGCAAGGCTTCTACATCGCCTCTACAGTGTAGTTAGTAACAGACTGTAGGAGTAGATCCAGTGTACTAGCTAGAAATGTTCATAAAGCAAGTTATAATTTTCTATCTTGTGGCTTTTTCTGCTTTCATATCTTCCTCTTAATATCTGAACTGTGTGTTAAATTTGGTCTCCAAAAACAAAGGAACCTTTATTTTTCTGATGAAGGATGTTGGGGTTTTGATTTTTGATATTTATGCATTGGTTGGTTTTTTAAAGTAGAGTTTTTGGAAAATTTGTCAGTATTGTCCTCAATGACTAATTTTTCTTATATTTTAGTTAAATATTTTAAATGTCAAATGATTTCTGCTTTGATGTTCTGCATAGTATGCACCTACATGTGTATGCAAAGACATAATACGTGTGATTTGCTCAGATTTTTTATTCTTTATTACAGTGTATAGTCTCTCAACACCAAGCAGTTTTTTTGCCTTTGTTCTCCAGGTTGTCATTGGAGGTAGAAATAAGTATCTTATCAATGGTGTTAATGCTGCCAACAGTCGTGTGCAGGATCTCTTCTGTTCCGTTGGACTCAATGTTAATAATCCTTGCTTCCTTATTATGCAGGTATTGTGTGCATCTTTGTAAAATCCAGAAAGAATAGGACTTGCACTAAATTTAAGGCAGGGGAGATAGAACACCTAATTTCCAAATCAGAGTGACATCATATCAAATAAAAATGAAGTATCTGTTAAGTAGTTAAGATTTCCAGTCCAGCATAGTATGGCCCTAAAACACATCTTGTAGCACGAGACCTCATGTGGCCCTCATGTTAGCAAACTTTTCTAAAACATGTGCCCATTTTATTTTCTTTTCTTTTTTTTTCTCCTTAAGAGATAGGTATTGCTTTTATTATTATGCTAAAATGACAGATTTTATTTCCTATTCTTTGTGTTCCATGTTAGACAGTATCTTGAATGAAGTTGAGATATGTACCTTCTCAAGTCACAATTATCCAAAGAAGGCTGACCAATTGAGAAGACTCTCTTAAGGACAAGGCAAATCCCTGAAATATTTGCAAAGAGTAATAAAACAGAGCAGGATTTATTGTTTCAAATGTAACTGTCCCAAGTGGATGGCAAATATGGGGACAGTTTTGTACATATTCTGTTTCTCCCTATTACATATGAGCTACATCACCAAAAAACCTGGTTTATGATTAGGAGCTTATTTAACATCAGCAACGCCATAAGACTCTAGAAAAAATATTTGTATTACTCCCTTAAGGTGTAATCAGGACTGTGAAGATTGAGCCTAAGATATGATGTAAGGGCCATTTCAAGCATTCTACCTGAAAGAGTGACATATTTGAGCTTTGAAGAGCAAAACAATTGAGTGAACTAGATTATTCTTATAGCACAAAAATAAAAAAAGTGCTTGAACTTGTAATACAATGTATAAAAGTGAGTGGGGGTTTGGGGTTTTGGTTTTTCTTTTTACTACTGCATGGTACACAACCACTGTTCTTGTTTTATCTTTCTGTCACCAGGGACAAATTACCAAAGTTCTAAATATGAAGCCACCAGAGGTAAGAAAGTCGTGGGAGTTCTTTTTTCCGAAGTTTTACTGAACTGCTTTGAATGATGAGAATCTGTATGTTGGGAGAGGGACAACAAAAAGAAAGGTGTTGGAGGGAGATGAGATGTTCAACTGAGTTGAACCAATCCAGCATAAGAAGAAACATCAAAGTTTTTTTACATTGCTTTATTTTAGATTTTAGCTATGGTTGAAGAAGCAGCTGGTACTAGGATGTATGAATGCAAGAAAATAGCTGTCCAGAAAATGATAGAGAAGAAGGAATCCAAACTGGAAAACATTAAAATGGTAC
This sequence comes from Mohoua ochrocephala, assembly GCA_013398855.1. Taxonomy (NCBI): domain Eukaryota; kingdom Metazoa; phylum Chordata; class Aves; order Passeriformes; family Acanthizidae; genus Mohoua; species Mohoua ochrocephala. The sequence goes on from VZTA01026212.1 coordinate 5,866, forward strand.
TACATGTTGGAAAGTATACTTTCATTCATATTTGTTAAAGATAACTGAGCAACTAGTTTAATGTCGATTTTGACTTGTAGAATATTTCTTTTCTGCACCTGGAACTAGACATGCATAGACATGTTTAGAGTTCAGTAAAATCAAAATATAAATGTTCTGCTTTGTGTTTCAGATCTTAAATGAGGAGATCTGTCCAACTGTGCAGAAACTGAAAGAGGTATGGAAAAATTAGAAGGGTGGTAAGGTAGGCCCTTCAAGTACTGAAAAAATATTTTCAACTACCCTGAACCAGTATGTTTTCAAGCTCTGTAGAATCTTATAAGAGAGAGAAATTTTATCATCTTTCCATATACAGAGAATGTGACATTTTTGACTTCCAGGAAAATTCTGGAGACAGATGTAGGGAGAAGGAAGAAAACAAAAGAACTAAATAAAAATAGATTAGAAAGTGTCTTAGTTCTTAAAAAACTAAGTCAAGTGGTATTTCTGGTGTGCAGTCAATTATATGAGTATTGCTTTATCTGAGATTTTTCTGAGCAGGCCTGCAATGTTTAATACCAAGTATACTAAATAACATGGAGAATCCTTCCTCTTACTTTCAAGTAAGAGGAAGTTTAGAGGTGCTTAGAAGATTTCTATAGTAGTCTTACGTAACATTGTTTTTCCATCAAATTTTAGAGCTTATTTCATTTCATTTCATTTCATTTCATTTCATTTCATTTTTGTCTGTTCAGGAACAAGCATCCTATCTAGAATACCAAAAAGTACTACGAGAAATAGAACAAGTAAGCCGCTTTTGTGTAGCTTATCAGTTTGCTCTGGCTGAAGAAACAAAGGTGTCCTCCGCTGGCGTTTTAAAGGAAATGCGGTCTAATGTAAAGAAGTTTCAGGAATCAAAGGCTGAAATTGAACAGAAGGTAAAACAACTTAATGAAGACATAGCGGAAATGGAAAAGGAAAAGGATAAGGTAAGTGAAAACAGAATTGTGCTCATCTGAATACCTGAATACAAAGAATTGTAAGACGTGGGAATTACTTTTACAGATAGTATCCCCTTGAATTTTACCTTCTTCTGGTGGGTTGCTTAGATTACGCATTGCTCATTGTTGGTTTTGGCCTTTGTCTAGAAGACATCCACTTAAAGGGTTTTTTTTTGTCTGAAATGCAAATGAAAAATGACTGAAGCATAAAAACTGTTTGCCCTCATGTTTTCACTCTGTGCTTTCAATGGTAAGTTTTGCCAGAGACTTTTTTCTCCCTTTTTGTTGATGTCTCAAAAGAAAAGTAAGCAAGCTTTTGTTTGACAATAAACAGTATTGATTTCAATTTTGGGCGCAATACATTTAATTAGATACAGGATGGCCCATAGAGTCTTTGGATGTCTAAATCCACCTTCTGTACAGGGACAGAGTCCCATCTTATGGAATGATGTGGGTCTTCAGTAGTAGCTTCAATTTAGGTTGTATTTCAGAGAGAAGAAATGTTATGACCTGTCTGTATTGGAGACTACTGCCTGCTTGATCAGATTTCCTTCTACATAAAGCAATGAACAGAAGACGAAATATTACAAATACTGTATTGGTTTCAGAGGCTAAATTAAATTTCCTTTATTACTGATTGTAGGAAGTTGGTGGTAGACTTCGTGCACTGGAAGCTGCTCTTTCAGAAAATCAAAGAGTTAATACAAAAGCACAAAGTGCTCTTGATCTCAAAAAGCAAAATTTAAAAAGTGAAGAGGTTAAGTACAATGAATTGGTAACACGTATGCAGAAGGTAAGATATTTGTATATAATTTTCTTAACATACTAAATCAATTCGCATTGTGGGAACAGCTGGTTTTTCTTTCCAGTTATGGTATAAAGAATCCTATGATTGGCAAGAATTACACGAGGAAAGCAGAGACAAATGTTAAGGGCATTGTTTAATTTGTACAGCTTAGGTAGTAGGTTCCCATTAGAAACACACATGATGTAAATACGAATAAAGTGCAACTCTTTATGGTTCCAGATTTTCTGTTAAGCTCAGCAGAGATCCCTATAGCTTCAAGCTACTATGCTTTCTGGACATATGTTGCTCTTAAAATTAAATGAGAAATCTCTGCCTTGCGTATTTTTGACAGTTGATTTTTTTTTTATGCAAGAGGATCACTTTTTAGATATTGAGAAGAGAGAGAGAATTCTCCTGGTTCTTGAGCAGTTGTTATCCCTTCCTGTATTTCTTCTGTCTGTAGATATTCAGTACACTCCTGGGCAAGTAACACATTTGAAAACATGCAAAGACATATTGCAAGATCACAAAATCTGACAAAGGGTCATAGAAATGTAGTTGATTAAACTACTTCTTGTTCCTCATGTAAACAATATGAATTTCAAGGTGATGGACTCGGGTTCTCTCTTGGTTTTTTAATTTTTGTTCTTTGTTTTGCTGAAGGATTCTAAAGCATTAGTGTCAAAGGAGAAAGAAATAAAGAATCTAGAGAAAGAACTAAATGTTTCACAAGAAGAATGTGAAAAAGATGCCCATGCATTAGCTGCAGCACAGCAGCATTTTAATGCTGTGTCTGCTGGCCTGTCCAGCAATAAGGATGGTGAAGAAGCTACTATTTCAGGACAGATGATGATCTGCAAAAATGAAATTGGCAAAGCAGTAACAGAGGCTAAACAGGTAAGGAAAAAAGCTCTGCCTGTTTCAGACCTGCCTTCATGCTTTTGAAAATGGTCTGAAAACCAATTGACAGACACATTCTTGAAAGATCAATGAAAAGAGGTGCAGAATATCTATGCAAGATATTTTACATTTTGGCATGTGCATTAAGCTAACTTTTTGATAAAATATAAACAGAATATCCTTGCGCAGGAAAATGCTGTGGCATTGCCGCGAGGAAGTGTTAGAAACTGGCATTTGAGATACAAAATAGGCTTCACTGTACTCAAATGATCAATAGCACTGAACAGGAAAAAATTAAGACTGTTGTCCATGACACACAATCCAGCTAAGATATTTCTACAGTAAAACTTAATGAAATCAAAGTAAAGATGCCTGAGATTGTGAAATGGAGAGTTTAGAAGAAACTGTTTTCTCTTCAGTTAAATTTTGTGCTCATCACACGACTGAAAGAGATGATGCTTGTTTTGTCTCAAGATAGAAAACCTCTGCTGGGGTAGTTCTGATAGTGGAGTATAAATTTCCAAAGTTCACTTTCCTTGCCTCAGTTAAGGAGAAATTCTCCGTTAAGTAAAAAGGACAGCTGCACCCCACCTTATTTTACTTTGTTTCTTCTCAGACTCTGTTCATGTTCTAATATGTTACCATAGTTAAATACAAGATCTGTGTTTTAGTTTCCAGATGTGGCATTATTTTCAAAAGCCAAGCCTGTTTTTTGTTATATCTGCAACTAATGGAAAATTTTATAAATTACATGGGCAGCTTGATAGTGCAAGTGTTCTAAATTTGCACCTGCAAGATTGTCTTTGAAGCTCTGGTTCCATATTTGCTTACTCCTTATAGGCTCAAATGAAGTTGAATTATGCACAAAAAGAATTAAAGACAAAAGAAGCTGAAGTCAAAAAGATGGACGAAGGCTACAAGAAAGACCAAAAAGCATTTGAAGCTGTCCAAAAAATGAAAACAGCCCTAGAAGACCAAATAAAGGAGCTGAACTATTCAGGTCTGTACAGACTTCTGATGCATAATGTTGGGGCAATATACAAAGGAACGTAGAAATGTCATGAGTTGGCCCTGACTGGATGCCAGGTGTCCACCGAAGCCATTCTGTCACACCCCTTCTCGACTAGACGGAGGAGACAATACATGACAAAAGCTTGTGGGTTGAGATAAGGACAGGGAGAGATCACTTGGCAATTACTGCCATGGGCAAAATAGACTTGACTTGGGAAAATCAATTTAACTTAATTTTCCAGGCTCTATTTCGTTCCTGATTTTCTGTAGCTCCTCTCTGTGAGTGGTGCCGGGGGACAGGGAATGGGGGCTGCAGTCAGTTCCTCACATGTTGTCTCTGCCAATCCTTCCTCCTCAGGGGCAGGACTTGCACACTTCCCCTGCTCCACCATGGGGTTCCTGCCAAGGGAGGCAGTCCTTCATGAACTTCTCCAGTGTGAATCCTTCTCATGGCCTGCAGTTCTTCACAAACTGCTCCAGCACGGGTTCCTCTCATGGGGTGCAGTCCCTCAGGAACAGGCTGCTCCAGTGCGGGTCCCCTGGGGGGTCACTCATCCTGCCAGCAAACCTGCTCCAGTGTGGGCTCCTCTGTCCATGGGTCTAAAGGTTCTGACAGGACCCTGCTCCGCTGTGGGCTTCCACAGGCTGCAGGTGGATATCTACTACGCTGTGGACCTCAGTGGGTTGCAGGGCACAGCTGCCTCACCATGGTCTGCACCACGGACTGCAGGGGAATCTCAGCTCCAGTGCCTGTAGCACCTCCTCCCTGTCCTCCTTCACTGGCCTTGGTCTCTGCAGGGCTGTTCCTCTCACACGCTGTCACTCCTCTTTCTGGTCACTGCAGAGAGGTTTGGCTTTTTTTCCCCTTCAATATGTTATCCCAGAGGCTTTGCCACCGTCGGTGATGGTCTTGGCCTTGACCAGTGTCGAGTCTGTCTTGGAGCTGGCTGGAGGATGCAGAAGCAAAGGAAAACAAAAAAATATATGCTCTGTTTCCCATCAGGAATTAGGAGGCAATGTTCTGCCTGTTCCTGTAAAGTAGGACCTCGGTGTGCCTAAAGGCTGTTTTGGAAGACAAAGGCCTTAATAATGGATGCTCCCTCCCCTCGTCCTTTCCCTTAGCTTTTAGTGATGAGCACACCTTCATAATAGTATGGAATATCCCTTGGACCCCGTATCCGGGCTATGTCCCCTCCCACCCTATTGCCCACCCACAGCCTACTGGCTTTTGGAGGAGGGGCTGGAGGGACAGCCTTGGTGCTGTGCCAGCACGCTTAGCAGTAGCCAAAACTGTGTTACATCTATGCCTTGCTAGGAGAAACACAGAGAACAGCACTATGAGGACTGCTGTGGGGAATGTTAACTCCATCTCACCCAGACTCAGTGCAGGAGAGATATGAAAAATCAAGTATGAGGCTTTCCTGCATAAAGAAATTTCTCTGATCTAAGCTCTGCAAAGTCTTAAACTTCCACAGAAAGCAGCTTAAAATAATTTGATTTTATAAACTTTGGGCCGAATGTTTTGAACTTTGATGGCACAATTCTAGGTAAAATTTAGGTGAAAAAAGGGACCAACATTCCTATTGCTTACTGGTTTTCTGTGCCTAAAACACTTCTTACAGTTTGCTTCTCATGCCAGGTAACGTTTTTTTCAGACACTACACAAAACTGTTGATATTCCAGATTAACCTGTAGAGAAGAACATTACACTTTAAACTTTTTCTTTGCGTGCTTGGCGTCATGATGGTCATTTTAGTCTGAAAATTTACAAAGAATTTTAGAAAGTCTTCTAAGTAAGTATTCTCTACATAGTCATAGATAAACAGTGTAGGATACCAATTTTTAAGCTAATGGATTTCTCTGCTCTGGATATATGTGTACTACTTGTGTTCAACTCCGCAGAAGAGAAAGTAGAAGCCCTCCTAGCAAAAATGAAGGCATTGATTTCTGATATCAGCCAGCTGAGAGAACGGAGTGAAAGTTTAATGGCAAAGTTTCCTCATCTGCAGTTTACATACAAGTAAGATCTCAGCATGATCCTGAAAGATGTTTGAAAGGGCTTTTGGGGGGCTTTCACCAGATAAGTCCACCAATGTCTTAGCTCTTGCTTTCCTTTTAGTGCCAGTGAGTAATGACTGTCTTACCTGTGCTGCAAAGCGAAGGGGAAGGTGAGGGGGAAAGTCTAGAAATGTTGCAGTCTTATCAAAGTCACTAGAATTTAGAAGTTTTGTCTGATGGCGTTTTCAGGTCATAATTTCAGTAGCTAAAGCCATAGAATCCAAACGTCTAAACTGCAAAAATATGTAATCATTGTTTCCTGCCTGTGGACATGAGTAGACTTGCTCTTTGGAGGTCAGCTTCAGTCAAGGATCTATACCCTCAGGTTTAACTGTTTGTGTAACAGGCTGAACATACTCCTATAGCCGTGGTAATAACAGAACCCATTGGAAAAATCAATTGATAATTGTGTGCATAAATCAGGAATTACATTATTTTAAATGACTATGACACTGACTTTTTATTGTCAGGTCTCTTGCTGTGAGGTATTTAATTTAACCATTTTCTGCCTGGGGTTCTTTTTCTGATAGAATTTAGAATCGCTTATACCAGAATAATAAGCATCATGAGTTTTCAATATGAATTTTTTAAAGATGTGTGGGAGAAGAACAAACATGATTCATAATTATAATAATTTATATTTATTTTAAGACATCCAGAAAAAAATTGGAATCTAAACCATGTGAAAGGCATTGTTGCGTCTCTTTTCATTGTGAAAGATCTATCCAATGCCAAAGCCCTGGAAGCAGTGGCTGGAGGAAAACTCTATAACATTATTGTGGACACAGAGGTAAGTTTATTGCTTTAGTACAGAACTCTGAATTTCGAGATGTGACTGTATGATTTGGGGTTGGCAAGCACATGCCTTGTTACTGAATGCTTGAGAGGGGTTTGGACACATATACATGTTTAAATTGGATCAAGAAAGGCATGCATAGTTGGTGGCAACAATGTGTTCTTCTTCCAGTGCCCTATTGTCTCACTTTACAAAATCACTTGTGTACTCAGGTGTGCTCTGTAACTATTTTTCATTTGAGGTTACTGGCAAAAAGCTTTTAGAAAAGGGTGAACTAAATCATCGATACACCATCATTCCATTAAACAAAATTTCAGCCAGGTGCGTTCAAGAAGACACGGTCAAGTTGGCCCAAAGCTTGGTATGTAAATAAGTACACTCTTTACACGATATTGCTTCTGTCCCATTTTCAATTTATTTCTGTACTAAAAACTTGGGGATTCTTAATGGTTTTACTAATATGAATTTCTACACAATTTGAGGGTATGTTGATTTTGTTTTCCTTTGTATTCTTTAGTTACATGAGGTTTAAGTGGGTATTAATTATTCCACTTGTAACTGAAAGAGTTTTAAAATGTAATGATACTTTTAGAAAGAGTTTTTATCAATAAAAGACAGAAATCAGATTTGAAACGCCTTATAACTTAAGGCATACTAATTGCATTTAATTTGATTTCTAGGCTGGCCGTGCTAACTTGCATTTAGCCCTTTCCCTAATTGTATATGAGTCTGAACTGCAAAAAGCAATGGAATATGTCTTTGGAACAGCACTGGTTTGCAATAACATGGATAATGCTAAGAAAGTGACTTTCGACAAAAGGATAATGACGAGAAGTGTTACTCTTGATGGAGATGTGTTTGATCCCCAAGGAACTCTGCATGGAGGCAATTGCTGGTTCTATTCATATAATAACAATAACAATAATATTGTGTGTCTTTTGATCTGTTTAGTGCTCTTGCATATTTTTTATCAAAATGAACAGTAACCTTTTTGTTTAGGCACATACTGGGAATAATCTGTTTGAGCTAAAATTGTCTTCAGCTGAAGTAATATTAATTAGTTTAAGAAAAAATTAATGACAAACTTTGCATAAAGTAATTTACATTTTTAAATACTTAAATCTTATTTGACTGTATAATCCTGTTGGAAGCAGAAGTGCTTGGAATTCAAGCACTTTTTGAAGTAATTCATCGTTGATTGGCAATAATTTCATAAATTTTGAAAAGTTAATAGCTTGCACAAGACATGCGTCTGTAGTATTCAAAGCCTGCAGAACTAAGTTCTGTAACAGAGGAGGTAGTCTTTCTCCTCTGAGAACTCTAACCTTAGCCTGCCTGCCTTATCTGTTTCTCACCTAAAATAAATCATCAACCTGCATCATTATTAATGTTTCGAATTTGCAATTACCAGTAGTGAATCCACAGATCTAATTCCAATTAGCCTGGCTTTTTATTTTTTGTCATTTAACAGGTGCATCCTCACAGGCTGCACCAATATTGTCCAAACTTCAAGAAATGAAAGATGTTGAAATAGAACTCAAGAAAAAGGAATCTGAACTTGCAGCCGTAGAGAATGAGTTGGCAAGCTTGAAGAACGTTGCTGAAAAGTAAGGTTTGCGCTATAAAATGTGTATCATTTCTTTTAATGTGACTGAGGAAATTTAATATAACGAGTTGTTTTGGGAGGCCACAGGGCCTTTTGAGAATGCAACATGCAGGAAATAACTCTCTTCCTCTCTCTCCTCCCAATATAATTAGTAAGTTCAGTCAAAAAGCAAAATCAGTTTTTAGATGACACATGCAAAAAACCTTTGTTTTGGATAATACAGAAACAAAAATGAGTACACACTGATGTATTCTTGAAATTGGTTGAAGTCTCATGAAGTCCACTGAAGAATGGATCTGTTCCAGACATATTTTTAACACCTGTACAGAATTCCAGTTTGTGGTCAGTCTTATTTTTCTCACAAGAAAATAAAAAGATCTTGAAAAGGAGTATCTGAGTGATACTGCTGTAATTATTGAATTAAGTAATTTAAAGTTTATTTGATTTTCAGCTACTCAATTACTGAATACCGTATTAAAAGATGGAATAGAAAAATATGTTTAGTCAGTTCTGCAAAAATGCCATAAGGAGGTAGTGTTCGTAATATGCTTCTACCAGCTGGATTCATTTTTTCAAATTGCTTTGAGCTGCAGTAGACTTCTAGAAATATAGCCAAGAGGAGGAAAGAACTTTTGCTTTTAGATATCTTTTGTTTAATTCTTCAGCCTAACATCTGTCATGCTGCCAGTTGGAAAAAAAAGGATGATCTCTGAATTGTTGCCAAATTCCATGTGTTGCATTTGTTTTTAATATGGCAGATCAGGGCTAAATAGCAGGAGCTACATATATAATAATTTACATGCCTACAAACCTCACAATTATGACCAAAGCAATTATATCAGATTTTCATTCATTTAAGCTTATTTGCCCTACAGTAATCACTGTATCTCACCTGAGAAACAGAGTATGTATATTTAGCTACTTACTTCAGCTTTGAAAGTGAGATGCTGGGTACCCTCCCATACAGCAGTTTGTGTCACTACTGTCTCCAAAGGTACCGGCAGCTGAAGCAGCTATGGGAGATGAAGTCTGAGGAAGCAGAGCTGTTGAAAAAGAAGCTTCAACAAAGTGCTTACCACAAACAAGAGGAAGAACTGCTTGCCCTGAAGAAAACCATTGGTGACAAATTTGTTCTTACTCTTTTAACTGAAAACTAATTGCCGAGAATGAGTTGGATATCAGGCTGTTTGAGTAACAGAGTCTTTATTTAAGGAAGAAGTACTTTTCCCTTTGGAAATACTAGCTCTATATTTTGGAACGTGTAACAAATACAGAATCACAGTGTACTTGCATAGAGGTGGTTCACTGAAAGTTGGTAATTCTCTTATAGGAAAGATTACGCGCTTTTTAAAGGAAAATGTGTCTTTGCAGGGAAGTTTAAAAATTGATTTAGTCCCATATTCGAGTAATCTTTGCTTTTTTCAAGCCATCTGTTTCTGTAGATATTTAAGGTTAGTAAGATAGTTTGCATAACAGGAAAGCATTGGAAAGAAGTTGTGTTTCATATAGCTAAGGAAAGACAAAAATGCACAAAATGCAGGGACAAGTAAAACATCTAAAAAAAATTTACAGAAGTGATACATATCTAGGCATAGTATTCTAGGGATGATGTGGTATCTTTTAGGTAGCCATGTGATTAGTTACTTCTTGAGCCTGAGACTTGATGTATTCTTCTCTCTGTCAAAAACAAAAAAAGGTCATGTTTTCATAATGGCTGGTCGTCTGTTTGGTCCCCTACCAATAATTAGTAGGAACAGCACACTGTCTTAGAGTAATCATTGAAATATCTGACTTCAGCAACCTAGTGAGTGTTCAACCACTTTTTTTCTATTGGAGGCAAAAAGTGATTTGTTTCAGTTGGTGTTTAAGATGTAAATTTAAAGATGAGAACAGTGCCCAGTCTCAGTACTCTACTTCTTGATTCAGCGGAGTGTGAAGAGACATTAAACAAAACTGAAGAGAGCAAAAAGAAAGCAGAAGAAAAATACAAGGAATTAGAGAATAAAATTAAAAATGCAGAAGCAGAATGTCTAAAAGAACGAAAAAATGCGGAGCAGAAACTAGACAATGCCAAGAAAAAGGCAGACGCTTCAAGCAAAAAAATAAAAGACATGCAACAGGTAAAACTTCACCTCTGTTGTCAGTTTTCTCGATGTTAAAAGTGGCTGCAAAAATCAGAAAGTTTGATTCTCCTGAGGTTTTAATGCTCTCAGTTTTGGGACTTAATATGTTACTGTGTAGTCGCTGACATAGTCACTGACTGAGATTTTTACTGGTTCTTTGTCTCTCTGAGATTGCACCCTTGCTCAAGGATGAGTACTGTTAATCTTCTACAGCATTTACTACATCAAACTGAATCTTAATTCTTTCCACTTAAGTATAACAAATAAATTGGAAAATATCTCTCTAGGAAGTCAAAGCTTTAGTTCTGGAACTTGAAGAGCTGAAACAAGAGCAGGTCTCCTATAAACAACAGATAGCAGCTACAGAGGAAGCAATCAAATCCTACCAGGAGCAAATTGATGCTATGGTGGCTGAAGTGGCTAAGACAGAGGTAAAAGTGAATACTGTGTTTCATTATCCATTTTGATGTTACCATGTGCGATCCTCTGAACCTCACGTTATAATGTGTGGTTTTTTTCTGCAGACTTGCTTACCACAAGGAGAAAGTTGCTATCAGCCTAGATAGTTATTTTTTTGCTTCACTTTCACATGTGAATTTTTTCTCCTTGCTGTGTCGGTTCTAATAAGGTTCTAACTCCAGCTTTAAAAGAGACCAATAGATGTCTGCTGATTTGCTTTTTCAGGAATCTGTAGAGAGATCACAGAAGGAGCTTGCCAAGCAAAAGGAAGTAATTGCATTACATGATAATGCAATTAAAGACAAATCTGCAGAGATGGTAAAATACAGAGACCAAAATAATGAATTACACCTTAAGGTTAAAGAATTAGAACACAGCATCACCAAATGTCAACAAGAGGCTGCTGATGCTGCTGCTAAGGTATTTCAAAATTGTGCTTTTCTTCACATCTTGTGACCAAGAATGGTTATTTATAGCCTTTTTTCCTTAAGCACTGTCATATTTGCAGCTCTCAATGTGAAAAGTTTTATCCGAGAAAAAGGAAGTGGAAATTGTACCTTGTAAAAGAGCTTATCTGTATGGAGTAACAGAGGGTAGATCACAGTGAGAAAGTGATCAGTAAGAACATTCCAACTGTATGAACAAACTAGATAACTAATTAAAGAAGGTAATTCCAAGATGTAGTGACATTGGTATGGTTCAGATGTAGGAAAAAAAGTGTTTCAAGTAAGTAAATGAGATATACGTGAAATGTACCTTGGTTTGTCCACAGTCAAGGCAATCACACAAAGCATCATAAAGATGTGTACCTGTGCTGCATTGGGGTGGAAGAATTCATGTTGTAGAGTAATTTCAGAATGTAGATGGGGGGCTCTTTCTGGTTGTTTTGTTTTGTTTTTTTCAGTTTTTAGTTCACATTTGAGAAGGGCGAGGAAAAAGCCTCAACATATCTTTTTGTTTACAGGTGGCCAATATGCTGAAAGAATACAAGTGGATAGCTTCAGATAAAGCACAGTTTGGCCAGCCAAACACACACTATGATTTCAAAAGTATCAATCCTAAAGAAGCAAGTCAGAGGCTGCAGAAATTGCAGGAGCTTAAAGAGAAGTTGGAAAGGACTGTGAACACCAGGGCTATGAACATGCTCTCTGAAATGGAGGAGAGGGTAAGCATTCTGTGCTTTAACCTATAAAGATTGGGCAGGCTGGTCATATGGTATATATAAGATATACAGAGATATATATAACATAGCTGTATGTTTTCATATGCTCTATTTCTCAGTACACCAAAAATAAAACTAAACTTTCATGAGATAGGAAATCCTTTGCTGGTTCTTTCATACTAATCTTACATCTTTGAACTGTTCATTGGCACACCAGGTTTCTAGGTTACTCATAATCTTGACTTTGAATGGTAAAAAATACTATTTTATTCCTTCCTACCCCAGTCCGTCCTATGTTGAAGCATTAGCAAGCTTTGTGGCATCCATTAGAGTATCTGAGAACTATATACCGTATTAAAAGTTGCAGACCACAATAATATTCATCTTCAAGCAGGATAGCTGGATGGTGTAGCAGGGTTGTCTTGAATTAATCTGTGTCTTCAGGCTATTCCAGGATTGTCTCAAAACTGCCCACTGATTTTACACTTCAACTTTTCTAGTACTGTTTCCTCCTATCAGCCTCCAGAAGCATCCTTTCTTCTACAGAAAAGCAAATGAAACATGATTAACTTGGAAGTGCAACTTTCAGAGCAATGTTGTCCTTCCCCTTTGCTGATTGTTGAAAATTCTGATGCTTTAATTAGCAAATAATCCCAAAACGTACATCCTTCATGCAGCTAAAGGAACGCACTGGATTTTAATCTTGTGGTTAATGACTATTTCATAGCTGCACAATGATACAGTGAAGCTGTAAGATTAACACAAAAATGCATTTGAGCACAAAATTCATTGAAATCAATCTTTTCTTCTCATTGCACCAGTACAATGACTTGATGAAGAAAAAAAGAATCGTAGAGAATGACAAGATGAAAATTCTTGAAGTTATTCAAGAGCTTGACCGGAAGAAAAAACAAGCTTTAGATATTGCTTGGAAGAAGGTATGACACTTGAAATTTTATCTTCATGTTTTAGTAGAAAATCAGATTTATCTTAGATTACTGTTTTGCATATTTACTTGGGAAAAAACCTCTGTTTTCAGACCTAATATCCCTGACGTATATTTAAAAATAACCTCTTTATCTCCTGTTTATTCCCACTCTGGAGAATAAGACATGAATTCCCTGAGAATTGTAAAGGTCCAGTTAAACCTGCAAAACTACTTTCCCATTCCCTTTTAGTGCCCACAGAAATTTCATTGAAATACAGTCAGGTTTTATTTTTGGTATTTTCTTTTTCTTAAACCAGAGTTAAAATTTTCTGGTTCTGTGTAGCCCTCTACAGTGCAGGGCTGTGGACCTGGGGTACTGCTCCTGTTACCGTCAGGATACATAATATTGGGGTAGAGCAATGTCTGATTTATGTTTCTGTTACCTAGGCACTCTGCCTTTTTACCAGTTCTTTCATATAATGAATTATAACAAAAGTATAAAATTATCCCTTTCTGCATGGAAGTCTTGACACTACCTTTTCTGCTGCACCAGCAGAACTCCTGCTTTTTGGCCTTTGAAAATGCAGATTAAAATTTCCTAGGTGTAGGAATTTATCTGAAAACACACTTATTCCACCATGCCTGATGCTTTCGAATTACAGCTCACTAATTCTGCCAAACACAATTTTTACAATGAAGAGGTACCATTTTGTCAGTGATATTCTAAGTACAGGCAGGATAATTAATATTTAAACGGATACTTCATCTATGTGCAATTTAATCTTGGTTAAAATCAATTTTCTCAAAGCTGCATCTCATCCCATACCTGGACATTGCTTAAGTAAACCTGGGAAGAAAAAGAGTGGGTAGGATGCCAGCGTGTATCTCTTACGTGGTGCTTCGTGCTTTTAGTAGTCCATTAACTGGGAGAAATCGCAGTTTGCCAGTTCATAAATCTGAGTTAGTTAGTTTCCCTGGCTGACAGCATAAAGAAGCCTTCCAATACAACTTTCATTTGATCCTTCTGAAATGCTTGGTATGAGGTGTCATGTATCCTTTGGTGTTGCTTCTCTCTTCAGTACAGAAAAAGTAAAAACTGGTGTTTTCTCACTGTCCTGTGTGTGACAGGGGAAGTCACCGTGCCGAACTGGGCGAGATGTCTCGAGCGTCGTGCTGCTCGCCGCTAAGTTCTTCACTCTTTGTGCTCTTGAGCCAAAGCACGGTCATACATCTTTTGTGGTCTGACTTCCAGGTGAATGAAGACTTTGGTTCCATTTTCTCAACACTCCTACCCGGAGCCAGAGCTATGCTAGCAGCCTCTAAAGCTCATAATGTCTTGGTTGGTATGGAGTTCAGAGTTGCCTTAGGAAACACCTGGAAGGAAAACTTAACAGAACTTAGTGGAGGACAAAGGTTGGTGAATTCATTTGTTTTCCATTTTCATTGTTTATGTAATTGATATGTCTAACTAATTAAAGTTCTGAAAAGCAGAAAATTAATCTTTTCCTTCTCAAGTCAGGGATTCTGCCTTCTTACAAATGGACTCAATATTGGAAGCACTATTAATACATTCTGACTTAGAAAAATGCTTTACTTAGAATAAGATAACAAACAAGACTTTACTCCACACAGAAGTGGCAAACAAAATGAATGGTGAGAAAACCACCTTTAACTCTAGGTAGTACCGACGTAATGTTGAATTAAATGGCCCTCTCCTTGAGTTGTAACCACAAAAATCTATACAGACAAGTATTTCCCTGGTGTAAAAGTAGTGTCATGGCAACAGTTTTCTTCTCCAGTGTCTACTGTGTAGGGCATGTGCTTCTTTACAACTTCTAAGGAAAAAAACCTTAACAAACTGAAAAGCAGAAACAGAATTTGGGAAGAGGTGAGACAGATACAGAACTTTCTAAGGACAGAATACTTCAAGAACCAGACATTGGAAAACATCATTGCACAGCTCAGAATTGAAAATAGAGCAGCCAGCATCATTTTAAATATCATCAACCAACTTGATCTTTCAAAAAGAAGAAGAAATATTTGCCGTTTCTTACAGAAGACTTCACATTTTGAAATGGGAAGCTGTCATTCCATCTCTTCAGAATCACAGCAATAATGTGCTTTTGAGGGAGCATTTTAGAATCATAGAATTGTTTAGGCTGGAAAAGCTTTCTTAAGATCATCAAGTCCAATCATTAACTTAACACTGCCAGGTCCACCATCAAACCATGTTGCTAAGCCCCACATCTACATGTCTTCTCAATCCCTCCATGGGTGCTGACTCAACCACTTCCATGGGCAACCCATTCCAATGCCTGATAACCATTTCAGTGAAGAAATTTTTCCTAATATCCAATCTAAACCTACCCTGGCGTAACTTGAGGCCACTTCCTCTTGTCCTGTCTCTTGTTTCCTGGGAGAAGAGGCCAACCTCTACCTGGCTACACCCTCCTTTCAGGCAGTTGTAGAGAGCAGAAAGGTCCCTCCTGGCCCTCCTTCTCTCCAGGCTAAACAACCCCAGTACCTGCTCCTCATCAGACTCGTGCTCCAGACCCTTCACCACTTTTGTTGCCTTTCAGACAATCGCTTTCAAAAGCCAAAGCCTTTCAGATGAGAGTAAATCATAACTTTCTTGTCTCCATACTAGATCACTGGTGGCCTTATCCTTGATATTAGCCATGCTCCTCTTCAGGCCTGCCCCAGTTTACATCTTGGATGAAGTGGATGCAGCCCTTGATCTCTCTCATACCCAGAATATTGGGCAGATGCTTCAAACTCATTTCAGACGCTCCCAGGTATGATCTTGAAATTATTGTGGTAATAAAATGGTATGGGTTGGAAGGAACCTTAAAGATCATCCAGTTCAATCCCCTGCCACGGGCAGGGACACCTTCTACCAGACGAGATTGCTCAGAGTTCCATCCATTATTCCCAGAGGCAGTATGGGACTGAGGACTCTGAGCTGTTTACCTCTTTTATTCTAGGGATGTGTGTTATATTTCTGAGCTGTTTCATTTGAAAGCTAGACTGATGATATGGCAATCATGAAACTTAAATGTTGCTGCACTGGTTAAAAGGGAGCAATAGGGAGGAGTATCTGTGATATGCTCAATTTCAGGCATGACAAGATCCTGAATTCTTTTTTCCTAGAGTTCTTTAACCTGAGGTTAAAAATATTTCATGTTGACCCTGTTGAAATAAGTCAGGCACTACTGGAAAGAATCTCTGTATCATTGTGACCTGTACATGAAAAAAAGGCAGCACCTGTCTCTCTTTGATGGACACAAATAGGACGTGACCATTCCAAATTATGAGAGTGAGGAGGGGAACATTTGTTACCAGTACTGTAAGATTATTTGAGTAGTTTCTTTTGACTAGGTAAGATCCTGCATTCTGGCACTGATTTTCTCCCAGCATTTCCTTCCACCATGAACAGGCATCCTGTGTTGTGGACTGTATCCCAGGCCAGGTGCTGGGATATGGACAGAAGTGTCATTAGCTGCAGAAACAGTGTGGCCTGTGGCTGTACCTTGGCCTGTGTAGCACATTCTCTTGGGCCTTAGTCCTCTCTTTGGAAGCCTTTTCTAGTGGTGTTTGGATGGCAACACTTAAAATAAGTTTCTGGTTTGTTTTAGTTTATTGTGGTGTCCTTGAAGGATGGAATGTTCAACAATGCAAATGTCCTCTACAAGACCAGGTTTGTGGATGGAATGTCCACTATTGCAAGATACAGTCAGCTTCAAAACAGAGAAAGTGAGCCTGCCCACAAGAAAGCCAAGAAGAGACGTATGAAGGAGTGAAGAGGCCCTGCAGAGCTGGGAAGCAATGGTCCTGGGAAGCAGTAGCACCTTTTTAAGTGTTCCCTGTTGCTTTTTACATTTTTTTAAAATGTGTTTTAGTTATTAGTTCATATCTGCATCTTATCAAGAACTGAAATTCATAGGAAATAGTCTGTAACAGTCTGTTCCATAATTCCTGTCATTCATCTGCAAGCATTTACCTATAAATGTATATAAGTAGTAGCTTTGTAAACTTAAAGCCTTTCGATGAGGAAAATATGATTCAAATACCACAGTGTTCTACAGCATTCAGAAGACCTGTTACAAAGTGTAGTCACAATCTTCCTCACCTATTGTCACATTTTAGAGAAAAATGTCGTACCAATTTTTGTTGGTATGTAATTGTTAAGAAACAAAGCAATCATCCGCAACTAACTCCCAAGCTGTTTTTACAATTTTATTAACTTGTTGCTATTAAATATAACTACACAAGCTGCTGGTGGTGTGTGTGCTTTCCTTATAATTTTTCATTGAACAGTTAATTAAACCCTTTCTCAATTTTGAACTTACTTGGATGTATCCCGCTGCTTTCACTGGCCAGAAATGACGTGTCTGTGGGGCTCATGCCCAAACCACAGAAACCCAGCTTGGTCACAGTCCTGGCAGAGCAGGTCTCTGCTCACCACAGCACACGACCCATGCATGGTCTGTATGGTCTGACAGCATTTCTCTTGCCAGATGATGCTTCATCACCTGGTGGTTTGTGTTTGCATACTCTCCTGTGCTTACCTCATTTGTGTCTTTTCCTTCTTTTTCTTCCTTTCAGAATACCATTTAGAAAAGTACATATAATTGTACTGGGGGGGGGAATGGGTGCATGTCTGGAGTAATTTGGAAATATTAAAGTTCTTGACTATTATTTAAGTTTTCAATCTCATGGCCTCATCTACCACATATATGTAATACACGCAAGACTGTATATATAACATATACAAAGAATGTGTCTATGTAATACAGACCCACGTCCCCTAACCCTGCCTGGTCGCAGGAGACCAAGCTATGGGTTTCAAAACCACACAGTTCCTTCCAGGGCTGCAGAGCCACCGTGTGTCTCCATGAGGCAAGGGGCCCGAGGGCCAGCGCAGAGCACAACAGCAGCGCACTCTGAATCTGGAGCACAGGAACGCTACAAAATACTCACTGCAGGAGAAAAAACACTACCAGTTACTCCAAGGAACAGGTCATGCAGATTTTATTTAGTTTTACCTTTTTGGTAAGCAGGAGGGTTTTCTTTCAGTCAGACCATTCACATATTTGGACAGTACAGATTGCAGTGAATTTGATGGAGATCTTGCAACATTAGAAAACTTTTCTCAATATACATCCATTTAAGCAACAGCTTGTAAGTCAGAGCGAGAGTGCTAGAGTCGAGTCTGCGCACTGCACTCCAGGTATACAAAGCATTGCAGCAGCACAAGAAATGCCCGTGCTGGGCAAAGTACAGTGTGTTTTACATAGTGCAATCACTTTCAGAGGAGAAACTCTAGGAAGGCCACATCTATTTATTTTTTTTTTTTAATCCTATCAAGTTTACAAATGCGAGGGGGGTAGAAATCAAACCTCTGACTTAATTAACTTTTGTACAGGTAGGTTTTGTGTATAGGCACATGCTTTAGAGAGGAGCTCTGAATCTGCTCTGTAATCACGAGAAAGACATATTGCTTTGTGATTCAGAAAGTGTCATACCGTCTCTAACCTTCCTAACACTCTTGGCCAGAGTTGTTAATCCAGCTGTTTTATAGAGTTCCTAGAATACGCTCTTCCCTCTAATGTAAATCCCCAGTAGAGAAATTCAGGTTGCTATTGACAATGATTACAGTTATTCTACGTACAGTCATTTGACCATACTAGGCATTGCCTCTGAATACTCCAGTCCACAGTGAAAACTCAAATTACCAAAGACATGGAGGCTCTTGCTTTTCTGTTACTGTCACTCACCCATATGAAAAAACCCAAGTCAGACAATGAACTGCTACAGCAAAGCATCACTGGTAATATTCACCTAATACAAAAAAAAAAAAAAGCACTCATGACACTACATGTCACGGTAAGCAAGTTTTTAAAGATACTGCAAAATGATTTGCCCAGTAAAATTTTAAAATGTACACTGTGCTCAATAGTTCAAACTACACGTAAACAAAGAGCAGCTCCCTGCAACAAGGTGTAAATCAAAACATTATAGCACCAGCTCCCAGCACCAAGGAGTTGCCCACTGACCAGTTCTAGTGTACAATGCAATAGTGCTCGCTGAGGTTTCTGCTACACGAGAGCCACAGTGGGACAGCTCTGCCCATTTCTTCCTGACATTCTCTTACCAGGTGTGCACAAATCACATTCTTCCCTATGGAGAGCAAGTCAGACAACAAGATTGTTACAGTACCAGGAAACACTGACTGGGGAATGGCACCTGAGGGGAAAGGAGGTACTGCATACCTGAATCTGAAAAAATGGGCATGGAGGAAACATGATGTCATCTGAGCAATCCTCTCCCTAACAGAGCAGATCTGAAAGGAGCTGCAGACTGCAAGAAAAGAAACAAGCCTTCCTGTGCTGAAAGCCATGAACATGATATTGCCCACACTAATGATTTTATTTCACCGTCAGCAAAGCATTTATCCCCAAAAAGCTGTACACATACTGGTCAGATTATGGAGCAGTGCTATCTTCACACTTGAAAAGTCTGTTGCTATAGTGGTCAGATTTGTCTTTTGTCGGAGGAGGGGGGGAAAAAAAGGAGACAGGCAGCAGGGCCACATCACCATATAGCAATTTTACTCCCATGTTAATGCAGATATAATCTTAAGTGCAAATTGCTAGAAACCAGCATGACTTGGGCTCTGATAAATGACAGATGATTCAGTTTCTTACAAATATTGACAAGTCTAAATTGTTACAGGTTTCCAAAGCAATAACAGGTTTACGAACAGGAAGGGAATAAAACATTACCACTATTAAAAAAATGTGTCATTTCAAACTTCAAACGCTCTTCAAAAACATATCTAGAAAAGATTGTTTTCGGGTTTGTTTTTTTTTTTTTTTTAATTTCCTGGAGCTAAGGAGTGTCCATGCAAAACAATTTTGAGAAGAGCAGTGTTCCACCTGGGTACCAACTAGGCTCAACTTTGTCCCACACAGCTTAGTAAAGTGCTCTCTTGTGCATCCTTTGGGGGAAAAAGTTCTCATTTAAAGTTTGGGAGGCCGAGGTTGCCAGCTGGGGAAGGCATAGTCTCGGTCAATCCATGCTGAGGTCAGAGAAGGAGGAAGGAGCGAAGTTAACAGTACTCTGCCTTTCACAATGCACAGACAACAGGCTGCAAGGGAGGAGCAAGCAGAAGCAGAGGTGGGTGTCAGATGAAACCCTGCCCCTGGGAAGCCACAGGAGTTTAACACAGGCCTCATCAAGGGAAGCATTTTGTTCTCTACAGATAACAAACACCAGCACTACTGGAGTAGACACCAGTTAACAGATCTCTACATAAAAAAAATGTGAAAACTAAATATGCTTTTCACTTTCTGTGCTGGTGGTTTTTCAACAATTTTTTGAAGGACAAAGGGGGTCTGAGTAACATTCTTCTGCCGATTTTAAAAAAAAAAAAAAAAAAAAGCATCTTGCCCTTGCGTTTTTTATGTTGCACATTTACAAACATTCTAGGGCAGATAGAGGTATTTGCTGATAAAATAACGATCAGCTTAAGAGTAAAAATAATATTAATGGGGAAAAGAATTTAAGGCATTTTTTTTATTTTGGCCAGGAATAATGCATCCTACAGAGTAATCTTCATTTCCCCACTTGGTTTTCAGACCACTGCACTTTTTTGTTTTTGTTTTACATGGCACTTTGAAATTTATGTTTTACAACTTAGTCAAGATTTTCAAGTGTTTTCTTCAACACAAACGCCCTCTCTTGTAGCTCAGGTCTGCTATCTGATGCCATCGTAGACAACGAACGAATGAGGTGCTCTCTGCTTTCTGGTGTCAGGCTTTCCCACTGTTGAGCTTCTGTGCGGATAAAGACAGACAGATGTTGGACGTGAACACCAGAAAACAAACAAAAAAAAAATCCAAAAGGACATTGCTTTCCCCAGACAGGCTAAAAGAGTGACTGCTTCAACCTTTCAGTAGCAGTCCATACTGCGCTTCCAGGAGCACTCGGATTCACCTGCATGCTCAGGTGCCTGTGCTGCCTCCTGCCAGTCGCGCCTCTCTAGACCAGGCGTCACTGTCTAAGCCTGCAACATGTGGGCCTGAAGAACCAAATGTTTCCCACGCTGGCTCATGAAAAAGGCATGTAAGATTTTTACTAGAATAAAGGAAACATGAAAAGCGTAACAGAAACCCAAAGGAAAAATTTGCTACACAACAACTGCAGACACATATGACCCTGAGACCTAAGAAGACTCACCCTGTGAAGTCAATTCTGCAAGGCTTGAATACTAAATAACAATGAAAAACCAAACTTGACACTGAAAAGGTAAAAATCACTCTTCTGTACTAAGAGGAGCTCCCCCGTCTATGGAGCTTGAACACAACACAGACAGATCTGATGAGACAGTTCTGTGTGCTCCATGTGGGACCCTCCTTGCTGAACGTTTTCCTCACCAAAGGAATATCCGACAGTACTTTAGAACTTGTTATTAGCCTCAGTTACTTCAAGCCCTCTCTTACTTCCAAGTCCCAGCTTCCCCAGAATCGCCCAGTGCTGCAAGCAGAAGGTAAGGCCATCTCTCCAGGGTTCCAGGCCATACAGCCAGGTGCCATCTTTACCGAACAGTGGCTCTTCCATGTGGCAAGTAAAAAGTCTCACCTTGTAGTTTGGTGAGCAGCAGTTGTATCACAGACAAAGCTTCTGTTCTTATGGATGTGTAGCTTTTGTTTTCTAAGGGATTTAAAGAAAACAGACAAGAAAACCCAAAACTACATTGAGAACCAAATGCACTAACCTTACAAAAAGCAGTCACCTCTGTGATCTCCAGACCATTTTTGGTCGCACAGTTCACTAAGCTCTTGTTTGTGCTGTCAGTTTGCAGTGCTCTTCAGTTAGGCACATTTGAATGGCAGAAAGTCAACAGCTGGAGGCTGACAATGCAACTAAACCTTGTGCATTTCCTCTGCCACTACCACAGAGCTACTGTTCCTTACATATTCCAGCAGGGAAAAGAATGCTGCCATAGCTGTAGTGTGATGGCAGACAACTTCTGCGCATAACAGACTGTTCTGGTGAGTTGTACTGGCTAGAAACCATACAAATGTTAACAACCAGCTTTAAGTGAGGGTACATGAACCCTATGCCAGCCATCAAGCACAAACTTGTCACAAAAAGTTACTTGTCCTCTGAGCTAAAACCTTATGAAGGTGAGGACCCTAGTCCTCATTTCATGAGGACTGATACCTAAAAGAAAATTTCTCCAAAGGGGTCTCTGAATTGGTAGCTAGCACTAAAGTAGGAGCTGTCTTTAGGCACATCAGAAACAAGACCACATGCAGGTACAAGATTAGGGATACTACAGTCACGGGACAAGTGGGAACACTGCCAACATAATGAAGAGGCCCATGACTGTCAACGTGACACAGGGAGCACTTATATCCCCTATATACGGATGCCCTGCTCCGGTAGAGCACAAACTGCCTCTATAAGCCTTGGAGCTTCATGTACTGGCTATCTGAGAAAATCTACAGTATCTTTTGGATACTTGGATACTATAATCTTGGATACATAATGCATATGTATCTAAGTCTGAATGGTGGAGGAGAAAAGCTAGCGTTTCATTATATCAGGAATAGCTTGATTATGTTCTGAGAGGTTGCATGGTCTGCTGTCTGCCTCTCCCTCCTCTTGCAGAGCTCTCTTGCACCAGAGGAATGCATTTCTCCGTGCACTGCACCCTGCACAGTACTGTCTTGAACAATGCAACTTCACAATAATCACACTGCAGTGCAAGGAAGGGCTAAATGTTACCTCTGACAGCTCACGCTTATTCTGCATTTCCTCTACCACACAAACCTCCAGAGGACAACTGTATTAACAAACATCCATCATCATCATCCATCACAAACCAGGAGAAGTCCATTTACCTAAAGAATGGGTGATAGAGGAACAGGTTTCCAACAGTATTTCTGTCAAAGCCGCAGGGTCAGAGTGCTCCTCGTCAAACAGCATTAGCCTGTCAAATGCAAAAACAGTCAGGCACTCTGCATCACTAGGACAGAAGTCTGCTCAACTTTTCCAAGAATTCAGTGTCATCAAGTTCATTAAACAGTTTCAAGCAATAAAGAGAAGACAAATCACTGAAGTGGACTGCAGAAAGAATTACCCTTGAAAGTAGGCATTCATGGCTTGTAGCACTCCAAGCTGCACTTTCCACGTGCTGAGTTTCAGACGGTCACACATTAACTTGCAAAACTCTTGGCGATAGCAACCTACAGGAAAATAAGGACATCACTGTTTTACCACAGGGAAAGGCAGAAGGAAACACTTACTGGTCTGCCTCCAAAGTGCTCCTCAACAAGTGACATCAAGCTAATCACTGCATATGACCAAGTCAACATCCCATAACAAGTGACCCTGAAAATCTTCACATCGACTCACTCATTACGAATGCTGGCAGAAGAAACAGCTGCATTACACACCCCGGCATGCTCATAAAAGCAACCTTTTCCCACCCCTCTCCAGGTATTCCCAGTTCTTCCATCTTGTACCAGCTTTGATGCAAATGTAAACACGAGCAGCAGTTAGGCTTCTTTTCATTAGGCAAGCCACCTCACTCATCCTGTATGTCTACAAACTCAGAACACTTTTGTGAAGTGAAATTAAGACAACAGTAAAGGAATTTTCCCAAGGATGGGTTACTTTGCAGGAAAGCTGTTGGGGCAGCTTTCTCAGTGAAGACCCTTACAAGCTGCCAGCAGTGAGATCCTGCATCTTCTCAAAAGCCTCCTCACTCTGCACATGATCTCCAGGTCCTTCCCTCCTCCTGCTTCTCATTTTAAGAGAAAATAGCTTGTTCTGCATGCCATCAGCTGACTTACGCTGTGTTTCTGGGCTCTTCGGCCAGGCTTTGCCCAGGGTCTCGAAGGCACAGATCAGGGACTCCATCTGAACCTCCTTCTCCCTCATGTCCTCATCCTCTTCATCATGCTTTGGAAAAGCCGCTCCCATGCTCTCCAGAGAGTTCTGCAGAGGCCACGGGGGAAGGTGTGACTGACAGAAGGATGAGGCAAGCGAGGCACACGCTGCAGTGCAGCTTAGCGTTCCCCTGCAGTCCGCACACACCCGCCCTCGTGCCCAGCTCGGGCGCTGTTGGCAGCCTGCAGAGGGGCACAGCAGGCTCTGGCTGGGCTCCCACACACGTGCCTGTGCTACACCAGTCCCACTCGCAGAGCTGCAAGGCTCTGCTGATACCATACACAAGCACTCTGCACAGCTTCCCAGGAGCCTTTTGCTGCCTGTAGAGCAGCCAGGAATTAACTTTCCATGCAGTAGCAGGGCAGTGCTGGACATCACAGGCAGGACTCTGTCTAGAGAACAGTTGGGCTAATTCAGAATTTAGGCAGCACCGGTACAACCACCCCAGGGCTCATCACAGTCTGCTGTTCAGCCCCACCAAAGATCCAGCTGAGTGTGGGGAATCCTCACATCATCAGCCCTCGGGCAGAAGCCTGGCATGCAGTCAGCATCATCGGGACTGTCACCACTTGGGTGCTCTGCTTTGAAAGAGAGAAAACTCAAGAAGCTGAACTGTCACCTTCTTTATCATGGGAAAGATGACATCAGCAAGTTCCTGGAACCGGTCTTCCTTTGTTGCCTGCAGCACCCCAGCTGCACAGCGCAGTGCCACCATCTTATACTTCAGGTTTTCTTTACGGCATTCTTTCAGGAGAGCCTGGACAATGTCTGCGATGGTGGGCTGACCAGGCACTGACTTCTGCAGCTCTGCACTGGAATGCAAGGCACATGGACACTATCACACCCATGTTAATCTCTACCCAAAATCCGCTTTTCCCAGAAAGGAATTAATTCCTATGGCCAGGCACTCAGTTGCCGACCAATAATTGTAACAGGAAGTTACACTGCGGTGCTCTTCCCTTCTCTTTGTCTGTTCTGCCTGTTTTATTTTCTTCTTTTCTCATATGCTTCTAAGGCACTTGCTCCCTCACTACTCTTCCACCTCTTCCTCTCTTTTCCCATTTAAGGTCTCCATCTTCCTCCTTAGTCTTGGCTTTCCTCTTAGCAATTGTGGCCTGTCAACATCCTCCTCTTCCTCTCTAAACCAACCATTTACTTCTGCAGGTCTCTCTGAAGCATCACTTACTCCTCACATGCTGACAGGAGATCAGGATGGCGACGACAAACTTTCTAGAATCTCCTTAGTACCCTATAGGCAATAACACTGTCAACAACCTCCCTTCTGAGATCTCAGATCCTGAGGGTACCACGTCATTCAAGGCACTCACCTGCAGGCAGAGACAACACTGGCAATGGCCTTCAACAGCTCTTCCTGCAATGACAAAAGAGACATCACTTTAAAGTGCCACACGGCCAAAATGCACAGTCCTGATGCACAGGGCAAACCTTTGTATTCCCCTGCAAGAGGCAGTGGGGAAACACGCCTGTGACACCAGTTTGGAGAAGTAATATCTGTCTGTCCCTGCTGCAGAGGACTTAGCTTTCAATCTGCACAGAACTGGCAGCAGAAAGGGGCCTTGCAGCACCCCTGAGCACACGCTAGTATCCCTCAAGGCTAGAAATGGTGCAGTGGGATTAGTCTAAGCAGGAACCCAACTCCTAAAGCAATCTGAATTTCACCTACCTATCTTCGCAGTCATTTCTGTATCTGCTAAATGCGGGACAAAAGGCAGACTCCTTACATCGGCATTCTTATTGTGCTGCTCTGCAGCACAGAACATTGCATTTCCTGGCTCAAGGGCTGCACACTGCTGGGCTCACAGCAAACCACGAGGTGACAATTCCCTGTTTACCTTCCCAGTCCAGGTTCTCCCCGGCAGGCCTTGCAGCAGCGCAGAGAGCACCATTCCCAGATGTGGCGGTACAAGGGAGCCTGTCTGTTTGGCAATTGATGCCATGGCAGCTGCTCCCTGAGCTTTCATCTTCCAGGACTGGGACTGCAGAGCCTTCTGGGTGATGGATATCAACTCCTGCAAATACAATCTGATCCCACCCTGAGTACCTGCACGTCAAATGGAGGAAAACTGTAATTTGCCACAAAACACACAAAAATTTGATCTTATTAAAAACAACCCCAAAAAAACCACAACAAAAACACCACAAGCAAACAAGCACAACCTTACCCTGGAAAAGACAAAAAACGACCAGTTACAGATCTATTGGGGTTTCTGGCCATGAGACACATCAGAAAGGCCCACTTCAGGCAAAGGGGTGAAGAATTCTTCCCAACCTGGTTGAAGTTGGATTCTTTTCTAGGGGGGTTCCAAATAAAGTCTTTGTTGTGTGTTCAGATGCCAAGCTCATTTCAGCCCTTCCATATAGCAGACACTAGACACTGTGTTAGCCTGTTTCTAAGGAATATAATGTCTTTTTTTTTTTTTTTCTTCCAAGAACGGGTAGTGACCTTTCTCAGACTCCAGAAAAGTCATCTGGTGACTGAGGAACCAGATCGGAAATCTACAAGTGTCAGCAAAACAGTACTGTAATGCATCCAGATCTTCCTCTACAGATAGAACAGCCCTTCTATAGCACAAATTCATTCACTGGAGCCAAACCCAAAGGTATTACCACAGAGATCTCCAATATGAGACAAAGGCCAAAGTCCCCTGTGACTCTGAACTGTGCAGCAGCCCCTAAAGGCTGGCATCAAAATTCCCAAAGATGTCTAGTTATCGGTACCATCAGGGCCATATTACAGTGGCATTCAGCATCTCACAATTTTAAAATACTTCTGACTGTGCCTGTCCATCCTTGTGATTAATGCCCCTGTAATTACTTTAATTAGTCAGAGAAGATAGCCTTCATACAAGAAGTCTAGAACAAGGAAGAAAATGGAAACGAGCTTCCCAAATCTCTTACCTTGAGAACTCCGTATTTTCAACATGGAATTCCAGAAAGCATGCTATTTCTTGCCCCATGCTTCCCAGAAAGCTATACTATTCTTAATACAACGTACCAGGTACATTTTCTTGCCAAACTTCAGTCCACAAAGTAGAATTCTCTTTCTCTCCTTTCTCTTCTTCAGGAACCTCATGCATTCCAAGAAAAGCCAAGGGCAGCACATGCTTGGCATGGTTCTTCAGTACATCTGGGCTGTAGCGTCCCATAGCATGCACAGTTAAAGCACAGCCTGCTCTGTAAACGGGCTCTGAAGGAGAAAAACAAGCACATTGTGACTGGGAAGCAGGATTATCCTTTTAACTGCTTGGTCTGCCTCTTGGGAAGCAGAGTAATGCACAGTACTGTATAACAATGTATAGGAATTATTCAGACAGTGAAACCAAGCATCACAATACAGAAATGTTTCGTTACTAGCTTTTGCTATCACCAGGAACTTTTTCTGCACTGTATTCTCTAAGTGAATACCCCAAAAGCAACATACCTTCCTTCTCCATGTACCAGCTACTGAGTTTGTGCAGCAGCTTCTCAGTGCTACTGTCCCGGGAAGTCTGTAACAGGAAAGAGACTCAAATTATTCAAACTTCAAAGAAGACCACCAATAAAAAAAGCAAAATAAAACCTAAAGCCCAACTCACCCTGACTAGATGCCCCATAGCAAAGGCAAAAGACTTCTGTACCACGCTGTTGCGATCAGTCAGGCCACTAAGTAAAGCGCTCATAAGTTTGCCTGTTGGAAGAGACTTTACTTTATCAAAAGCATCATGTTTTATTGCCATGGCAGGAATTACAATGGCCTGCATTTCATTACACTGCCTAAATTTATGCATTTTTCCTCATTGTATGTATGTGGGGTTATAAGTCTGCCTGGTCCTCATGTTTAAACTAGTGCTAGTGTTTTGCACGCCTTGATCGATAATGTTCCTACATGCAAGCACTCCAGCTGATCATGCTTTCAGCTTCATTTCTATTTTGCAACAGAAAGGTGATGTTCTTTCTACTACCAGAGGAGACTCAATGAAGCAAAGTCCCTGTTCATGGTCCCTCATAGCACAAGTTGAAGGAACAAGTGCATATTGACAGTGCTGCCGTAACACAGGCATTGTTAGACTGCTCTAAGAAAGTAAAGAAATACTTCTGCCTATTTCTGCTCGGTGCTGGTGAATTCCCTCAACTTCTTCCTCCACCTCTTCAAACTTGGTGAGGTACTGAACCTACTCCAAGCATGCCAATATCAAACCAAAAAGGTAACTTCAAACAGCTCTCTGATAAAAATATATATGTAAAGATCATTCTTGTACTAAAATCAAGGGAAGAAACACCACAGCAACAAAAAGCACCTTTAAAACCTGATATTAGAGACAAACCTTACCTGAATAAGGTGTTAAGTCTTGAGGGCACTGTGTGGTTAATGACACAATTACACTGGCACAGCCCCCCTGGAAGATTGCAAGGGATAACAATGGTAAGATAAAACAATATTTGCCTCTGGTTATTATTGTTAATATTTGCTATGGTGCTACCTGCACTTGTAAGACATGATCTAGACCCACTCAGCCTCTATTCTCATTAAGCCAAGAGCGGTAAAAGTAGAAGCAGTAAAAGTTTGAAAAACATGAATGACAAGAATTGAAATAGAAGTGAAAAAGGACCCACACTCGGGATAGATGATCCTAGAAGATTTACGGCAACCAAGGACAACCTTCTGCACTCATGTGTGACAGAGCACAGCAGCCATGCAGCCTAGCGTAGCTTAGGGCAGTACACATTCAGAAACTTGATGCAGTGGAGTGGGACTCAGATGTCAAATGACTCCAGCATGTACGAACCCAAGCTGCTGCTTTAAAAGACATAGTCGGAAGAACCATGCTTACATTGACACTGCTCTATACTCCCTTCTTCATTTCCAAAAGAGCTATTAAAACCACAGACGTACCTTTGTGCCAAGGCCAACTCCACTTTTGATCAGTTCACACAGCCGAGGGACCAACTCTCCAAGGACGGACACATCCAAATACTGCAAGCTCTAGAGAAAGGCAAGAGAGAGGGAGAGAGAGAAAGAAAGAATTAAAAAAAAGAGAAAAAAGAAAGGTAATGGTGGCAGACTTAAGTTGGTGTATTTCTAGCTGAGGTTGCTTCAGCACTGCTGGCTGGTCCTCAGCTGAATCGCAAGAGTTTGCTGCATGATGAGAAAAAGCCAACATGAAGCAGCTTCCACCACACACAGATTCTCTTGTCCCACTTCTCGGCTGAGCTGACCTGGCTAAAACTATCAGTTGCTGGAACTGATGTACTCCTGCACTCCAACTCTTCAGGAAGCCTGAAAGTAACACACTAGCGAGAACAAGATGAAAAGGGGGTGTGTGTGTCTTAGGACAAAACCCAACATTTCCCCAACTCTCTGACACCAGGAAGCAATAACATATCCAAACTAGACAATGACGTGAAACCAGTTAAGACAGTTTTTAAACAGGTCAAGGCAAACAAATGTATGGTATAAATGACATAAAGGTACAAGAGGGATGCGATTAGTATAATTTTTAACCCGTTATGCCTAAAATACCACTGGGCAAAACGAAAGCCTCATGTTACCAGCACTCTGTGTAACACACACTGTCTGCAGAGGGAGATCCATTTTCTAGCAAATTCAAGGATAACACACTAAATGAAGGTAACTATTTCTGAGCTTCCGAAGTCAGATCAACTGTTACTTCCCCCTCCAGCACTGGTATGGTGAAGGAAATTATCCATATAATCTTCCAGACAGCCCCAGAATATAGAGGAGGTTGCCCATAGGCCAGGATATCTTCACAATACTCCAGGGAAGCCATTACTATCTCTCCCCTGCCCTAGGAAATCCCAATCAATGATCAGGGCACCACAACTGTTCCCCCAGGGCTGGCAGGGTAGAGGCATGGCCTGGAGGAGGGACAGCAGCAGCTGCTGCAGCCTGCAGGTTTGCAGTGAGTACACTTTTACACGGAGCCTTTCATTCCCAACTGCTTTACACTCTTATTTATAGAGACCACTTCACCTGACACCAAAACTCAACTGCACACGCTGTTATGTACAGGAGGGCTTGCTGTTGCTGTTTTTCCTTAAGCAGAGGAAACAATAAATTGCTCTGGTGGCTACAACTCCCCTAAAACTTCCTCAGCCCTCACATCCTCTACCTGCCCACATGCCCCTGGCTGTGGTGCAACACCTAAGCAGAAAAGAGGGGCCTTTTTCTGGGAAGGGACAGGTTCTTACAGAGGACAGGGAGTTCTGCCAGGACAGATCCTATAGCACAGCATCTGGGCATAAGCAACTCCTCCTCCAGCAGCAGGAAACTGTGGTGCCAAACATCACTTGCTGACAGTGCTTTCAGTGATATCAGCATTTTCTCGAAATAACTCCACCATGAAAGTACAGGCAAGGCCCAGATAGGAATAGCTAAGGCACCACAAGGCAATGGTTGAACAGCATTTGTGCCTTACAAACAATGACTATCATCAGTTGAACGCCCGCCCAGGTGAGAAGTTGATTTTGGAGCTGTGGGCCAGAGATGAAGAGAAATGCTAGCTAACATAACCCACAACCAGCTGAGCCCCCATCCAAAGAAATGCACTTGAAGGATGCCCTCTTCATCAAAGCAGGCAGGTCTTCAGATGAAGAAACAATCCATCTGACTCCAAACGGAGCCAAAGTTATTCACAACTGATCTGAGGGGCAAACACTGGTGACATGATGAGAAGTCTGTACATGAAAAAGAAAGTGGACAGCCAGCCACATAAAGATGTGACAATAAAACAAACCCTGAAGAGATATTCTGTAAAGCTTCCATTTCAATTCTTATTCTTCTACAACATACCTTACACCGGAACCCTTCTGAAATAAGTACTTACCATGTTAATGGTTTCCATCATGGGAGAGGACTTGACAGCACTAAGTCTGGCACTATCCATTGCAGTCTAAAAAAAAAAAAACCAACATGAAAAAACCCCAAACAAACTCAAGCATAAACACAACATGAAAACCGTAGAAAGGGCAACATCAGCTGTAACTCACTACCTCACGCTAAAATACATTTCAGATGCATAGAGAAAACAATTATGCCTACAGACTATGAATGTTTCCCTTTCAGAGGCAGATGGATATTCTAGAAGGAGTGAAAGAGGGAGGGAAAACAAAGAGGGCAAAAGAGATAAAATCCCACACTGAACTGTTCACTCCCTTTTCATTTGCAAGGGCTAAGTTTGGCCCTCTTCCCTCCCACAATGAAATCAGCTACATTTGCTTCTACTCAATGGGTTTCAATCACTTTCCCAGAAGACTTTGATTGATTAATATCGTTCTTTGACAACAATTAAAGGACACAGTGCTGACAACATCCCCCTCCATCCCATAGTGCTATGGCACACCTCCCAATTTAAGTTATATGAAGTCCTGAAGTTAATCCCTTGGGAAAAACAGCAGTGACATTTAAAAACAGATTACTGAGATTGCTCTTCACTTTTGGAAACATATAGTGCTTTAGGGAATACAAGTAATTCCAATCCTTTAAAAAAACTCCCACCTTTGTCCAGTCATATTCTGTGACTAAATTTTTTAGTAACTTATTAGCTATTTTTCTTTGCTTTTTGAACATCTCTCTACCAAATCTGTTTTTCCATTCACTGAATGAAGAAAGATTAAATCTTTGTTATCTCTGTTGATACTTTCCTATTACAGCTGCACTTACTTTCTCCTGATCTGATGCAGAAAGACTCAAATAATTGAGGACTTGAGGCTCCAGCACACTCAAGGATTCCAACAGGGCTGGGATAAGTTTTGGTGCATGAGGTTTCAGCATAGACCCAGCACTTTTACTGATCTTCACAAGAGTGTTAATGCTGGAAAATTATTAAAAGGAAGGTCAACAGAGGTACACACAGACTGATCTGAAAAGCCTCTCTCTGATCTACTGTAATCCAGATATACCAACATAAATCTTCCTTCAAACAAAACCATGTGTATTTTTTTGCTTAAGCAAAATTATTCCCTAGCCCTGAGCTTCCAAGGGATGTTATGTTATATTTTGGCCAGAGACTGTTTACTTTGGCCCCGGAATCACAACGGTAATGGGCAAAAAGGCAGTACTGCAGACAGATGTGGGAAGAAATCACACACCCTTCATGTTTTAAAGCAGCACTGGACAAAGTCACCTTGAGACGTCCACTGTCTCTGCCCAACAAAAGACAAGTTACAGTAATCTATTCAAACTCTACTAGTCAGTTTCGGACTGATCACATCTGTCATGCTGCATTTTGACAAAGGGTTTTCATATCTTCAAAAGGAATGAAAATCGTTCAAGAAATATTGACTATCATTTGTTAGAAGCCTTCTAGCCTTTCTAATAATTATTTTTGTGAAGACTAGCTAGCTACACTTCAACTATGAATTTTCCAGTTCTTCTGTCCTTCGGTCAAAGGAAAGAATAAACAAGGTTACAAATTGACAAGCATATAAAGTCCCTACACATCAAGGGACATTGAACTGTTACAAGACATAAAATGTATTTGAACAGCGTGACCAAATGCAGTCACATCTGGGATGTGAACTGTCAATGCTCACAAGCACTTGTGAAATCAGATATAGCTGTTTGAAGAACCGTGGAACGTTTTGTTTGCAACCAGAACAGACATGCCAGTCCCAAAGGACAGCCTTAGCACGGCACGCTGCTTGCGGATCAGCCTGCCATTTGTACAGGGAGAAAAGAACTTCCTGCTGGGAACTGAATCTGTGCATTTGTAGAGAGGCCGCATACTCGCAAAAGACACGCAGAGTTTTCAGGTCTGCTGTTTAAACTCCATGAAAAAAGAACTCAGCAGGATAGCTCTTTTGGGGAGCAACTTATCACTTCAAACACAAAGAACATTCTGCAACTCAGGTGAATAAGCTTGGTGTCTTCGGGGCAAATCATGACCCGACCCCCAGGGAATTTACACGGTGCAAAACTAACCTGAGAGATCGGACTTCAGCAACTGTGCTTACTATTCCCTTGTCTAGGAGGCAAGGGAGCAACACAGCTATCGTCTTCTGACCTGCTGCTCCTTTAGCAGGATCACACATCTTCACACAGACCTGGGGACACGTGAGAATCAGTGCTGCAAACATGTACAAACCTCCCGCTAAGATTACCTCCTTCAGATAGAAGAAGCCAACAGCAACCAGACAAACTGCTCACAGCCAAGCCTAGGCTCTGTTACACCTTCATCTTCTCTCCACAAGGTCTTTAAGCCCTAAGGGGTTTCAACTACAATCAACTTCCAGAAAATGCAAATTCAGAGCCTAGCAGGCCTTGACCTGAATCTGGATGAAAAGATGAACCAAACGGCCTCTCAGATGAAGGACAGCCTATCTTAGCCACAGGGACTCAATCGTTCCATGCAGCAGAGCAGCAAGTCCCAGATGAGAACAGATTCTGTAATCGCAACATTTCAAAACAACATTTTGGGACCAGATCCTCACTTGCAGCATTAAAATGTCACACACTATGAAGACTGTGATTTCAAACACAGCACTTTCGATCCACTGCCACCAACGTGACTTTTTTAGAGGATTACCAAACAAAATATTAAGTGATATATGTGTACTACATCCAAAAAACCTTGTCAGTAACAGCATCACAGAGAAGTCCTTTACAAACACAGTTACTCTGTTTCATACCAGTGAGGTACCACCAGGCTTGGTCAACTAGATCAGTCAGTCTTGGTAAGCTGCTGAAGTTACAGTAAGTTTACTTAAATTCCACCCCCAAGTAAGGAAAAAAAAAAACATCAGAGGAAAAAAAAACCAATTTATTATATCCTTCCTTTGCTTGTATAGAACTTAACATCGCATTACCCTCAAGCAGCAGGACTTCACTAGCATCAATAAAAGTACAGGTGAGTATGTGGTGATGCTTATTATGATTGCCTTCTAGGGGCTGTTCAGTCTTTCACAACTGCATCTTACACTTGAGATCCTCTCAAGACAACAGTCTATGGTAAATACAGTCTGTGGTCACTCCTGACATCAAAACCATACATGTCTTGTCTACATGTGCATATGACAAAATTATAGACTTTTACCTTGCTCAATGTTTTTAGGGCTAGTTCTGCTGCCTTTCGCACAGTCTCCTAAAAAAGAAGTCAACAATCATTTCTGCTATTTTTATTCTTCTAGAATGATTCATATTAATTGATAAGCATTAACATTCGTACTGACAAGGCTATCTTCATGGCTAATACTTAGTATAAAGTATTAGTAACATCATTAAAAGAAATTCTGGCTTTGGTCCATCTGAGTAGCTGGTACAATCAATACAAGAACAGAGCTCAACCCTGGAAGGACCCAAAGACTCTGACATCATACATGCAAGTCATTTCAGCACACAAGCAGCCCCAAAAAAATGTTTCTATATTCAAAATTGAGCAGCTACTCAGGAATTCTTTCATATCAAGGAAAAATCCCAAATCATCTAGAATAAGCACAGCAGGAACAAAACTCAACACTTCACACATACAGAGAATTTCCAAGGCAGCATGGAAATTTTACTTGCAAGGAGCATGAATTTCTAGTCTGCTTAACACTCAAAACTCCCATTGGCTTCAAGCTGACTTGTCAGAGAATCTCTCTTTAAACACCTCAGAGCTCGATCACTACTGTTGGTTGAAGATTCCTGTTCAATTCTCAGTTCCATTACCTTAATGTCATCTTGCACTCTGAACAGGACTTCCCAGATCTCTGGAAGCTTGTCTATGATGTCATCCAAAGGTCTTCCTCTTAGTAAGTCATTTAGTGCCAGACAACTGCAAACAGGGAATTTTATTTCTTTCACACAGTGTTCTTACTTGATATAGGTGTATATATACAGATATGCTTATAAACATAAATAAATAGTTTTTAAAAATGACAACTGTTTCACATTCATTACTTTCCCCAAACCCTAAATCTACTCTGCCACAAGAATGTCTCCTTTAGCAGAGAAAAAAATGCTCTTAAAGTTGTTAAGGTAAAACCTGAAACAGCTGACAGGAAGTGAAAAAGGCTGCTGTGGTGAAAATTGCTACTGCAAACATTCCAGTGACAAAATTGTTTTAGTCTTCTTTTCTTTAAGCATAGGATAAGAAGAAAACAAAATGGTATAAAGTATGGAATTGAAATTAAAATGGAGGTTTTCAACACAGCATGGCTACAAACCATTAAAAAAGCAGTTTATTAAAAATGGCATCCTGCTGCCAAGTACATACTTGTCAGATTGACAAGGTTTTCTAAGAGAAAGCGTTATTTCAGATTCAAGGATAGGCAAGAACTAGTAACCAGAAAACTCATTCTTCAGCGAATGTTCTTTAGTATAAAGCTACATGCAATAAAAAATTCCAGGCAAATAGCTTCAAGTATCATACCTCCAAGGGCAGGCTACAAGGCTGGGCTCTACCCTCGTGAGAGGATGTGTCCTCTTTTCCCCCTCACCTTCTTCAGGTTAACAAGTTTATGGTGAACAAGAACTGAGTTCAAAGACAATCTAATACTTTTCCTAGCAATACCTGGATTCTCTGATCCTCCAAAGACTGCTAGTTAGGTTACTGATCAAATCCTCAAGAATTTCCTTCATGTACTTATCAACCTACAATTAAAAAAAGGAAAAAATCATGAAACAAGCACAGCTATGCATCCTTGTTCTGTATTCTGTAAAAAAAGAGTCCTCTTGGACAATACAACCTGCTTTCAGCCACATCAGATGAACTAATGCTTGCCAGTGCTGTGCAAACTTTCTCTGACTGTGCTTTAGACGCGCCTTTTTCTGCACTGCTCGAGTGCTTAACATTGTGAAAGACGCAACAAGAAAAGTCCCCATCGGCCTTTATCAACTGAACTGTTAAAATGCAACACCAAACATGTATTTACGCGAGAAGCAGCTGTGCTTTGATGAGGGATCAGAGTGAATGACTTCACATTAAGATCAGCTTTCCTAGGAGAAAAGATTGCAAGCCCGATTCCAAGTCTCGCAGAACCAGAGCAGGGGCATCTTATGAAAATCACTTATTCCTGAAATACACCTGGGAGGAGTTCTCAAACTGACGGAATAGCCTCCACCCATGGGCTTCCTCCCACTTAAAAACTGAGGAACTATATTTAGATGCTCTTGCTTTAGGAAGGCATCTTAGGCCATAAGGATTCCTGAAGAGCTTCTCATAGGCAGTATCAAAGCAATATCAAAGTGGAAGGATCCCATTTTAAGTAAATCATAAATTTTAATGCTGGCTGGAATAAGGTCTGGAATGTCCTTTCACATATGAGAGACAGTGCAAAACCTCTGCACAAGCTCCAGCTCATCCACAGATTCCAACACCTCCTTTCCAGGGCAGTACCCTTTCTGCACAGCCCCTCCTTTCACAAAATGCACCTGTCCCAGGAGGATCTGTGATACACTGCTGGCTGGCAGCAAATCCCCTCGCTGCGCTCTGCTGGTCACTCACCATGGACTTGTCGGTGACCAACGCATTCCAAATGCTGGTCATTGCCTGTCGAATGCCCAGGTTGGGGTCAAACTGGTAACGGTAGAGCCGGGGAAGAAGCTGGGGCAAAAACGGAGCCAGCTGCTCTCCAGCCTTGGCAGCTATCACATTGAAACCAAAAGCTGCTCCCTGAAATGACAACAAAATAGTATTTGCTGAAACATTGTTCGCTCCCTCAGTTATTGCTCTTGGGCACACCACAGCCAGGGGCAAAGTTGACTGACATAGTTCAGATTTAGACCAAATCAAAAGGACTAGAATGGTACTAGAATTAGCCCATCCTCACTGCTACAGTACCACAACGATCTCGAGCATACAATCACCCTCAGCAGACAACATACTACTTCAAAACTTTCTTCCAATCTTTATTTCAAGATACTGATTGATCTCATTTGCAGAAGTAGTACCAGTGAATTAAAACTATGAAGATTTAAATATGTTCTTCCAAAAGAGATTATTTCTTGGCAAAACTGGTGAGGGTGGGCCACTGCTTCCTTTCAACTCCGCTGCTTTAGAAGAATTAGAATAACTTAGCAACTGAAAAACCAAAACCAAAACAACTCCACCTTATTTCTAAAACCTGAAATTTCTGGGGATTTTGCATCTGTCTATATTTATTTTAAACGTAAGCATTCTTCTATGATCTTTTCTTTCTTCAACACTATCACTTCCACTGTCATTTCTCATACAGTGGAAATGATGCTTGCCTGTCAAGTCCCATGGGATTTGGCAGGATAGCCCAAGAAGAAATTACTCAATGAAGGCAGTGCAGTGACTGCCCCTAATGACTTCATATTTTCTGACTTGCAGTGTCAAAAGCTGCCACTCAAAACCCCACACTAGGGAGTTCACAGGACAGGAGGTGTTGTTTGGGTTAATCCAGAAAACAGCAATAAAGACACATTTTCAGTTAGGACCACTGCCATGAAAAGCAAGAAGTTGAAGAAAGTGTAAGGAAAAGTGAGGCATCGCCTGCAAGGCCCTGAACAGCATGCTCTGTCTAGCTCTTGTTGGGGGTTTAGGGCACCTAAGCCTCAACTTAAAAGATTCTGCAAATTCTTCAAATGCCAAAGCTCAACCCACATCTTCTGAGTCGATTTTCTTGACTCATCCCGGCTAGAGAAATTCCACAAGGGTCAGGAACTTAACTATGCTCCTGTGCTTTTGAAGTCCCAGTGCAAAGAGGGAGATCTTGAGAGATGTGCTGAATTGTCAAATTCTAGACGAAAGTTAAAGCTGGGACTTGTTTTTTGCACTAGGTGGTGTTGTCAGAGACTCCAAACAAGTTCTTCCATGCTTTTGTAAAGCCAGTGAAAAGAGTCCCCACATCAAAGCTCTGAATAGTACACTTAAATGTTCAAACTTATGATGCTCCTTTTTCTACCTGGAAGTGGATCCAATAGCATTTGGGCTTTGCTAAAGCTCCCAGATGCTTTGAAGTATCAAAACTCGAGTTAAAAAGGGATACTTTTGACAACAGTGCTTTTTAGCAACTTGTTGCTGATTACTTTTTGCTCTGCCTCTTTAGATAACGAAGATCACTGTCTTTGGTATTCAAAAATTCATCCCATTTTGAAAGTATTTTCAAACGGTATTATCACCGTTTGAACACATTAAGGACTGTCTTTCTAAGCACACTCAAAAAATAAAAAGACCTCAGTTGATTCAGAGGGGAATACAGGATTATATGAACACTGATATCGAAGTTTTGTTATAAGAATTTCAAGTAATCCTACATTTTTTCCTCTGGCTGCTAAATTTGCCTTGGACTGATACCAAAGCATCAATGCCCTCCACATGCAGTTATCCATAAATCATATAACTAGAAACAGAGAAATGCAGTTTTGTTTCCAGAGTTCACAGTGGGAATGGAAGTTGCATGAAAGCAGAGCATTACCTTCCGAGAATTCCACATGGCATGATGGTTGGCCAGATTCATGAATTTGTACACCAGGTCTGGCTGATTGAGGTCACTAGCCAGTGAACAAAGCTCCTTGTAGGTAGAAAGACCTTGACTTTGAAAAGCAGAAGGGAAATCAGTGTTACTATTTTTAAGTACACAAATGCTACAAAACCTAAAGCTATTTTCAATTCACACCCTAAAGCAGGCAGAGAAAGGTGAGTAGCACATCTGTATCACACGGAAATAGTTATAGCAACTTAGAGAACAAGAAGGAACAAAAAGTTCAGGAAGCAGATTTTTAAGGGAATTCTGTTTCAGCATGACTGTGTCTCTATCACTGAGACTGTCAGTAAACTTACCCATCTGGGGTTTTACTCAGACCTCCCTGAAATACCACAGTTTCTCCAGTCATCTCATGCTTGGCTCTGATAGAAAAGAGGTCCAGTATTAGCATTACCAAACTCTACACTTGAATACACTGCACACTACGGAACAGGTAATTTTGCTTTATGAACTCAGTAACTTCACGGTTGTTTCAGTTCCAATCCCACAAAAAACATACAGGTGTGCAAAGCTACACACACCGCAAGGAATATCATTAACCTTTATCACATGTAATGTTAAGGAGACATTGCAGCAAGTGAGTTTTGCTGGGCAGTCAGAAGGTAGAAAGTCAAAATACTGAATGATGGCTTTTTAGTTCTGCCCACACATGAGCCATATAATGGACAGCAAATCTCTACACCAAAAAATACCATTTCCATTCATCTTTTTTCTTCCTGCTTACCACCACTGAACCCCTACACTCCAAGCCTAGGTTTTTATCATTCAGCAGCCAAACCCACACCAGGTTAGACAGGAGAAGCCTATTAAAGAGCATTTCCAACACTGACCAACATAATCTCTAGCCCTGAGTCTTGTAAGACCACTATTTTTCACACTAAAGCTGACAAGAGATTATTAACAACACTTCCTTAGCAAAAGGTACCTTTTCAGCACAAAAAAGTCCCCACTTCTGCAACATTCACAACGTGCAGAGTTGCTGCAAGTGGTAATTGTTCTCTGCAATTACACAATGCAGCAAGTAGTAAATCTAACCAAATCCCAACTCATTTGAACTGCTTGAATCAGGACTGACACATTATTTTGAAGCTTTGTTGAATGGAACAAAACCAGAACAACTTCAGTCACAAAATACTCTAAGCTGAATTAAGAAATGTCTCAGTTTGACTCTCTGAGAATGGATATTGGCTTGCCCTGGGCCCCAAAACATCTCTTTCCACAT
Source organism: Mohoua ochrocephala (assembly GCA_013398855.1). NCBI lineage: Eukaryota > Metazoa > Chordata > Aves > Passeriformes > Acanthizidae > Mohoua > Mohoua ochrocephala. Next base: position 45,308 of record VZTA01026212.1, read on the forward strand.
GAAAAAGAGGCACATTTTTATTCCCATCAGGCACATAACTCAGAGTACTCTCTCACTGTGTTCTCAGTTCACTGTACCTTTTCCCAGTCATAAGGGTATCAACGAGTGTAGTGACTAGCTCTTGCTGATCCTGTTCACTTCCCAGTTCATATATCAGCCCAAGACCTTTTGACGCAACATCTTGACTAAGCTCTGCAAGAGATTTTACCAAGTAAAAATCAAGATAAGCACGTAAATAAGCAGTACACAAATTTCAAAAGCAAGGTTCAACCAAAATCAGGACATAGCAAACACATCTCTGTGCTGCACTTCACAGCTCTCCATTTCAGTGCAGATCTAGTCTGCCAAGACACAAACTTTGCATTCTGAAGCAGCAATTTGTTCTGAAGGCATAAACCAAATCAAATCAGGTTACATCTTCACGTAAGTGTTGTTACTGCAAGTTTTGGAAGAGCAAGAAGAGTTCCAAGAGCCATAGGTATTCTGACATGCTAGTGGCATCTGAAATCATTCATGGCAATACTCTCTTCAGCTTCAGTGAGCTTTGCATAAGCTGCTGGATGCCACTCTTTCCACTAGCTGCCATGGGTAGTGCTGTAAGCCAAAATGTGCTAGCTTGAAGAGGTCTCAGAGCTCCTGTTCATGCAGAACTCTGTGATACACATCCTGCCGCCCAAAACAGAGCAGAAGTAACACCACTTCTGTTACTACAGTCTAAAGGGGCAAATGCAGTGTGCCTTTTAGCAAAGCGCACAAAAAAGCTGTGCTTCTTATCTCTGCATGTGATGCCTAGAAATTATTCCCATTAATGTAAGAAATGGGAAGTTTCTACAGTCATCTTTTAATGCCCACTGACAGAGTGTAGTTGACTTTCTGCCTGTTACAAGATTCCCTCCAGTCTGATGGATGCCCACCAAAACACACAACTCTTTAAGATACAATAGTACTTACCATCACTATCTGACAGAATTGAAACAAATGCACTCTGAATATCCTTGAGATGAGACTGTAAGATGAGAAAAAAGGACATTATTTGTTTGGTATCCAGGCAAGTTTCTAACAGATAAACAGAGGCTACTATATCAATGGAGTTGCCTATTTGAGCTACACCTATGACAAGAACTGCCCTTCTTTCCAGACACACAAGTAGCAGCCTGACTGGCATTCACAGAAGATAACAGTTACTTGTCCAGCCCACCATGTACATATTCCATGCCATTATTAAACCATGTATTTTATTTTCCTTGTTTAATACAATGCAGCAATGCATCATAAATCTGGCTTGCAGCCAGATGAGGCTTTCTTCATCCCTGAACTGGTGAGTTTTACCAGCTCCCTACAAGGTGCACTGTTCGGACGGGTGCAGTATGTGGCAATGTTTTATATGTAACAGCTTACATTTGCAAAGCAGCTTGTCCCAAAGCTCTTTATCAATACCGGGAGAGTATAAAATGGTTACTTGGTGCCATCACAGTCCATAGTACCTCTATGCAGATAGAGGACATTTTGGTTGAGAATGTTTTATTTAGCCTTTGTATAGGACTTTTCACATTCTCTCATTACAGACAAGCACTTTAAATATAAGGTTCCTAAAGTGTACCAAAAATATACAGTACATGAAGCACATAACTGCTGCTAGGTACCAAAGTTGTGATAAACACCGTGAAACAGATGCATTCAGTTCTCCTCCTTCTTCCCCTCCTAGACCTCTCTTAAATATTTTCCAAATATAAATCCTAAACACTATACAGATACCAATCTCTTCTTCCCAAGGGAAGATGTACTGCCACCCCATCTTTCAAAAGCTATTTACACTGAGCTTACTCTGACTTGGATGCAAGCCAGATGTTTACAACAAAGGTGACAAACACCCTTGTTCATCTGCCAGATAGTCTGTTCCTCTAGAAACAAAAGATAGGCCATGTCTCAAAAAGACCTCAGTAAGGACTGCACCAGCATGGGCAGAAAAGAGGCAATAGAAGTGAGGGGAAAGGAAGGGACAGAAACAAGGTCAGAAGCAAAAACAGGGGCAAGGAGCCAGTGCTAGGAAAAGACGTATTTCTTACCTTAATTGCTTTGTGGGTGCTCAGCTTCTTCACCAATGACAGAAGCCAGATGCAAGCTGCCTGCCTAACATGTGGGTTAGGACTGATGATGTGCTTATTCAAAATAAGGTCTAGGACCCAGGGAACCACATCATTCACTTTCAAATCTATATTAAAAAAAATAAAGGTGGAGGAGAGGAGCTTTGAGAATCATCCACACCCATTTTGATGTCAAAATAATGAAAAACCTAATAAACCCAAAAGTACTCAGGTAACACCTTAATCTCTGCTTATTAAGGAAGTCACTGGAGTCACTGGGAAAGTAACAATAGTGGAATAAATAATAGAACAACAGAGTCCTAACCCTTCATGAACATGTTTCAGAGCCTGTGGCCAAAAAGAGGTACCATTCACATTGCCTAAGACTCAGGGCACTACTCTTCTTTTTTTCTTAGGAATCAAAATTTCTGGAGCAATGGCAAGCTTTCATTTCTACCACATGCTCAGCTTTGTGTACACTAGACATCTAAGACCACTCTCACAAAATTAAAACACGTTTGTATGTTTGAGGCTGATACTTACAGTTGCCTGATTTGAAGCTAGCATTTTGTCACACTTGTATTTCAATGGGTACAGAACCTTAGTCCTTAAATAGAATTTCGGCATTTACTGCATGTACATTTCACTTAATTGTATCACTTGAACTTGTTGGAAAACACTTGCAATTTGATTTTCTAACCCTATTTTCCTGTTCAGGCTTCAAAATGGTATTTTAAAAGATTTGTGTATTAAAACTCAAAACTAACTCAACATGGCAAACAAAAAAGAAAGAAAACCCCAAATATGGAGTCAAGTGGCAATGAATTACATAAGAAGCTATTTAAACAGGCCATGAAATAAAGTCTTCTGCCCTCTGAGCAGATGGACATGAAGAGGTAAAATAACCTGTATATAACCACAAACACAAAACGTCTCTTGCGTGTACTGCTATAAATCAAACACCACAGAAATGAAGCTATGGAGCCCAGTGTTAGCCCAGACATTTCCCAGCCCAGCCCCTACATTAGGAAGGCCTACCGGAAGGAGGGATATATTCCTCCTCTGTGACCGTCCATGCATCCCGTGCAGCCACTGAGCTGGTTCCAACAGCAGCACTGGTAATAGCTTCACCAACAGTGAACTGCAGCTCTATCTGTTTGGCCTGAAAAACACATCAGAGCATCACTGACAGTACTAACTAAACACACATCAAAGCTTCTGGCACTTAATCCACAAAACCACAGTCTGTTTCCCAGTCCCAATGTTCAGGACCCATTTACAGTAAGCTCACCCTTCTGGTGAGCTTCTGAGACTATGTGGCACCTCAGACACACTGAAGTTGATGGAAAATGAGGCAAACTGTCTGAATTGAATGATAAAAGCTAAAATTTCCACACTTTTTTTAAAAGCATACCTTTGAGAAAGTATTTACTAGTCTCTGCAGAAGTTCAACTTGGCGAAAAGAAAGAATTCGATAGACAGAATGAAAATAAAACCAAGTTAAAATTATGCTGATAGTGATCAGTGAAAATTACTATGGCTTTACTATATATGTAGTATTGAAAGAGTTTCCTGTAATTCCATCCAGAAGCTGATCTCTTAAAAGATGCAGAAATCTGTTCTTCACGGTAAAAGAACTCAGATGGTACCTGTTTTGCTTCACTGTCCTCCTTACACCATTCTCTGAGCCTTCAGGAACAGGATATACCACTTCCTTGTCATTATTTATGATGAATTTTATGTTGTAAGAACTGGTTTCCATAACTGATGAGTACCTTCTAGATTGCTTTCCTTACGCTCTAGAAGCACAAAATGCTCAGGTACTTGGTGAATTAAGCCCTTAGCTTCCTGCAATCTAAGATAAATAGGTTTTTTTCAAGTACACCTTTTATAAAGAAAGTTGTAATGTCCCCATAGAGTCACAGGAGAAAAACACTGCACTCAGAAATATCTTTTGATGTTTGAGTACACAGCATTCTCAGTATTCTTAGTATTCTAAGTATAGCGATAGGACAAGTGGTTAATGGCTTCAAATTGAGAGTAGGTTTCAGTGAGCTATTAGGAAGAAATTCGTGTGAAGGGGGTGAGGCACTGGAAGAGGTCGCCCATAGATGCCCCAACCTTGGCAGTGTTCAAGGTCAGGTTGGATGGGGCTTTGAGCAACTTGGTCTAGTGTGAAGTGTCCCTGCCCACAGCAGAGGAGTTGAAACTAGATCATCTTTAAGGTCCCTTTCAACCCAAACCATTATATCATTCTATGGTTCTTGCTTGTTTGATCACATCAGATTGGAGGACTCAGCAAAGCATGCTTGATACTCAACAGTCACTTCTACAATGCAGAATCCTATGTCAGTATCAGCAAGGAAGAAAGGTAAAACAAACTGTAAATGAAAGACACTAAAAAAGCTCCTTTTATTTAATTTTGTTATCTGGCATATTGCAGTATGGATAGAAGCTCTGAGGTACTGTGAAAGAATGCAGTGCACTACAGTGATGCATTTAGATGGACAAGGCATACATACATTCCTATAAGCTTCTAATTCAAGTGAGTTGTATTAGCTGATGTAGTTCAGATAAAGGTGTATTTATATTACCTACCGTCAGGGTACCTTTGAAGGCCAAAGTACAGGCCTAAGGCTTCATTAATATAAGCTCTGGAGAATTTATACATACAGTGTGCAAAAAAAAAATCCATAAGCCTCCTAAAAGGGAATGAGTATTTGTCTCAGACTGAGGCAGAGACCTGGACTATCGAGTTTTTAAACTCTGGCATAAAACATTTTACCAGCCCAAAGTCTACCTCTGCTTTCTGTTTCAAGGCAGTTTTAAACAACCCAGAGGCACTATTACAAAAAGACAACTCTCTTTGTAAACCTGTCTCTAGAGTACATAAAGAGTATCTGAAGAGAAATACTCACTGTAGTATAAAGGATAATACACTGATAGTGTCTCACCTCCACAGAATCCATTAAACCCTGCAGCAGTAGCTTCTGGTGGGGAAAATCTTCATCTCCTACTGGGAAGTAACCTAGTGTTTGTATTGCTCGTTCCTTCATCTTAAATACAAACAAAAAATAACACCATCATATAACCTTCCTGTAAGTCCAGAAGATGCACTTTAAACCCACTATTTCTCACCCTTACTGAAGTTTCACTCAAGGTATCAGAAGTATATGCAAGCAGCTTATTAGATCAATCAGTCCACTTCTTTTCCAAAGCAGATCAGAACAAATGTCCTGTTACCTTTGAGGATTATTTCCAGGTAAAAGAAGATACTGCCATTTTTCTTGAATTAAGACCATTCATATTTTCATCCCTTAAGCCCCTACTTATGACTGTAGAAAGCACAAGTGATCAGTGCTAGACAATATTAGAAAGACCCTGACCCTAACCAACGCACTAAAGCCAACAAAAAGCCTAATTCCTTTAAAAAACAAGGCTGAGTTTGGCAGATAATATATATACCTAATGAGCATTCAAGAAATGAACAGGAATCATAAGAACACTACAAAAATCTTGCCTTATTTGTTTCCTTGCTGGAAGGGATTCTGGCCAGTAAGTT